>VZRQ01003129.1:646127-818910 GCA_013397975.1 Machaerirhynchus nigripectus | reverse complement strand
AGTGTGGAGCCGTGCTGCAGTCCTGGTTGTGTCGCTTTCCTGCCCGCCGTTTGGCTGCTGTTGATTCCTGCTTCCTGGGCTATTTTCCTCCCGAATAAGTTATTGCTGCTGTAGGGAAGGTGTCCCATTGCTCAGGGCTAGAGCGGAGGGGAACGAAGGGGAAGTTTCTTGGGAAGCACTTCCATTGTGCTCAGAAAGAAAGTGGCTCAGTGTCCTCCTAATGCATCTCATCTCCCCTCTGCCCTCTCTCCCCTGCTAGGACTCGCCAGATCTTGGGAGTTTCTTGCTGCATTAATTTACTAAACTAAAAAAAAAAAAAAAAGAGAGAGAGAGAAAAAAAAGGGAAAAAAGGAGGGGGAGGTGGAGAGAGGGAAGGCAGAGGGGAGGGGGTAACAGCCTCTCCACCATCCCAAGGCCCTCCTCTTAGCTGTGCTCATTGGTCTCGGGGCTGAAAAAACTACTCTAAGACGTGGTTGGATAAACGCATGTTGTTCAGCAGAGGCCGTTAACCTTTAAAGCGCTGATACGTTTTGGTTTATTTCAATGTTTTTAACCCGAATTGCTGTCTTTTTAAGAAGTCTCTGAAATCGTCTCCCGTGACAGGGCAAGAGAAACGTGCCTTAAATCTCGTGGAAGATCTGCTTGGCTGGCAGCTGATATGTGTTGCTGTTGGCTTTTAAGGAACATCTCCGTGTTGTGTTTCTTTTGTTGCTTAGCTTTGATTTATTACTTTTTCTTTTTTCTATTTGTTTTATTTGATTGGGGTTTTTTTGTCTTTTGCATTTGGTTTTTCAAAGAGCTTTGGCAAACACCAGAGCCATCAAGGCCAGGGCAGGTAAGGAGCATTCAATAGTTTCTTATCACAGCTCCAGCTGTGCTTGCAGGGTGCTGAGCTGGTGGTTGGGGTGGGGAGGATCGGCTCCTTGGTCACTTTGTCAGCGTGTCACTCTGTTCAGCTTCTCATCAACTTCTGAGAATTGAAAGACTTAGCTCTCCTAAATAATCCAGGATTTTTTTTTGGTCTTCTCTATTGTCCTGGTATAATGGGATTATTCTTCTTTAAGTTCTGTTTTGTTTACTTGTCCTGTGCTTTGCAGAACTCCCCATGGCAAAGATTTGCTTTTAACCCCTCTTTAACTGTCTTTAGTCTGTTCAAGGACTCCCCCTATCCCATGCTGAAGGGTGGAGGACTGCTTTCTCTACCACTACTGTAGCCCCTCCAGGCTAGGATATAACTAAGTTTTTCTTCTCCTTTTGGGTTTCATCTCAAAGGACCTTACTGCCATACTAAAATTCATCTGATGTTCTTGATCTCCCTTTTTTGTTTTTTGTTTGTTTGTTTGTTTTAAAGCAGTAACTTTACTTAGTGAAGCAAACAGAAATATCCTTTGGGTTACCATTCAAAAGAAAAAAAAGTCCTGCTTGGCTTCTAGCCACTGGTACAGTGGGAATTTAATCAGATTTACTCCAGCTCCTGGGTCTCGGTGTCTGGGTAGATTAATAACAGGCTCTGATTTCACCTCATGGAGATTCCTGTGGACATGATTCCATGCAGTGTTTCCTGCCTGCTGCTTGCTGGCTCCTCGCTGTACCTTCTCTCCTGACATTTATCCCCACATGGAAGAGCCTCTGTCACTGTGCTTTTCCAGCCCCCTGTGTGCTGACAGACCAGAGGAGGAGCTCCAGACTGAGAGTGTTACCAGGACCCATACAGCAGGAAAGAAATGGTCTTTCCCTGATTTTTTACTGGGAAGCAGTACAAAGTGCAGGAAGCAGAATAATCTCTTGGCATCTGTGGGTTAAGTGTAGAGGCTGCCAGCCTCCTTGTTCTCTTAGAAATGGAAATGGGCTCTGTAGGAGATATGGATGTCTCATGATATTTACCTTTCTTGCAAGTTTGATCTTTATACCAAAGGTGTCTGGGCTTGTCTCCTCTTGTCCCCACTTGCTGTCTTTGCACTCCCTTGGGTTAGGGGAGCAGCATGGCTGTGCTTAAGATCAAGAACGCCGATAAATCTGTGTGTGTACAAGACAAAGAGTCTTCTTGGTTGTTACTGTTGAAGGGTCTCAAAACTGCTTCTCCCAGGGAAAGAACTTCTCTGCTTTGCTGTCATCTGTCTTGGTGGTGATGGTGAGCAGGGGGTCCAAGAACTCTTCTGCCGATATTCAAATATCTCTTCCTGCTGGAGAGGAACGTGACCATTATTTTATTTGACATTTGGGGAAATGGAGCAAAGCCAGGTTGCAAGAAATATTTGGAGCAGGTCTAAGCATTGAAGGTGATGTAGACCAGGGAGTAAAACCAAAATAAATATGAATTTAAGGGGTATGAGTTTTGCATTTCTATTGGGATAACCCCAAAGGTACCCACACAATCTGCTTTACATTTTTGTCTATGCTGTACTGTCTCCCTCTTAACTGCTTGCCTTGGTGCAGTGCTGTGTATGTGCTACATGAATGTGTCAGGCCTTGGTCAGGATGATTTCGGGTCCTTGGAATTCACATCCTCTGATTTCACCCAGGTGATTTCAGAAACAGCCTCACTGACACCCATCTGTATCTTCTGTGTTCTGTAGTTCCTGAGGTTCTTTCACCTGTAGATATCTGTGATGAAGTTTCCCACATTTGTTCTGGACCATGCCAGATATTTAGATTTTCTTTTGTTTTCCAAGAAGTTAAGGGCAGATGAACTGGAAATAGGTCTGGAGATCGAATAATGGCTGGAAGTTAATTTTATCACTGTTACTTTAAGTCACCCTTGTCATCAGGTACTTCTCTCTCTGTGTCTGTCCTGGCTTGCTCTTAGATCAGGTTTTAGCTTTCTGCTTGATTTTGCTGCAGTGCTTTGTGATTTATTTTTTTAGGGGAAAGGTTCACTTGCCAGGTCTGCTGTTTTTCAAGTAGAGTCCAAATGGTTTTGAGAGGCATTTGTACAAATGCCTCTTTCTCCTTTCTCTGGAGGCACTTGTACAAATTACAGAGTTGAAGATAACTTATCATGGTGTCAAATGAGGCTCGTAAAATTAGAATTACCTGCTGCATGTTCATCTTGTTCTTGTTTTTAGTTTCAAAGTAGATGAGTCTTGTAAAACTTGCTTGTAGGTGAAATTGTCTGGGAAGATTTTTTGTCATCTCCTCTCTGGGCTGTGAGTGATGGATTCTCTTCAGTATAAGACTTCACAAAGATAATGGTTTTAATTTGTTTTTCAGCACTGAACTAAAACTTGGGAACATCTGCTGGGAAGGGTGTGCATGACGACTGATAAAAGCCAGGGAGGAATATCTGTTTCTCCAGTTTCCTTTATGTGGTTCCTTCCTGATCCTTTCCCTTTGATCAATGCACATGAAATTCTTCTCTGTGAAAAAAACTCTTCTTCCTGGTAGGCTGTGGCTTCATTTCGTTTTTGACAGTTGATGGAATTGCTTAAAGACAAGGACAACACAGAAGGCCTGGGAAATCACTCAGTAATGAGGTGACCATGCACTCCATGCTGAGAATTAACCTAAAGATTCATTCACAGCTGCAAGTTGATTTCATTCCTGATCTGTTTTCCATCTCTGGATTTTACAGCAGTTAGAGTAGTTTTTAGTTTCTTTTGCTTGTTTTTTTAAAATCCAAAAATCTGATAATGAATTCTTCATGGTGATAAATTCCTTCAAGTTGGCCATGCACTGCCTTCCTTCCCCAAATAAATGACAGGATTTTTGAAGATGTGGCCAGCACAGCAGTAAAGTACACTCAGCATTATCTTGGGAATACTAAATCCATTATTGTCAGTTTGTTCTTTGGAGAATGGCTAATGAGGAAACAGTGCCCCAAGAACTTGGATTGTGCTTCCCAAGGCAGAGATTCAAATTGCTACAGCAGCACTACTTGCCTTTTTGACACTGAACAAATGAAAACCAAATTTTAAATTAGAGTTAAGTTCACAGAATTTTACAGAGGGTTCTATGAAGTAATTTCCTATTCAGCTAATTTCCATGTCGAGTGAGCTATTTCTATGCAAGATGGTTCAAGTAAATACAATTTTCTTAGAAATTTGAGAACCTGGGACTCTTTTTTTTTTTGAAGAAAATAATTGCTGGTAAAATAACACCATAAAGTGTTCTGGAATAATTTACAAAGTGTTTACTCAAGATTCCTTATTTAAAAGATGTACAGATGAAAAAATTCACTGGAACTAACATAAAGGTCCATCTTCCACTACTTTTGAAAGTATCCACTGTCTAAAAATATTTTAACAATTGAACTCTGATGAAAAGGTTGATAAATTCTCTTTTGATATGCATTTACTCTTTGGAAAACGACCACTGGAGTGTCTTGCATAAGAAATTCAGCAGAACTTGCAGCCTAAGGTTGGAAGGCTATGAGTGATGGAGGTGAAGGATTTGTGGAGTAGGTGATTGATATTTTTGAGTGAAATTCAGAACAAATATCGCTGTTGATGGTCTATTACACCACAGCATTTAAAAATTACAGGTCTAACCATATTTGAGGTTTAGCCCTACAACTTCCTCTGCAGACAGAGCAGTTCTGTGGATTGTTCTTGACCTCCCTGGGCACTTCATTTCTTGACAAGTAGGGTAGGAACTGGTATCTCATCACTGGAAACATGTCCCCCACGAGCCTGGTGATGTCCAGCCTGTGATCACAGACTCTTTGGAGGGGGAGTGGAGCCCTGGATTAGGATGACTTCATGACACACCAGAGGTTTGGAACCTGGGACTCTAAGATCTTGCTGAGTGCAACAAGATCCAAATGTGTGTTTGCCCTCCTATGTCCACGTGAAGGCAGCAAGCCCTGAGGAAGAGGAAAGAAAGAATGGATGGTTGTTTCCCCCTAAGACTGCTGAGTTATTAATAAATTTCCATGTCTCATATGTCACATAATGACACTTGAGCTGTGAGTAGTCTTGCTGAGTATCACAGGCTTGTTACAATTCATGTGGTGTCTTGTGGTAAGAAAGCAGCAAAGGACCTCGTAGCCCCATGAAAATGTCACTGCTAGAATCATAGTACAATCCTACAATAAAATTACACTCCCACTAGAAGCTTGATTTGCAGGTTTTAGGTTAATTTTTTCTGACCCGTACAGAACAATTACCAGGCCATTCCAGAAAGTCCAGAAGTACTGTTTATTTCAAAGATTTTGACCAATAAAATCTTTTTTGGTTAAATTTCTGTGCAAATGAAAAAGAAGCCAAAGTTACTTTTACAGCCAGTCTTGCCAGAACTTGTTGGGTGTTGAGCATCCTGCAGTTGTTGGAAATATTCTCTTAGCTTTTAGTGTTGTGAAGCCCATTGCTTCTGCCTTAGCTGCCCTCACATGCTGTGGGAAATTGAACTTTTCTACCCTTTCTCTAGCTTTCAAATGAAAGAAATTCTCTATTTATGTTGATGTGAGCAGGCACCAGGTTTTGCAGAGGTATGAAAGGGTACAGGGCAGACCTAGAGCTATTCACATCACCCTCTTCATTCCTGTTGTCTTGGAATAAAAGCAAGCAAAACAACAATCACTCAACAAAAAACCCCCCACACCTTTCCAAAAAAAGCCCCAAACCAAAAAGATATAGGAAGATAAAGAGGGAAATAAATGGAAACAAATACTGACCACTATCATTGCTTCACTTGTCTTGTGAATTCAATAGAGTGTATGTGGGACACGCCAAGAAGTGGAACCCTTTGGAGGAAAAGTTTGACTGCAAAGGACAGACTTGGAAAGGAAGAGACAATGGGCAGTGATGCTGAAGTGGCCCCTCAGTGTCCAAGTGCTTAGATTCTGGAGCATCCCCTTACATGCCCCAATTCACTCACAGGACCAAGCAGCAAAATTTACCTTCTGCAGTGAAAGAAACAATCTGCATATTTTTGATAATTATTATTTTTTAAGCTTTTGGCAATAGAAATATTTGCATGTGAGACATCTAAAGGATAAAAAGAAGCTTTATAGGATCCCTCCTCTTTTAAACATTGCAAAGGGTTTGATCCTCCATCCATTTTAAAGAAGCCTTTTGGCTTTGAGGGAGAGGTATGGAGCCACTCTTAAGGATCTCTGTTGCTGAAAGTGTTGATGATAGGGTGAGTTCACATTGCATTAGCAAAAGAAAGGGCTTTTCACCCCTCTGAGGTGCCTCCAAGCTTGATAGCACTGCTGAGGTGTCATGTATCAGTAGGGACCTCCCTCTGGTAGAATGTGTTTCTTCCTTCAGTATCACAATCTTGATTTGTCCCAGTTAGTTATTTTACTCATGTGGAGTGGTAGCTGTGGCTGTTTCATTGCCATCCAAAGCAATCCTGCCACCCCTAGTGGGGTAAACAGGGATTTTGAGAGGTCATTAGGCAAAGGATTTATTACTCAGCTGTATTTTATTTTATTGCTTGAAACTGTGGCCCTGTGGACTTGCAGAAATTTCTATGAGCATCACCCAGTTGAGCTACTTGTTTGGTCTTCATACAAACATCTTGCTTTTCCTCCTGTACTTCAGGCAGAGACAGCTGATGTAGGGCTGGGTTAGTAAGGACACCTCTGCATTAGGTTTACTGATAACTGTTTCTGAAAGTGCTAGAGTGAGGTGAAGGGCGCCATTTGAAAATCTCAGCTGGGTTGCGTGAGTTGAGGTGCTTTCCTCACCTGAAACCCTTGTCTCAGGTGCCAGGTGCGGTGTCTCATGCCTCGGGTGGAAGACAGAGAACAGAGAATTTAACACATTTGCTAAGTTGCTTGCTATTGCCTTGGGCTGTGTATTTGTTTGCAGCTCGCTGAGCTAAACCCTGTGACAGGTACAAGGCCTCTTTTATGCCCTCCCTCAGCTCAGTGTTCGCCCAGGGCTTGGACAAAAACTCCCCCCCTGCCACCCCCAGGGGGGCTGGAAAGTTTGTTCAGTGAGCTCTGATTCCAACATTTTGTCTGATACAGCTGATTCACCAGCTGGAGAAGGGGATTGGCTTGGGCCACTCCTTGGGTTCAGCAGAGGGAATTTGGCAGCTCTCAGCACTGACTTATCCTCTGCCAAAAGTGAATGGAGGGAATGCTCCTCTGAGATGAGCCTTCACAAGCTCTGCTTGATCATAGCACTTGATAAAGCTCCTCCTCTAAATGACTGCCACCATTAATGGATGGAATTCCTTGATTTTCCTAAGATACTAATGATTAATGTCCTTCCTCTTGCACAGTGAGTATTCTTACAGGTGTGTGGTAGAGAATCTTAGATCACGGTCTTTTTGCTCTAACTGCAAGCTTGCTTTTTCTGCCAGAACCAAAATTCTCTTCCCTCTTCAAATATTTAAATTGTGATGGGCCCTAATGACTCTCCAGGCAGACAGCTTCGGTGTCTACAGTTCAGCTGACACAAAACCAAAGTGCTACTGCTTGCAAGTTTTGCAGCGTTGCTCTGTTGCTGCCTTTACATGCTCTGTGCTGGCAAAGCCCAGCGTTGCAAAGCCTTTGCAAATCCCTGCAAGCATCAGTGGCCTGTATTTACTGAAAGGAATGGAAGCAAAAAACTCAGGATGTAAACATAATGGAATTTTTTTTTCTTTTTGTAAAAATACACTACCTCTGACTTTTTTTTCCTCAAGCATCACTACAATTCTTTATAGTAAAGAGCTGGAGTGTTATCATGCTTTTTTTCCTTTGGACAAATCAAAGAAAAGAAACTCCAGCCTGTTCATCATGTTGCACCACACTGACATTTTTGTCTTCTATAGCTTTCCCTCCCCATGAAAATACTTCTCTACCAAGGCAATTGAACTGGACAGAAGTGATTTATGTAGTCTGTGCAAAGAGAAAAGGCTTTGTTAGATTTTAGGGAAGACGTGGAAACACCGGGGGTGAGAAACAGCTTGGCTGAGACATGGGAATCGCAATCCTCTCGTTAAATCTCCATGCCTATGACCAGACATGGCCTCACTTTGCATTTGCTGCCTGATTACCGGGTCTATGAAGCTGCTGTCTGGAAACAAAAAGCAGTAAATCAAATCAATGGGCAGCTTTCAAAGGGGACTGCAGGAGCCTTCGATGCCGTGGTCTCCTTTGGCTCATTGTCTGAACGTGGCAGACACCAAAACCCGTCCCTGCACATTTCTGCTTGCACATGGAAGTGCAAATATAACTCAGCTTTTTAACTCTTTATGTCATGTCATCACGGTCTAGGAGAGACTTCTCTGCATGGAAATAAATCTTCCCTTCTCCTCCAGGATGACTGATCCATGGGAGGAGCAGTCCCTTCCACTGGCAGAGAATTTTATTTGACATTGCAGGCTGTGATAGGGAGAGTAAAGGAGGGAGTAGCCTTGGTTTGAAGCAGTTTAATTCAGTATTAGGGAGAAACAGAACTTTGGAGACAATCACCTGACTCCTGTGTGGACAAAAACACTGGAGATATTTCTGGTACTGCACTCTTTGTACTCATAGTGTTTTAAGTGGAAGATCTCTGCCAAAGAGCCAGAGCTTGGTTACTGAAATAAATTTTTGAGAGCTTTATTGCATCAGCACCAGCTATTCTGCTGTACTTCTCTTGGTATTTGAGAGGTGGCTGAATTGTCTGTGAAGGAATCACCAAAATATTGTAACATATATATGTATATATATACATATTTTACAAATACTACATTTGCATATATATATAATATATATATATACACACACTTTATTTTTTTGTACCTCCAAGTTATTCTCTGGAGATTCACAGGGAAAGTACCTTCAAATCTGAGCTCTGTCATATGTCCTGCCTCAAGGTTATTCACACTCATTCCCAGGAATGTCAGAGAGCTTCCAAAGTGTCTTTCTCCCACATAAAAGAGACAACCAACTCTTTAGAAAAAACTTCAGGGTTCCTGGGCTTTTAAACAGGAAAATACTCCTGTTCTAAAGTCGGTGAATTGAAGCTGTGTCCAAATTGTTGAATTCCTCTGGGCAACTCTTTGGCTAAAGAACTGAGATTTGAACCACCTCAGGGCTTCCAGACGTGAGCTGCCAGGGTAATTGCTTTATCTTTATCCCACATTCAAATAGTCTCTAGATCCTGGAGCTGGGCTACTTCTCATTTAGCTGATGTTCTTCAAAAACCCAGGGAATTTTGGAAAAGCCTCTTGCAAGTCTCACCATTCCAAAAAGCCCAGAAATTTTGCATATAAGAACTTGAAGACAGTGCAGGTTACATCTGGGTTAGTCTTTGCTCTCCCAAGGATGTGCTCAAGTGGTTGTCCAGTTGGATGGCAGCAGAAAGTTCTGAGAACTTCTATGAGCTTATGGGACTGAGGCTTTCCAAGGAGCCACAGCTTGGCTGAAGTTGGACAGGTCTCACTGGGAAGTGTCAGAGAGACATCTCACAGCCCTCTGGCTCTAACTCTTCACTCAGAGTTGCTGGGAACGGGTTAGTGCCTGTAAAAATTATAGAGAAGATGCTTTTTAAACATTGGCAAAGTATCATTTTTCCTCAGAAAATCTGCACTGTTTCTGTGGAAGGCTGAGGAGGAATCCAGTATGAAATTGCCATTACAGAAGGTGGACAAAGTATTAAATGAAACGGGGTGTCACAGTGGACTTTGGGCAGTCTGACATGTAGGCTCTGCTCTTGGCACTGGGTGATGTGATGCATTTATTGTCTAACAAATTCCAGTTACCATTATACCAGCTGTCCATAGAGGGTGTGTCTGTACTCCTGGATAAAACCTGGGACCTCTGGGACCTTGTCTGTTGAACAGTTTGTTGGCCCAATAAACTGGCTCACGTGGAAGTGCTGGATGTTAGAAATCAATGCAGCTGCTCCTACCTTGTCCTAGCACAGGAAGGGAAAGCTCCAGGGACTGATTAAGTTCTCTTTGCTGAAAAAGCTGCTGCATCCTGAAACATTTTAAATAAATGCCGTGTGTCTACAGGTAGTTCTGCATTTAATTCAGGTTTTATAAAAGGCTTGCTGTGCACTAAATAGATACAACTTGATTATAAATAGCTTATTCACTGTAAACACACATCTTATTTAATAGATTGTACATCTCATTATGCTACTGTTTCTTAATTAGTACGGTGAGCTGTCATAGTGAATTGTCATTGGCCAGGCTTTCTTGGTGCTGTTGTGGCTAAATTCAGTTATCCATTTACCATCACAGCCCCAGAAACAGTCATTTACTTATGAAATGTTTTAATAAACCAGATAACATTCATGCTCCTTTGCACTTGGCTTGACAGGCTCAAAGATGTTTTATTTCATGTCCAAAGCCCTCAGTGGCATCAGCTGGCCAGACTGTCCCGTGGGGCTGGTGCTCTGAGGAAGGAGAATCTCAGCCGTCTCTGGGAAACCACAAATGATGTGGGTGTGGAGTGTATTTGACAGATCACCAAATTTGTAGGTGCCCAAAGATCTGAACACCTCTTGCTCTTTTGGACTTGTGTTAATGAGAAGTCACAGGGAGGGCTTGGAGAAGTTTGGCTGTGGTGGTGGCTGGGTTTGTGTGTGGTGCTGTGGGTATGGTACTTCTGCCAGCCCTGGTGATGGTGAGTGCAAGTGACACATGTCTGATGAGTCAGGCTGTCCCTACATGCCCCTTAAGGATTCGGGACTGAAGTATCACTGAGGACCCATTCAGGAAAGGAACTAGAGCTGCTTCAGGGCTGGCAGGTGCGTGTCTTTCCTGTTCCAGGAACCAAACTGGAAGGGTCATGCAACTGGGAATGTGCCAACACCTCACACTTACATGTCTGTGTAAGTCTGCGTGTCTGTGTCTACCATTTTACACGCCTGTGTTTCACACTGAGCAACAGCAACCCCCTTCCCCGAAGAAATGAAGAGAGAGTCTGTTGGTTTTTGCTGCCCTGTAAATGATTTAGGTGAAACTTTATGCACACAACTTGTGTGGTTACCAATTACCATCCCCAGAGGAGGAGCAGAAGGAGGGAGGAAAGGGGAACTTGCCTCGTTGGTATGGTGGGAGTTAATAATCAGTTTAATTCACAGTCTCCAGCTCTTCAAAGGAGTTGCTAATAAGTGTTTGTCTTCTATTTCCCTCCCACTCCCTTCCCCTTAGGAGCTAGTGAGAGACACAGACAGCACTGATCACAGAAGGAAAACTGTAAAGGAGAGAAGAAATCCCCAGTGGAAACTCTTTAATCTGCCTCTGGAAAGGCCAATTTGTGTTAATAGGACAAAACTGTAACGTTTAATATTAATTATAGGGATTGGGGGAGGAGCACGTGAAAGATGGAGGCAGAGAACAGACTGGAGGGAAGGAGAGATCCCATTGCAACACTTTTTTGCTGCAGTAGGAAACAGAGCAGCCAGATGAGCTCTGTTTTTTCCATCAGTGAGGGAAGGTTTATCTGCACCAACTACCAGCTGAATTCTGCTACTAGCAAAGAAGTTTCACGTGTTGTAGACAGACCCAGGTCCTCTGTGTACCCCTCATGCACTCGTTGGACATTGCTGAGTTCAGTCAGGGCGTGTAAAAGATGAGGAAAAGCGTGTGGATTAGATGTCATGGCACAGAAATCCCTGTTCCCTTGGGCTCTAGAGCACCTCAACACCTACAGCCTTGCCAAGGACAGGGACCTTCCCCCTCTCTGAGGAGTCCACCTCCAGAATTTGTAACTGGGCATTATGGGCAGAGAGCACAGGGGGAGGAATGTTCTGAGGGCAGCAGTGACTTGTCTTGCATGCCTGAATTAATGCAGCCCTATCAGTTTCAGCTCTTGCTTCTGCTGCTCATCTGAGCACTGCATTTGGCTCCCATTTCTTCCCTCCAAAGTGTGATAAAAAGATGATAGGAGATTTAATTTCCAGAAAGGGACACCCAGGCAGGCAGCAGGATGCCAGCTGTTGGGTAGATTAATGTGGGAAGTTTTCTTATCAGATGTTTAGAGTCTCTGTTACAGATAAGCAATGTCTCTTAAAAAATAAAAATACATATAAATGCCCCTTTGCCGATGAGGCATCTTGGTGATGTTCCATTACAAGCAGGATGAACATGAGCTGGATTTCATCTGACCTTTAAATTACCTCCATTTTATCAGTTCCATTTCATCAGCAGCTCTTTAGAGACTGAGCCCCTACTTGGAATTAATAGATTCCTTCTTTGCAGAAAGCTGACACGGGCCTGTGAATAGCCCAGACAGAGTGTGCTGTTCCAGAAGAGATCACATCTGGAGAGAGGAGCACACTGACACAGAGGAAGGGTGCTTGGTAGGGCTGCCTTTGCTTTGATAAGCTTGTGTTCCTTAGAGGAGAAAGTTCATCATAGGTAAACAGTGACCGTGGCATAAAATCCTAATTCCATTTTCTCTTTGTACTGCCAGACCTGTGGGAGCAGAAGACAGATTATCTCCTTAGCATCCAAGAATCAAAGAAAATAACTTCTGTAATTCTGGAGATAGAAATCAAATTACTAGGTGTGTGAAGGTGTTGGATCTGGGGGTTGTTAGGGGATGACACTGGGGACTTTTTTTTGTTTTCTGTGGTGCCTGACTGACTTTTGTTACACCTTCCCAAAGCTGACTTTTGCAGCAAAGGCCACCAGCCAAGGGCAGCTCTTGCAGTGGAGTGGTTTCCTGGAGAGGAGCACGGGGGTGTGCTGGGCCTCCACCCCTCTCACACCTTGATCTGCCTCTTGCTGGCACCAGTTATGGGACAGACAGAGACCTCAGAAACCACCGAGGCTTTCCCATTGCCCTCACACAGCTGCTCACGTCCAAGCCATCAGGGTAAATGCAGTTCTGATTTCACGGACTGATTGTGTTCGGGGGTGAAATGATGCAGAGAAGCTCTCAGGCTCAAACCTGCTTTCCTGGCCACAGAGGAGCTGGGGGTACGTTCTGTGCTTGTGGTGTGCCGAACTTCAGCAGTTTGGTGAGGGACAGCTCCCAGGACCTGGGTGATACAAAAAGGATGTGAGAGGCAGGGCATGGGTTTCCTGCAGAAGGTTGCTTCATATTTAGCTGAATTCTTCTTCTGAGTGACCTTTTGGGCTGTGATTAATCCCCGGGCTGTGCATGCAGGGATGGGTTTTGTTGTCTAGACTGTGCTTTGTCATATCAGTTCCTGGCAGTCCCATCTATGTACAAGTTAAACATTTTTTTTCCAGAGTTGTACTATTGGAAAACTCCAGAGTGAATCATGGTTGTGATGTCCTGTATTGTCTTCCACAGTCATTTTCAGGCTGATCCATGCATTTATGTTGCAGGATGTCACCTCTCTGATTGTCCCTCCCTCCTGGCATCACCTTTAGGGCTGCTTCGAACAAAGGTACTCCTGTATTTGGTGAGGAAGATGGAATTTTATAATGGAGAAATAACCTGTTGATAGTAGTTAATCTCCTTGTTTAAAGAAAAAAGGACCCATTTCATCTTCTAATTTAATGATAAATTGCAGTGATTCATCAGGGAAGGAGGGTTTATTAATAGAGAGGATAATAAATGGGCTGCAGAGAGATATGAGAAAATAGTTTTGTCAAATAAGGGACTTAGGGGGAAAAAATACAAAGCATGAAGTTAGAAATGGAACCTTCAGAATCACTGCTACCTCTCTGTACCGCACACATCACCTCAAGGACCTTTTCTCCTTGTCTCAGACTTGCTGCTTTAGGTTAAATTCAGACTGTAAATGATCCAAAAGTGGAAATACCTACAGACCTAGTGACATGATCCACAACAGGCAAGAAAATACTCTAGGAATATTCTGAGTTGAGGGGAACTGGAACTGTCTATGAATTTGGGTTCAATTTAGGGAAATGTTTCTGACAAAACTTCCAACAATAGGATGGAAATTAATCTTTTTTTTAATAGAAAATAGGTTTTGGAATTCCAGGGTCTGGTATTCACTTTGCAGAGACAGTGTAGGAAAAGCCACCCATGCAGTGATTTCCCTTCAGTACCATGATTTGGGATTCTTCTTAGGTTTGTGTTAACAGTAACTGAAGTCTGACCTCTGTCCCTGCAAATGCTGATTAAGTTTGCTGGGGACAAAAACTGGGGAGGAGAGTTTTCAAAAAGTCACTGACAAAGTCCTTGTTGCTAGGAAATATTGGCTTAGGAGTGAAGATACAACTCGTTTTTTCTCCAGATAGAGGGGAAAATAAATCTGCATTTCCCTTTTCCTGGCAGAACTTTCACTGAACAAGGGGCAGACAGAAGCTGTTGATCTTTTGAGAACATCTACCCCTTCCTGTCCTTTGCTTCTCTCAGGGGAGACTGAGGTAGAACATATTTCCTGTAGGGCACTTGAAAGGTTTCATTTGGACAGAAAAATGAGAAGCTTTAAAGTTTTGTTTTGGTGAACAAAAAAAGAGTGACATTTTGATCAGATTTCTGTGGGTTTTTTCCCATTTGGGCCAGCAGCTGAACTGCTTTCCAGCATTCAGCTGCTTTCCAGGCCCCAGTGCTGGTTCTGACCAGGCAGGCTGGAGTAGCCCAGAGTTTCTGCCTGCCACGCCTATGGCTATGAACTGGGTGATGCTCCTGGTGCTCGTTAACAAACAGTTATTAATTATGCTTGCTTTCCACCTCCTTTGAAAGAAGAACAAGGTTGGGAGGTGCAATACTCTTCTTCTCTTTGCCTCGGAGGAGAGGAGAATATGGGTCACGGTGAGGCATCACCTGCTGTGGCAGGGGATTGCTACCTACGTGTGTGGTGCTATTTAAGGAAACAGATTAGAAGAGGGGAGGGAGAGGGAAAATCCCTCTATTAACAAACTCATTAGTGCTGGGAGAAGTCAGACCAAATTGCTCTTCAGAAAAGCGTTGTCTAGCTGGAGTTATTTTTCTCTGTAATTAGGGCCAAAACAGGATGGAGTGTGGTATAAGAAGGGGCTGAGAGAGGAAACATGGCCTGTTCAAAGGCAATTATTTGTAATTACCCAAGTCGAGATGTGACATTTACACCAACAAGAGAATAAGATCACAATGCTATTTCCTCACCTAAAGAGCCTGTGCTGTGCTTGCAGGCTGTCTGTAGAGCAGAAACACTGTGAGGGAGATGGTTTAAAGGGATTTGGGTGACAGGTGAGAGGTGGGATGCCTGGACAGGTTTGTGTAATGACACTTAGACTGTGCCTGGTGAGGTGCATATTTATCTTCCTTGGGCCGTTTGGGCCCAGCAGCTCTGGGCACCATTCACAGGCTGGCAGAGGCCAGAGCTGGGCATCCTCAGTGAAAAAGAGCCGTGTGTGGAAGTGGTCCCAGACCTCAGCCACAGCTGCTGTTTGGTATCACAAGGCTGTCCAGGGAGGATTTTCTCTGTTGGATTTGAGTGCTTAGTGCCCTGCAGTAACTGCCCTGGTGTGGAGCAGCAAAGACAGGGGCAGAGCTTCCCACAGCATGGAACAGGAGTTCCAGCCTCATCTGCCCGAGCTCAGGAATCCTTGCTGAGCTGCCAGCGAAGCTGTCCTTTGCAGAAAGTGGTGCAGAAGGGAGGAAGGATGGGTTCCCCAGGGAAAACTGCTTAGTCGCCTGCCCAGGAGAGGCTCTGAAGGCACTCGTTGCAAAAGCTTTTGTCTCCGCCTCTTCAAACACGGCAGCCTGAGGGGTTTCTTTGAAAGAGGCCTTTTGGTGTCCTTCTTTCAAGTGGCAGGAGATGTGTGCTTGAGCCGCAGGTGGCCAGTTCCGAGTCCGTGCAGCGTGTTTGCAGGGGCTGGCAATTCCAAACTCCCTGAGCAGAGAGGAAACATCAGAGAGATTTAAGGCTTCTCCGTGCCAGGATGTGGCCTGGACTGTGGAAAAAGCACAAACTTTCATCAAAAAAGTATAAGCATCTCTGTGGAGATCCACAGCTGGCTTTAAAAGTAACATTTTTTTTTTTAATATAAGTTATTGATCAGAGTATAACCATCTTACTTTCATTTAAGTCATCTCGAGTTCAACAGCATATATCTGAAATGTATTTAAAGCAAATATAATAAAAACTTAATCTGGTGTCATTCCCCTACTCCTACGCCTCCCTCACTATGCAGTTGTACTCTTCATCTTGCAAACCTCACTCACACTGTCCTTCTCACCACCCCATGCAGGTTTACTTCCAACAAGTTTAGATCTCCACGGAGCCTCGGTGCCACGGCAGCCATGGGCAGGGCAGTTTGAAAGCTCTTCCAGCTCTCTCCCTCAGCTGATCTGAGATTGTTTTGAAACCCCCTGCAGATTTCTGGTGCTTTCTGTTCTTTGGCTGATCCTACAGCAGCTGTTCTGAGCCAGAAAAAGGTCCAGCTATGAAATGTTTGTCTCCAGCAGTGTCAGAAATGGATGTTTGTGGGAGTTGGAAGAAAAAGGCAAGGGTTTCCAGCAGTTTGCAGCTCAGCAGCTGCTTAAACCACACATAATGTCTTTGTCTTGATGGGACTTTTCCCCCCCAAACTTCTTGGGCTGCTTTCTGAATCCTGGTAAGTGTTTGGCATCCTGAACCTCCTGTGGCAAGCAAAGAGCTTAACAAAGTGCTGTCTGAAGTTTCTCTTCTGGCCTGCTTTGAAGCTGCCACTTGTTAGTCCATTTGATGTCACTTGGAGTGCTGTGAGAGATGGTGAACAATTTCCCATTTTACATTGCTGAAATGATAAATGTCATACTCCTGCTCAGCTCTCTCCTTTCTGCTCTGCTCAGTGCTTGGCTGCTCAGGTATTTCACAGAATGGTTTGGGTTGGAAGGAACCTTTGGACTCACCCAGTTCTAACCCCCCTGCCACAGGCAGGAATGCCACCCACAAGGTCGGGTTGCCCTGATGGAGTGGTTGGAGGGGATAGGGAGAACTTCTATCCAGATGTCACAGAGGGAAGGGAATGTCTCTCTTCAGCAGGATGAAGAGTTCTCTCTTGACCTAAAGTTCAGTTTCCTGAGAAGTGCCAGGCACTCATTCAATCACTCATGTCTGGAAAACACCAAAGTTCTCACGCTGCTGTCTCTGTGAGGCACTGTGACCTCATTTGCACCATCACTAGAGCTTTGTGGTCCTTTTTGGCTAAGATAAATCTCCATAAGATGACTCAGTTAGCTCTGTGTATTCCATTTGTACAGCTCCTGTTGCTGCCACAGCTGAATTCCTTCCACAGGACCTCCCAGCAGCACCCTCACAGTCCCCTGCATCAGTCACATCATGCAGAGGAGCCCCGTGGGCCTGGAGCTGCACTAAGAGAGTGGCTGGTGACACTAGAGGTGGGGTAGAGTTTGCCAGAAGTTGTCCTTCTCACAGAATATCTTTCCAGGCCTTCTACTCCACTTCTTCAGGAGGATCAAGCCTCCCAAGGCCCAGCCTGGTAACTGGAGAATGCCTTTGACAGCTCCATAAGGGTGAAGAAACTCTGTGTCAGCAGGTACCACCTTAGCAGAGATATTGGTATGTACCTGGGCTCCCCCAGCGCTACTGAAACACGAGATTTTCTCAGCAGATAAATGCTGGAATTTGTGCGAAATTCTGCTGAAGAGAGTGCCACAGCTTCAAAGTGATTGACCAAACAACTGCTTTAACCAGGCAGTGGGTGTAACAGGGAAATAAAAGCCTCATAAACCTTATTGCTCTTCCTAGTGAGGTTGCCTTCCTGGTCTCTCATCCACTATCCCATGGAAGTGAATTTGGAGGAAGTTGCTCCATCAGTTGAATTTTCACTGTGGATTGAAACTTCTGTAGATATGGCCTCTCAGCAGGACTGGTAGGAAGTGAGTCTTTTACACAAAGTTTCCTTGTATACCTCATTGCAGTCTCCTCCTCAGCTTCTGGCTCTGAGGGGTTTTGGAGATGAGTAGGGGTTGGATATGGAAGAGAGGTTTAGTGGAATTCCCTATGGAATCGTTGAACTCTCCTGTTTGAAGGCATGCCTGTTCCACCATGCCTGAAACCACATTCATGGCCTCTGAGTACAAATAGAGGATTTGTGATGCTGTCTGCTCTGTGTTTTGTCCTTCATCATCCAAGTGTTTGATTTCACAAGCAAGAGAGTCTCAGTGAGTGAGTCAAGAGAGCTGTGGTCCAGGTCTGTTACCCTGTTGCTCTTGGTGAGCAAGATCTTGGTGATCTTGGTGATCACTGAGGGGATCTCAGTGATCTCCTCTTGGTATGGCCTGGCAGTGTTTAATATCCCTCAAAACTCTAAACCAGGGGTGTAAGATTGTTGACCTGACAGCTTCTCACTGGCATGTTCCCTTTTTGCCCCCACCAAAGATTTGGTGCTGCCTCTGGCACTCTGCCACCACTGGTTTCTCGTATTGACTTCCTTTCTCTGTCCCAGTTGCACGTGTTCAAGCCTGACTTTGCCACAGATGCTCCTCCTTGCTTCTTCTTCCTCCTCCAATTGGGGAAAGGAGAGGTTATGTTTGAGCCTGCACCATTTGATGGAAGATGCTGTTCATGTGTAGCCTGCAGAAAAATCAACAACATGCAGTCCCATACTTTTTGCTCTCTTTTCAAATACTTGAGTGTGTGAATTCTGCCTTTGATGCTCAGCCCTTCGCAGAAATGAGGCAGCTCCTTCACCCTTCCCCGTCCTGCTGGGTGGTGCTGTTTCTCTGGGTGTGTCTGTGCTGCAGCACAGTCAGCCTTAAATCAACTTGCTTGGCTCTTTGGAGCTGTCAGATGTTCTGCAGCAGTTTGGCTGCTGCATTCCCAGGGCTGCTCTGTGCCAGCCTGTGTGTTTTGGTGCCTCCCTCAGTGGCCTCGAGCCTTGTGGCAGGTAGGACTGTGTGACAAAGCCATGCAGGTGTTGTCTGAGTTCTCATGGCTCTACAAGGTAATGGTAACAAAAGAGCTCTCAGGCAGCACAAATAGGTGTGCCAGGGTCCTCACAGAGTTCCCTCGCACACGCTTGAAACTCTCTTCATTGTCTTCGGTTGGTTTTAATCCTCTGGTGTGTAGGACAGGAAAGGCTGCACCTGCAGCGTGGCACTTGTCAGTGATGAAGATTTTCATGCCCAGGAATGCTTCTGTGGAACAGCCTCCGTGCTACCCAGGTGGTGCTGGGGCAGAGAAAACGTCATTCTTTGCACACCCCTGGTATTTCCGTGTTGGAGAGATGGGCACCCTTCCGTAGTGCATTGTTGAGCTCTAGTGTTAGTCCAGCACCCTGAGCTGGCAGTTCAGTCCTCCTTTCTCAGGATGCCTCGTAGCTCAGCAAATGTAAAAGCAAACCAAAGATTTCTCTCTACCTCTCAGCCACTTAACATTAAGAGGACTTGATGGGAGCCGCTTTGCATGGTGGTGGACACGTCTTTGTGTTTGGAGACGTGTCTGTGCCTCAGGGAGCTGCAGGGCAGGCGGCTTGGCAGCGTGGATTGCTGCATTGTGGAACTCACCTGGCACTCTGCAGAGGCACAGCTGCAGGATTGGGTGCAGCACTAGCTCAGACATCCCTCTGTGTGGTCCCAGGAGAATCCCACAGCTGCCTCCACCCTCTCCCTCCTCTCCATCCCTGATTTAACACAAAACTCCTTCTACTTCTAAGCAGTTTACTCTCCAAAGTCATGTCTCTCTGCAGCACTGAGCTGTTTCCAGATACGCTCTGAGAGTACAGTGAGGGGGAAGGGAGACAAGTTTCTTATTGATAATAGCTATCTTTAACTCTACAAATAGCCCAGCCCCTGGGGATGTACCTGAGCTGATGAAAGAATGGTTTATGTTGGTCCAGTTCCTGTGCAAAGCTTGAAAACTGACAGGAGAACAATGCAGAAAATGTCTTTCTCTAGGAAAGCAGAGCATGACTCGGTGCTTTCTTATATTCCTTCGGGGAAAACAGGGTTAAGAGCTGATTGATACAGAAAGAAAGGAAGAGGAAGAAAAAACTCAGTGCAAAACAAGCAAGGCTAAAGCCCTCATGTTATGAGATGGTTTCACAAACCAGTGGGGAAATTCGGTGCTGAACTTCAGCAGAGATCAATGTTATCAGGCAGCTTTAATTTTTGCTCTTGCACCTATTGGGCCAAGCACCCAGAGAGGATATGCCACATAGCAAATGGGCTTGTCACCCTCTGGAAAACACAGGTTTTGTAGCTCCGGATGGGAATCCAGAAATGAGAGAGGGTGATCCAGCACCAGGAGCTTGCAGAGGCACACGCAAGGCTGCCTTGGGGTCACCATGCAAAGGAATCGTAAAGGACAGAGGGAGAAGACAGGAAATCAGCACTGATGATGTGATTCTGTAGGGGGGAGGAGGTGGTTGAGTTCTGAATGTTTTGATTTTCTGTAGAATTAGATATATCTTGTCTGCTTGGGCTGCGAGAGACAGGACCCTGAGCTAGAAACTTCTGCCAAACGCTGTGTCAGTTGTAATTTTCTAATCCAGTTCTTACTGCAGCCCATCAGAGACTGATAAACAGATTCTCTTCAGTCTCCATTCACATATGAGCCATCACCGTGTGCTTTGGGGCATTCACAGCTACCTAAGTACTTTTTTTGGGGGGGGTGGCACTTGTGTGCCTAATAAAAATAGGGATAAAATTAATGTGGACAATTAAATCATGACAATCTAAAGAATTGATTTGGTTCTTGAAGTTTGTAGAGGTGTTTGATTTTGTTGTTTTTTTGTTTTGTTTGTGTGATTTTTTTAACTTCTGTGAATGACCAAGATCATTAAAATATGCCCTTAAATTTGACACAGTTTTCAAATTGTTCCTTTTGACTAGGTCTAGTGCTATCCATTATTCTCGGTGTTTGAGGGGTCATTTAGAGTCCATGGTATCATTAGTGAATCTGGACTGGAGGAAATCCAGACTAAATTATGCCTGGACTGTTGTGAAGATGGTGAAAGAAATTGCACGTTTCAGATGCCTTCATCCCAGCAGTGCTTCTGAGTCTATTTTTTTGTTTGTGCATTTGTGAGCTCTTTGGTGTTTGTGACTGCATCTTTGGGGGGAAAACAGGCATTTCTGTGCATGTTTGTGGACGTTGTTCAATAGCACAATATATTTGGGTGGGTCTCTTATTGTGAGTTTTGTAAGCGCTCCTTTCCTTTTTTATTTCCTTTAAAATTTTTTTTCTTTTTTTTTTGGCTTGAATATTTAATTCCAAGGGTTACTTGCAACACATATGCTAAAAGCTTCCTCCCCATTCTGTTGCAGTGGAAACAGGCTCATTAATGGACTCATTAATAATCCCCAGCCGGACGCTACCCAGGGAGATCTGTGGGCTCTGAGCTAACGTGTCTGTGGCTCCCTCTGCCAAGTGGACATCTATTATTTTCTCACCTCAGCCACAGAAATGGCTCCCCTGACAGAGGCACTTTGCTAAACCACAATAGCCAGAGATTGCTGAATATTCATTATATCTGACTGCCCAAAGTGCTTCGCCAGCACATGGTATTGGAGCCAAGATGTTTTATTACCTTCTCGCCTTTTGCTTTCCTCGGAGAACGCGGTGTGGCTTCCATCGGCAGCTCAGTTAACTTCCTCATCTGAGCGCCTTCATTCGTGCTCTGCTTTGAGAAGGGGGAACAGAGGGGAAAAACTGATTCAGCCCGAGTGCTTTAATTCCATGAAAGTGGAATTTGCAGCCCTATTATTCTGCTGGAAGATTGATTAAAGAAGACAAGCCTTTGAACTTTGTTTCAAACAAGAGGTGGTTGTAATAACTGTAATCTTCTGCTTTATATTTCCCTGTGTGAGGGAGGGAGGAACTCCATTTACCTCTCTGTCACGGTGAAAATGAGGGATGTAGGTGGCCTGCATTCAAACAGCAGCGGCCACAGATCCTCTTTGTACCTCTCCAAATCACATATGTCTGTTTTGTGCTGCTTACTGAGACTGAAAACTGGCTCAGATTTCTTTGTGGGCTTCTAGCCCGAGTAAGGCTGAGCAGCACAAATGACCCGACCACCGTGTGGCAGGTTCGTGGTCTGTGAACTCCCGTCTTCCAGCCGGACTGAATTTCAGTTCCCTGGGATTTCCCAGCCTCTCCTGTTTACTGCTGAGGTGCGAACACCCAAATGGTCGCACAGAGATAATCTGCAGGTCCAGCCATGCAGGGGATTGTCTCCGGCCAGCAGCAAACAGTGAAAATAAAGTGTATGGAAGTGAATATATACATAGCGAGCTTTCTTCTGTTCTGTAGTAGCAAATGCCACATCCTCGTGGTCAAACAGCTGCGTATTCTTCAGGCTTATGCAAATTTACAAAATTCCACTTTTGACAAAAGTCCTCTTTTATTCACTGTCATTGTAAGAAAAGGGGGAAAAATGAAACGCATCTTTGATCATTATGTAATTACGTGAGGATTTATCTTCATGGTTGTAAGAGATGACTTTAAAAAGCAGTTTTTCGTTAAGGTCCCCCTCCCTACGTCTCCAGTGACTTAAGTTTAATCCTTTCCTCTGTCTGACTGGGTTCAAACCTGCTTTAATTGTTTCACAGAACATTTCCCTGGCAATGAAGTTGTAGGCAGGGGTTTGTGCATGTGAATGAAGGCAGAACTCCTGCTTCAGTGGCTGTACTTCATGTGCAATTCGATATTCAGCAAGGGAAAGAGCATCTCTTCACCCTGTGTCTCCAGTCCTGCGTGTTCTGAGCAGCTGAAATACCACATCTGGTGGGCAAGAGCCCTGGGAAATTGTGGCTTATTTGGGGGATTGAGAGGTCTCTGGAAATGTAAATTCAAATATCCTTAGGTAGAAGGGGGAATTGAATCTCACTGCTTTGCCTGCAGCACAGGGCATGAAAGAAAACATTGCTGTTATTGTCTGATGTTTGTGGGTTTTAGCGCCTACCTAAAGGATGTGGCTCAAATCACTGATAACCCGACAAACCGTGCCCACTGTTGTGTTAGTTCTTGTCTTTCATTAATTCTTTTTAAATTCGAGGGCTCATCCGATGGATTCTGTGTTTGCACTTGCTGAGATGCTGAGCAGTATTTAGCTCCGTGCAATCGTTAGGGCTCCGCTGCACTGACCGAGGCTTTTTTCACTGGTTGCATAATGAGATTTCTACTTTCCTTCTTCTGCAGGTGGTATTTTCTTTCCTCTAAAGGAACGTAGCTATCAAAAACCAGGGGAATGGAAGTACAAATACGCCTTATTTCTTGGATACTCGGCAGAGATCCCTCTATGCAAGGTTTTATTTGCAAGCAGTACAGGCAGGACGATGTACATGGAAAATAGCGTCTGTGACGGCAGTGATGTGGAGCTTTTCTGTTTGATACTAGTTTAGTTTGAGGGTCTCTATTCAAACTCTCTTGACATTACTGTTGTAAGTTAATTCAGAATAATTATGCTATGATTTATTCTCTGTAGATCCTGCAGTCAAATCTCTTCCCATTGATGTCACCTAGTTCTCAGCTCAGTAGATGTGCCTTCATAGCTGGAAATAAAATTATCTAGGTTTAAAATACATTTTCCCTATACTTAAAAAACCTGCTAGGCAGTTTTAATACCAAATCCGTTCCAGCTATAGAAGCAGAATGGAATAAACTCTCTGTGTGTCTGGCTACAGGCATCAGAAAATCCAGTTAAAGAACTGGATTTTCTCGTTACTTATTCAATGTTTGCCTTCACTATATCCAGCCACATTTTGCAAAATAATAGGTCCTTGTACTCTCTCTGCCAACAATATTAATATTTCAACACTACATAGCTGAACCAGACTTCTTTGTTTGTTTCAGCATTAATTTTTTTATGCAGGTAAATACTGCCCTTAGCTTTGTGGGGCTCTGTGGAGAGCCTGCATTTGGAGTTGCTTTGGGGTTTGGCTGAGTTGGTCAGCACAGGGGATTTATGGTTTTGCTTTTCAATCATAAGCACATCACAAACACCCCCTGGTTTACAAACAAGCTGCAGACTTGTCAAATGGACAGCATGACAGATCTCCTGATCTTGGCTGGAGGAGTTATAACTGGGGTGGACAATGCCAATGTCTGCATGGTATTTATATATCCATGATGACCAAAAAAATACACTGAATTTCATAGTAAGGCTTCTTGCCTTGTCTAGAATTCAACTGGGCATTTTGCTGCCCAACCCAGAGTTGTGTGGATGTGCTGAGTAGCTCTTCAATGACCTTTGGTATCACGAAACTTTCCCAGGAGATCCCAAATCTTCTCTTAGAACAGCTGAATGTTCATGCTGAACCCCACAGGCACACACAAAGCAGGGCTGTGGAAGGGCTATCCCAGGGCAAGATAATTCTCTTTCCCTGGCACCTGTGAAATATCACTTGCACCGTTCTGGTTGCTTTGTCCTTACTTATTGTATAAATAACACCTTATCAGAAGGGGTTAATAAGGCAAAAGAATACTTAAAAGACTCCAGTGACTTAAAAGACAGCATTACTGCCAGCCTCCAAGCTCCTTACCAGAATTTTCTCAGCTTAGTGGTGTTCCCTTTCCCTCCCAGTTAAGTCAGAGTGATCTGATGTTTCTGAAGCCTCGTCCTTGCCACATCTTTGTCACTCAGGTGTGTCGAGCCCAGCCCCTACAGACTCATGGAACCGAAGGCTCAAAGTGCTGCAGCAGCCCTGGAAACCAGCAGAAGTCAGGAAATTAAGGAGCCCTGCCTCATTCAAAGATGTGAGCGAGATGAAGTTAGACAAAGTGTGGTCAAATGAAACTCTGCCTGTCTGTCAGTCATCAGTGGTGGCATGGAAGGTAGAGCTTACAGAGCAGTCAGAGGCACTTGCAGATTCAGGAGGTGGCTGATTTCATTTGTACATTGGGAGATGGATGCTGGAGATCTGCCTTTATTGCCACCTTACACAAAGGATTCAGATCATTTGCTGTGTTAGTTTTTTGTTTTTTTTAATAAAAATTTCCATTTCCTTTGATGCAAGAGGATACCAGTGAGGAGATTTCTGTATAAAAAAGGTTGTTTTTGTTTATCTGAGCATCCTGCCCAAGTCCAGTGCACATCAGTAAAGGTCAGCCCTACATTTAGCCGGATTTGACTACAACCACCACCACGAGGGTCTCCTGCATGCAGGGAAACAACACCAGTGTGTGAGGGTAGAAGTGTGTTCTTCATGACTGGGCCAGACTGGACACAGAACTGGGCAGGCTGATGAAAGTGGAGAAGCCACAATGTCCAAAAGAGGCTGTGTCTGGACTGCCCAGGTGGTGGGAAATTTAGTCATATTTCAAGATTCCATTTTAGATGTTTTACAGCCTTGGAAATTTATTGCCATTTTATGGCTTAAAATTTTAAAATACTTTAGAACTAACCTTGGGATCAAAATGTTCTTAGATATTAATTATTTTTTTTCCTCCGTGGGACAAAAATATTTAACTTTTCAAGGAGCAATGCCAAGGTTGTACCTTTTATGAGCCAGTATATTTTTAGCCAAATCACAACATCTATGTTATCCTTTTTTTCCCCCTTTCTCATTCCAAATACAGGATTTTTTTTCCTTCAAAAAGAATTTTTAAATAAAAGCAATTTTCCTTTATCAGTAAAGAATTAAGCCCTGTCGGGATCCTTTGATTTCTTCAGTGTACTAAAGGTAGGGCACAGGGGATTTTTAATTTCATGGTTTGTTTGGTATTTCAGAGGCAGTGAACATGAGTGGTTAGATTAGCTGATAGTGGATCAGAAATCATGACATGTTGTGTAGCTTTTATCAAGTCTTTTAAGTATTCTTTTGCCTTATTAACCCCTTCTGATAAGGTGTTATTTATACTCTACTTTAAAATGGGAATAAATCCTCACAAAAGACAAATTCAGCAAAAAGCAGTAAAATATAAAAAGTAATTTAAAGCACAAACATGAAAGGGGATGAATGGGATTTCTTCATGGACTGGTGCTACTAAACCACTGCTCCAACTCCATCTTGTTCAAATCCACCCCAAGGATGGAGAGCTCTCTCGGGGGTTACCTGGGGACACCCAGACTGGACAGGTACCTCATCTTATGAGGAAAAGTGTCTTCTACAAAGTTGGACACGTGGATAAAGGGGCATTTTGGGACAATGTGTCTACTGGCATTTTCCACGTTGTGCTTGCTTGCAGACAGCTAGAAGAGGTCAATACCAGGCCAGCAATTTTTTTCCTCTGTTCTAAAAATCACCCAAAATGCCAGCATATTAGTGGTGGTTGCTTGTCTGGGTTTGTTTCTTTTCTTTTTTTTGTGGATTTAAAAATTGTCTGAATTGTCAGAATTGGATTCTGGTGAAATATTCTGCAAAATTTTGGGCAAAATCAATGCTATGTTAATGGGGATTGTTTTCAGAAATAAGATGTATGAAACAGAGCATAATAGCAATAATAACAATTCAAAACCAGGACCTTGAAAATTGTTTTGGCCAAAGTCTATAGAAACCCCAATGAAAAGAAAAAACCCAGAAAAATATGAAGCGGGGGCAATGTCCCAGAAGAAAATTGCCACCTTTTAACAGTAAATACCTTACCTATTCTGATGCATACATTTATGTCTATAATCCAGAAATTATTTAGGCTTTTGTGGCACTCAGTATTTTAATGGCCAATTGTTATTTAACTACTTTGTGATTACTAATGCATTTAATTAAGCTTGCTGTTCCTTCCTTACTTGAACAAAGGAATCCTGGATACAACAACAAAGCCATTTCATCTCCTTGTAGCAGGACTGAGGCTGTTTCTGCTGTGCATTGAATATCAGGTTTATTCAGCGTTCCTGTGTGAAATGAAACACAGAATAAGTATTTGCTGGGCTTAAAAAAGAAATAATTTAGGAACTTCTGCTGCTTCCATCAGCACTCAGAGGGTCTGGTTTGTGTCTCTCACTGAGTTCGTGCCACTGATTTCAGAGGAGCTGCTCCTCTCTCCGCCTGTGTCCGATGTGCTTTGGGTCCATCTGGATGGTGAAGGGCCTTGGGGGAGGGGGTATGAGGAGCATCTGAGGGCACTTGGTCTGTTCAGCTGGACAAGAGGAGACTGAGGAGACACTCCTCACAGTCTACAACTTCCTTGTGAAGGGAAGAGGAGAGGCAGGCACTGATCTCTTCTCTGTGGTGACAGCAACAGGACTCGAGGGAATGGCTGGAGCTGTGTCAGGGGTGGTTTAGGTGGATATTAGAAGAAAGCTCCTCACCCAGAGAGTGCTGGGGCACTGGAAGGGGCTCCCCAGGGAATGGTCAGGGGCACAAGGCTGCCAGAGCTCCAGGAGCATTTGGACAGCAATCTCAGGCACACAGTGTCACTCTTGGGGATGGTTCTGTGCAGGGCCAGGAGATGGGCTTGATGTTCCTTGTGGATTTCTTCCGCCTCAGCCTGCTCTGTGACTGTGTGGAGCTGTCCAGGTGGCTGGCTGGGGACAGGAACCCCTCGGTGCTCTGCCAGCCGAGGGAGAGGTTTGCTGCCCTCCACAGCAGTTCCTCAGCTCTGGAACAATAGGAGTGATACCGACATTGGTCCCAGGCTTAGACCCCACCTGAGGAAAAGGGAGAACTTCCAGGCTTGCAGCTCCCTCCGTGCACATGGATGCTCAAACCTGGGCTCTTGCCCTGCAGAGTCCAACTCCAGGCCCTCCCTCCAGCAGCGACTGACACGGAGCTAACAGAGGACTGTAACTTCAAAATGAGACTGAGCAGGGGGAGCAGATGGGTGTTTAAATAACAAAGAGTCTCTTTTTATGCAAATGTCCCAAGCACTAAAGAGCAAATAGAGGATCTCATCCCTCTCCTACCCTCTGAGAAGCCGGGAAGTGTAGGCAAACTGCTCCTACATGGAAGGGGAGGATTTTGTTCCCTTTTTTGTAGCCACTGTGTGTTCTGCAAGAAAAGCAGAGCAGGGATGGTGAATGCGAGCCTTCCCTGGCTTCTGGCTTGGAGGGAGGAGAAGCAAAGGAGGAGACAAGGCTGGGCTGAGCAATCTAACTCCTTCCAATCTACTCCCTCTCCCTCCTACTTGGGCTGAAGAAGCACTTGATTTATTTGTTTGATTGCTGTCCTGGAGAAGGTTTGCTTGCTTTGAGAACCAGAGGACTCTAACTCTGGCAAGAAACTTCCAAAACAAAAGAATAGAAAGCAGAAAAACAGGATCAATAGACATCTTCCACTGTGGGAGAGCCCTTTCCCTCTCCATCAAATTGAGAAAGACAGTGCAAAAGGAGGGTGAGCATATGAGAGTCAGAGCAGCACAAAACTCCATCAGCCCCGTGTCTGACAGGGGCTTTTGTGAGCAGTGAGGCTGGTGGTGCCCGTGCTGAGGGCACAGGGTTAATTACACCTGAGGTAGCATCCAGGTCATCCTGAGTGGGATGGTCTGTGGTGGAACAGCAATGAAAGCTGTCTGCAGACAAATTGGTTTATAAACCTGGAGCCCTCTCATTCTCCGAGAGGCACTGGCTTCCTTATTTCTTTTAGGACTGGTAGGAAATCTGTCCCTGAGGTAGCTAAAGCTTGCTGAAGGTTTGAGCCAGGTTCTGTGTGTCTCAAAAGTAACAAATCTCTGTTTCAGCTGGGAAAGTGTTGCTGGTCCCCACAGCCCTCCCTTCGCTGCTGCTGGGAGGAATTTTGCTGTCTGTAGCCACTGAGTTTAGGGAAGGAGGACTAAAGGGTCAGAATAAAACCCAAGGCACAGCAATACTTTCTCCACCTGACCTCTGGGCATCTTTCCCTTATTCCTAAGGGAAGCCTTTATTCTAGGAAATTCAATAGAAATACAGCAAATACAATAGAAATATAGCAAATAAGAGTGCTCTGAGTCCTTTCCTCTCCCACACTGCTGCTCTTCATTAGAAAACTCTGTACCTCCACCTGATAGAAAATCTTATCTGACCTGACAGCAGCTGATTTATTTACCAGCTACAAAAGCAACATCAACAGTTCTGTTGTTGGGGAGGAGAAGATGCTGCACTAGGAAGGTGATAACCTGGAAAGGGATATTTCTGCATAGAGAATTTTGATTAAGATTTGATTTTTGGAAAGGAGCGGGAAGAAGTTGCTTTCATAGGTGCAGAGGAAGGTCCTGTGAGCAGGGTCTTGGATTTGTGTGACTCTTCAAGCGCTTTCAAATGTCAAATTTTCTGCATAGTGTTGCTGGGGAATTGTCCCTACTCAAAGGTGTGTACCAGAACTGCAACAGAGTGTTTATTTTGGACAGGATGTTATTTACTGCTGCTTGTAAAGCCTCTGGCCCAATGGGATTCCCTGCCTTGCTGACATGAAGATGTTATCTCTGTAAATATTCCTGCTGTTCTGCATGCCTGCACTTGCAGTGTTGTTGGGGTGGTGGGAGAAAATCAATCAGAGGATCAGTAAAATCCATGGGCGGAGATCTTCAGAGCCTCCAGTTCCCGTGGGCATCCAAATCCCCCAGGCAGCTTTGGTAATCTCAGCTTGTAATTATTATCAGTAAACATTTTGCTATTGGGAGCAGGTGAGAGTGGCTAGAAGGAACTGGCTTAACTCCAAGGAATTTTTATGCCACTTTATTATCATAGTAACTGTGTCAGGGAATAGCCGGGGTGTTTTCGTACTGCATTTCACCACTTGGGTGACTGAGACACAGAAAAGCCCACAGTCTAACCAGAAATCTCTGTCTGTTTGGGAATTTGAACAGAAATGTTCTATATTCCAGGCCAGTGCCCTAATGTGCATCTTTCCTCCCTTGTTATCATGCATTAAGGGGGAGATGGATGATTTCACTATGTCGTTTTCGTAGGGAGTGTTGACATTTCATTATTTTTTCCCCGTATTCCTATGAAAAAAAATCTGAAATTCTTTCTTGTTGTAAATTAGGCATTTTGGAGTTTCAATTTTTTTTAAACATGGTTTTCTTTCTGTTTCTGTATTAATCCATGCTATTTACACTTCTGAATTAGTTTCATTGTAATTTTGATGTACAATAAACCAATATTTTAATCCAACCTAATGACTTGTCCCACATCATCCACTTCAACAAAAATTTTGTGATTGGTTTCACAATACATCCATGTGAAAATAGAAAAGTGGAAGTAATATGAGCAAACTGTCAGCATTCCAAGCCAACATGAAAAAAAAATCCTGAAGTACAAATTCCAAAAGGATCCAGCATTTTTTTCATTTAAATTGATACAATATTCCTGAGACACAGAGATCAGTTTTGCGCCAACAGCTTTTCCACCGCGAATCTGTTGAGATGAAAAGATTGCAGCCAGTGTTGTCTGAGACCAGCTGAACTCTCACAAAGTAGATATAAAAAAGTAGCAGTAATATTTTCACAGCCACAACCAGAGATTCTCCTACAAAGCCACCGCTGTGCAAAAGTTTTGAAACAGAGCAAAGATGAATATTAAACAACAAAGTGGTATTAGCACTTTCCTTTACCTTGTTCTGCCATCCTCCCTCACCTTGTAAACCACCTCCATGAAACCTCATCCCTTCTGTTTTTGCAGCAGTGAACCTGACAGGAAAACAGAGCGAAAATTAATTAAATGTAGGTGGGTAATTGTGTCCCACCTCAGCTCCCCGAGCGCCTTCCAGGAGCGCAGCGAGCAGCGCGGCTCGCAGCTGGCACGTGTTTGTTCTCTCATCCCTCCTCGGGGGAAATCACTTTCAGCTGAGTGATTTGTGAGGAATTCTTTCTAAATATGTGCACACGGGATGCTAAATATTTGCTAGGAAAAGGCCAGGCCAAATGAATTCCTCCTGGAACGGAGGAAAATGGAGTTTGCGAGGATTATTTTGTCTCAGGAGTTAATACTGTAGCAATCAGGCAGAGCCCAGTTGTTACCTGCACAGAGATGTGGGGTTGCTGCCACAGATGCAGTGATCCCTTTGGGAGGCTGTCAGGGAACATGGGTGTGTGTCAGTGAACCTGGAGGTGAGGAGTCACCGACAGAGAGGGGAGAATATGCAATAATTTAAATGAAAATATTTGCTCCTTACTCTGCTTAAGCAGAGCTCCAAAGCAGTGCCCCAGCTGGGAGGCAAATGTCACCCATGGTGTCTCACAGGAGGGTCAGGATCCAGGTAATTGTGGTCTCAGCACCGTGCCAGGTTATCCAACATGCAAAGTAGGAACAGGACCTGCTCCTCCCGAAACACTGAGTCTCCAGAGTGCTCCAGGGTAGAGAATGCCTCGAGTTTATTGCCCTGTGCCGATTTTTTGTGTGTTCCCATATGTAGAGCTTTGTCCCTGACAGCTGCTGGCATCTGTCTGCCTTTCAGCGCTCGCCTGTGGGACTCCTCGTTGTGCTCCATGCATCACATCTCTGCCTCACTGGCTCTGCACTGATCCAGAGGCACAGCCTCCCTGGGAAGGGTTTTCCTGTCTCCTCACTGTGCTTTCTGGAGAGAAAGGAAGGAAGGGAACCCCGAGATAAGATGGTGAGCATTTCACTGCTCTGTGCCTCAGCACCCCTAGAAATAAAAATATGTAAAATTTTCTCCTCCATTAAAATTTGGGGTTCAATTTGTGACTGTTCATAAGGCCAGAAGCTACTATAGAAATGGATTTTTTTGAGTGTTCAGTTAATTACTAGCTTTAAGAATTATCACAGCTCTGAGCTGAGTTTTGCTACACATCCATGTTTGTACCTCATTTCCTACAGCAATTTGTTTTTCCTGTGAATAAAACATTCGCAGACAACTTAAGCACTGTTTCCTTACACCAGTGCTTCTGTTTAGGATACAAAACAGACTGGGGTGACAATTTTTACCGGGTTTTAAATAACCTCATATAGAGTTGAGCATCTTAGCAGTACAAATTCTTCCCCAGGAAGCTTGTACCTGGACAGTGCACCCTATAATGGGACAAAAAATTAAACTCAGCAGGTTTGGGTGAAAAATATAATCAAAATGAAGGTTATTTCTTCTTTATGTAGCTTTCCTGCCTTCCCTTACCCAACACTTGCTCGTTGCTGTTGTACTGAGCCCCCACCTGGCTCTTTGTGCTCTCCTGCTCCTCTCCCAGAACATTGCTTTTGGTTCCCAGGAGGGCTTCAGGCTCAGGAGAAACTGCTGTGCCAGGAGAGTTGTTGATGTCATTGCCAAAACAAACCCTCTGGTGCCTCTTTGCAGGGGAATTAAAGGTCACAGGGAGCTCTTGGGAAGGGATGAGTGCATGAAGGATTTGCACCTTCACCTGCTGGTTTCTGTGAAACATTCAACACACAGTTAGAAAGTGATCCTGACTTCTGAGGGCTTTGCCCTAAAACAGGCTCTGTTCCCATCAGTGGACAAGCCACGGCTGTGTGCAGGGTTCTGGCTGAGGCTGTTTTTTGGAAGGCTGAGTGGTTTCAAGACATGGCGTGGGGGAGCTGCTCCTCCCTTTCCTTTGCTCTGTGACTTTCATGCATTCGCACAGGACAACTCTGTTCTCCAACCAGCTTTCCCAAAAATTGGAAATGAGCTAGAGGGGAAATTAAAACCATCAGCTTACCCTCAAACGCCCTGTGAATATGATACCTTTTTTTTTTTTTTTTTAATAAAAGCTCTTCTGGATGCAACGAACAATAATCTATCTTTCTCCAGGCTATTGACTTTCCTATAAAGAGCAATGCAAAACAGTGTCCTTCCTGCAGCAATCGCAGAGGCTGTTAAACACCACCTCCTGGGAGGACCTTGTTCTCATCTAAGCATGATGCTTTTCTGACTAATTTAAATTTATCCTTATTCAGCCTCATTGCTGTCAGGGCTGCTCCTCAAAATAGAACTTTTCCATAGGTGAAAGTCTCTAAATGCTGAACTGGAAAGAGGCAGGCTTATGCCAGGTTTTTAAAGTTACCTATTTAAAATTCCACTTTAAAAATTAATATAGGTTAGTCTTAAGATGATATTTTTATATGAAGTGGCTTTTAGGCAAGGAACTCCTTTTTTGCTTATGTTGTTCCCCTCCTTCTGTATCACCCTGTTCATGCATCCTTTGGAATCCAGTGTGGCTGGGTAACATTAACTTTGCTTTGTGGATATCTTCAGAGCTGAGGTCATGGTAGTCTCTCTGTGAGGGATCTAAAAGTAATTTTTGATGTTTAATGTGATTAATTTTCTTCTTTTCAATATTTTTGTAAAGGATGGTTTCACAGTTTTCTGATATTTTCTTTGTAGAGACCTTTCCTTTGATTTGTCCTCTGTATTAAAAACCACGGAGTTTTGCAGCAAGGCTGGTTTGGTTTGATTCTAAATATTCCTCTGCTTCTATTGACACTGAAGTCAATAAAAAAGACTCAGTGTTAGGAAAAGAGACATTCTTTTCCTTGTACAACAACAGTGGCATCATGAGAGAATTCTGGTGTCCCTTCTGAGCCCTTCTTGAGCCTGGGGCATGGTGGTTTTCCCAGCCCTGTCCTTCCAGTTTGCTGCCACTTTCCAGCTGTTGCTCGGCTTCCCTCATGGGTGACACCATCTGCAGCCACTGGGGAGCTGAGTGTGAAGTCAAGGGAAAAGAACACAACTTGACTCAGTTACTTTCCTTCCTGGGAAAAGGGAGGAGTGTGGAAGACAGAAGAAGCAGTGATAGCTGCAAGGCTGAATGGTTTTCCAAAGGATTCTGTGAGAGATCAGCTGCTCCGAGAAAGCAGAAGCTGAGAAAAATTCTGCTGTAAAACCGACTTATTTCTGATCACTACCATGAAAATTGTGATGTGCTGTGATAAAAATTGTCATGTTGATGTTTTGGCAAGCTTGGCTAGTCATGCACCATTTCTGTCCAGTCTCTGTTGGCTTTGGGATTTTTGCATCATCCTTCCCGTGTTAATAAATGAACTGTAACATCCATAAAACTTCTCTGAAGCAAATCTGGGATTAGCCCAGTTCAGGGAGCATCTGGATCAGTGGTGCCGTGCCCTGTGCAGTGAGATCATGTGAGGAGCTGTCTTTGTGATGCACTGACTGCTCAAGGGAGTGGTGGAGTCCCCAACCTTGGAGGAGTTTAAAAGACATGTAGATGGAATGCTTAGGGAGATGTTTTAGTTGTGGGCTTGGCAGTACAGGGTTAACAGTTGGACTTGATGATATTAAAGGTTTTTTCCAACAATTTTTTTTTTCTGACAATTCTTCAATTCTAGATTGGTGTTCTGGGCTTGGTTTAAAACTCTGATGAAGCTTAATATATATGTCCAGTTCCTATCTACTGTGTGGTTATTTAAATGAAGATATCCTCTTCTTGCTTTCCAGGCCCTCTGTCCTTCTTCTCTTACTGATGCTGTTGACCTGGGTTCCTTGGGTGCTCCTCTGTGATCTACCAAGGTGCAAAATTTGCAAAATTATCTACTGCCTCCCCTCCTAGCCTTCTCCTATCCGTGGGAAGCTCCCTCCAGTCCTGTCTGGTAAGTCTCCTTCCTTTCACATTCAAATACTTTTTTAAAAAGTCATAATACCTCTGGAAATAGATAAGTAGATCCCAGGGAAATCCACGTTGGGAGTGGTAAAACAAAATGTATTTTATGCATTCAACATTTTCTTCATTGAACTGAAGGGAAAGAAGTAAAATAAAAGAATTTTTAGCTTCTTGTCTGTAAAGTTTGAAACAAGCTGAGATGCCTAACTTCAGTGTGGACTAAAGCCCTAAAGAACTTGATAAAAATCATTAGGGACATGACTTGGTTTGTGTGAAAGGCCAAGGAGAACTTGGCATTTGCTTGCGAATCACCTGGGCTGTCCTGGCAAAGCTGCAGTGGGCGCTGCCCTGCCGCAGTACCTGCAGGGTCCTGGGGACTCAGTGCTGCCTGGAACTCTGGTTCCTTCCCCCCCTTAAGTTGTTCATAAGGATCACCCAGCAAGGAGAACACAGGATTTGGACTGGAGAGAATTTCTTTTTTGTGCTGGGTGTGCCAGTACTGAGTTGCTGCAGAAGGAGAGTGCGATGTGCTCGTTGTCTGAGGCCTGTGCTCCCTTCCAGAGCATTCCCTGTATGTGTGCTACTCAAAGCTATAGAAACCTGCCAGTGTGAATTCCCTGGGCAGCTGCTATCGAGCTGACATAACTGTCATAACTTCACAGAAACTTCTCTCAGATGTGCCAAACTGTCAGCACTGAGGAACACTCTGGGCCAGCTCTTGGAGGGTCCAGCAATTTCTTGTGGCTTAGGCGATATCTGAGAAGGTTCTGGTTTTGCCCTGCTGACTTCCAAGATGAGAGTTTTGATTCTCAGCAGCATCTGGACCTCTCTTACATCCAGCTGATGTGGGAAAGTTATTAACCTTTGCTGAGCAGAGCTTGCTTTTTAAAAAATGGATCAAAAGAACATGTTTTGATACATTAAAAAATGCATGTCATAAAACTGCTGTTTCTGTGCCTGCCGAAGCCAAGAACTGCTCAGGCGTGAGAGAGAGCAAAGAGGAAAAAGCCAATAAAAACTATCCAAGCCTAACAGAAATATTAGGAAAGGAGATGAAAGACAACCACCCGGGATGCCCATGAAACAACTGATTTTAATCCCCTGCTGGTGCTACATGTTTCCTTAGAAAGGGAATTTATAGATGAAGGAAACATTGCATGGATAATGTACTTGGTCAGTGCTTGTAACCCTCAGCCTGGGGCCCAAAACTCCTTAAAGGCTAGGATTGATGCTTTTTGTAGATATCAGAAATTGCCCTGTTTCTTGCATGTCCTCTGCAGATCTGATAGTTCTTTAGGGGAGGAGTGTTGGCCTCCAGTCATACAGCAAGGAGGCAGCAAACATGCGCAAGGAGGAAGTGCTACGGACTTAGGAGCTGCTCAGTCTTTGGAAAAGTGGAGCTGAAAGAAATTTATAACTGATTGGAGAGACTGGGAAGGGTTTGGAAATGGTAGCACCAGGTTCATACTGCTGAGATAAAGCTTGTCATGCAGTGGACTCGTGAGAACCTTCAGGATTTATCCTTATGCAGCAGTATGAGTTTGGACATTGGCCAGGATGCCATCTGCAAGTGTCCAACAAAAATCCAAAACACTTTATAGAATAGATATTGCTCTCCCTCCACGCCCCAACAGCAGTTCCAGCCAAGTGGGAATGGAGGAATTTTATAAGATTAGTGGGCTACAGGCTATAAGCAGAGAGCTAACCTTGTCTGCCTCTAAAGCCAGGGGTATAATCTCTAAATTAAATTTACATGATTTATCACATCCAGGAAGATGGGTGAAACAACCAGAAAAAGTAGAGGAGAGGGGAAGAGATGATGGCCATTGGACTGGAGGGGTTTTGTCTTGTCAGTGGTAAAATGCAGAACTCAAACCACTGAAATGGGATTAGTAGTGGGTCCCCAAACCAAATTGTTCTGAAACACAGAGGTTCCTAATATATTGTTTCGAAAATGCAATATCTCAGGACAGCGACCCATCTGTTGTCAGGAGGAATCCGATGGAAAGTGCATTAAAAGTTGGAATTAGTCCCCACTGGGAGATCTGCACTGAGTCATGGTGATATATGGGATCTGTGCAAAGGGAAGAGAGACAATATTGTCCCCATGATTTATGCATTGCACAGTCACTGCCACTTTCTACAGCTTTCCTGTTCTGCTGGCTGCAGACAACAGCAAAGAGAGGGTCCCCCGGCTCCTCTGCAGGCTCGTTGTGCTGGGGCTTTAGTGGTGGAGCAGCTCTGTTAGGGTGGGGAAAGTGTGTTTGAAAAACAAGGAGAAATGGACACAAAATGCAAAGGCCAACAGAAGCTGGCCCAGGAGAAGAAACAGAAGATTTGATGCATTTTGTTCACTTGATGCCTTAATGCATAGAGTCAAAACATAGAAGGGTGGTTCGTCTAAACCTCTCAAGTATGTTCCTTCTTCACAGCCAGCTTTCATGACATCCAGTAAGGGCACTGTACAAATGTAAATCCGTGGAGGACTGACAGGGAATTAGGGCTGTGCAAGACCAGGCTGCCTTTGGAACAGCGTGGGTCTGCATCCAGGCTCGGTCCATGGGTCAGGGAGAGCTAAACCCATGTTTGTCTACATAGGTAGAATAAGAATTAGACCCAGGACAACTGCAGCTGCTCAGCCTGTGGTGCTCCTCATAAAACTCACCCTGTCTTTCCTTCTGTGATCCCCTACTCCAGCACTCCCCACTGCTGCTCTTGGCTTTCATCCAGCCAAGTGCTGATTTTACTTTGCTGCTTCTTAACTAACAGCTACAACTAGGACAGGTATAAAGCCACATCCTGGAAACCTCCCCTACACACCTTGCAAAGGGACTGATTAAAGCCTTCTTGTTATCCCTGGGAAATCTGGGTGCCTCCTAAGGAAGAGCTATGAAATCGTTTCCCTTGTTAACTGCTGGGATCTTCTTGGAAAGCCTATCGTATTTCATTTTTATTACCTGTTACTAGAACTACCCAGGTGGCATATTGAAGAATACTTGTCAAAAAAATGTAGCATCCTTTATTATTAGGAATAAATGAAATTTATCTCATAACCCAATCTCCTTCTTAAATTACTATAGATCTGGGTAAAGAGGAATCGAAGATAATATATTTTCTTCATTTATTGCATTAGTGTTCACCAACTTTCCTTGTATTTTTCCATCTTTTTTTTTCCTTTTTTTAAAAATACCCCCCCCCAAGTATTTAAAGGCTAGTAAAGACCATTTTGTTTTGTTTTTGCTGAGTTTTGCTGGTTAGCTGAAGCTGGCACATGGCCAGCCTCACATCCACATAGTCTGTTGAAACTTGGTGGGGTGCCACTCCAAGGAGACACCTCATTAAATTCATGTTGGCAAATGTTTGTCACCTTCTCAGGAGCTCTGCAGTGATTAAGGTTGGGATTTTCCTCACCTCATCTCTGAGCCAGTTCCTGGAGCTGTGTTAACAGGCACTTTCACAGGTAGCCAGGATTACTTGCCCTCTAAATTGTCTTTCTCTCTCTCTGCTGTTGAGGGAGCCTGGATGACAGGCCCAGGTTACACACTTCATTTTTAGATGCTTAAAATGAGGTGAATTCCATCCTCAAATTCCTTCAAAACTATTTACTTGATTTTTCTTCCCTGCTGCCTCTGGCAAGAGTGTGTTTCAGATCAGTTCTTCCCTGCATGAAGAGATCCTCGCTCAGTTCCTCCAAGGCTTGACCTTTCCCGAGCTTTTTCATTTATGCCACCTGCTTCCCACATTTGACATAGCCCTAAATAGTTTCCTATCATCTCATGAATCCTCTTTAGAGTTATGTTTTACCTTGGTCACCTCTGAGTCTCCTCTCTCCCAGCAGACACAGGTCGTGTTTGCCCAGTGCCTCTGTGTGAGGTGCCAAGCTGCTGAATCAGTCTTGTGTTGCCTGCTCTCCTTCCTCACAGCAGCATCTTCTGGGCCAAGCTCCGGCTTGCTTGGAATGTGACAGTGAGGGGGAAGAAGGACATGAGGAAATTGTTCTTCCTTGGCAGAGGCTCTTGTGCTGGAAGAGCCCTGGTGCAGCTGAATGTCTCCAGAGTTGCGAGGAGGTTGCTGAAGGCAGTACAGCAGTTCCATGAAGGGGGTTTTTGTGCCAAGATTTATATGTTGGGCAGTTTTGGGGAAAACGGAATGGATTCATTGCTCTCTGGCTTTGCCTGTTTCTTTGTTGTTGCTACTTGTTTGGTTTTTTCCCCACAACAAACATTTGGGACCCTCAGGCACACTGGAAAAAAGGTTGGAGGTTTGGTGAGCAGCTTCCAGGCCACATACACATATTTCCCTCTTCTTTATTTCTTTTCCTATCTAGTTACCCTGGAATTCACTTTCCTGTGGTCTGGGTGGTTTCTTTAGCTTGGGCACCAGAATACTGTGGAGGGGAAGGCCATAAAGGCAAAGAGTGGTTCAGCAGTACCCAAGTGGCACGGTTGTGATACGTGCTGTAGTTTGGGACTGGTTTTGTGCAAATCACTTATCCAGCACTGTATATTGCACAAAGTGCATAGTCTCAATCACAGCCTCAGCTCACTGCTTGCTGAAATCCAATCCTGTGCCTTCACGTGCCCTCAGGAGCTTTTAGCTTAGGTACACAGTGAGCCTTGGGACAACAGTGTAAGGAAGGCTGGTGTGAGAGAGAATTGGGGTTTTTGAGGAAAAATACTGATGAAGAAATGGGAGGGAAGAGAAGCTGTTTAACATTCTGGGCTTGCTCAGATACATAGAGAGAAACCAGTCTTCCCTCTGGTATGAGGGGTGGGGTGGACCCATCCTGCCCCACTCCAGCTTGTCCTTGCACTGTCCCAGCCTGATCCTGAGACCACCAGGCTGAGCTTTGCAGTGCCATCCACCTCTTCCTCTCTGTCTCTGCTGCTGGAGCCATCACAGGTTGTGTCTGCCAGAGCTGGGGATCTTGCACTGAGAAGGGAAAAATATCCACTGTAAACCTCACCCAGAACGTCACTGATCTGGAAGAACAACTCCCAGAAACCAGGTGAATGAATGAATTATCAAAGGTAGCTTTGACCCTTGCCAGGGCCGTGTTAAACACCTTCTTTCTTTCTGGCTGACTGTGCGTAGCCTGGAGAGACCGGGCATGTTGATATACATTTTCCCCCTGTTATTCTCTGTTATCTGAGCCGCAGTGAGAGAGTTTCAGTCTTTGAAAATGTGTTTGGCTAAGCTGAGAGGAAAGGAAATACAGAAAGATGGTGTGCTCTGCTGTTGTAGTGGGGGCCAAGTGGTTTCTGAGAGTTTTAGTGGGTATTGTTTATTTGTGAGTCTGATGTGGAGATTCTGCTGGTCCCTCAGCAGCAATGGAGCTGCATGTAGGCAAGTTTTGGTTAATTTCCCCAAAAGTAAGACTGTTTTTATTTGGGAGAGGCACTAAGTGCTGTTCCCCAGGGGCAGGAGGAATTCTTCACTCATTGGAAACTTCACATCAAAAGCTGATTATCTCCCGCCCTAAGTTCAGTCCACCAAATTTTGACTCCAAAGCACTGATGTTACCCTCCAAACAACCTCCCACTTCAGTCTGGAGAGCGTGACAGCCACCTGCACAGGGCTGAGACCTCAGATTTAAAAGACGTGTATGTGACACTTGGGAACATGGTTTAGTGCTGGACATAGCAGTGCTGGATCAGTGGTTGGACTCAAGGAACTTGGAGATCTTTTCCAACCCAAATGATTCTTTGTGGACTTTCCAGCCTTTTACTACCATGAGTGGGAAGGGGAACCTTATATTTCCCACCTCAAGAGGGAGGTGTCCCTTGTCCTCTGTTATCAGGGTGACAGCACCCTTTCTACCATGAGGTTTTTACCTTCACAGTGGGGAAGTAAGAAAGCACTAGATTTTGTCTAAAGAAAAACCTTTGAATCTGCCAAAACTTGTGAGACAACAAAACTTGCAAAGAGTCTGGAATGTGGCTGATTTATGACTGCTTTGTGGGCGTAATTTTCTCTGCTTGCTGGTCCTAAGCTTTATTTGCTTTGGGAGAATACTGCTGTGAGTGTTTCGGTGTGACATTTACAGTTTCCCTCATGCAAATTGGCCCAGCAGCAGCCCAGGGACAGCAGACCATGAACTTATGAGGGCTGGCAGGGAGAATGTGCAGGGAGGTCAATAAGGGGGTGTGATTTCTCCTCCCTGCAGAAAGGGAGCTGGATCAGTGGCTGTGGGAGGATGCTCTGGAGAGCTGATGCAGAATTGTTTGCGTTTTGTTTCAGCTGCCCTTTTTTTCCAGCTAAATCAAACCAGTATTTTGGGGCCACACTGCTTAGTTTCGAGCTTCAAGGCATTTTTCTTTCTGAATGATGCTGTTTAGTTTATTATTTTTTTGTCTGTGTGGTTATTTTTAAGAAAAGTAGTGAGGATATACATCATTCCTGTCTTCTGCTTCCCTAGACCCTTACACAAATTTGTAAATCACCTGATCCAGTTTTTTTTTTTGAAAGAGGAAAGGAAGAGAAAGCGCACTTTAGAGCAGAATTTGAAGGTCTATCTAGAAACAAAACATTTTGGATGGAGGGAAAATCAAGTTCTGTAATTGGAATTGATTTTTAAGGTTTACCATGGAGTTTGCACTGCAGTGGAGACTTGAGAGCAGGGAAAAAAGATGTATAATAGGCACGATGAGACAGTGGTATCAGGCACTGTAGAACCTGGTGGTGCAGTGTAAGGTGAGATACTGCAATTCTCTGAAGAGGCGGAGGTGCTAGCTCTAATATCCTGGAGTAAGGTGCACTATGCAGCAAGAGCTGGCACTGCCTTAGTGTTTGGCTAGATATGGCACTGATTTATCTCAGGAAGGAGTTTCATGCAGCGGGGCACTGATGGGAGACGGTTGCTTGTGATCCACTCATTGTGCCAAACTCGCTTTGAGTTTTATTTTTAAAAACCCTGTGTAGTCTCTTTTTCCTGCCTCCCTCTCCCGCACTGAGCAGCACTAAATGCTGTTTGCCACTGAGGACATTTAAACTAATTTTTCCGAAGTGCTGATGAAGCAGGACACGCTTTTACTGCTGTCATAACACCGCTCAAGCTCTCTTGCTTGGTGGCGTTTGTAAAACACCGACCTGAATAAGCTCACACCCCAAGCAGCGGCTGGCGCGGGCGCAGCCCCTGAGTGACAGCCCATCTGCTGCGTGTCCTGCGGGCCAAAATGACTTCATTACCAGGCAGCACCCAGGGGACAGCAGGGGCTGGCAGGGGAGCTCAGCTCTGCTGTCCCCACCGCTCTGCTCCTGCCCCGTTTGATCCCGCGGTGCTGTGCCAAGGTAATTGGCAGGTCCTGGTGCTCCTGCTGGGAGACTGTTCCATCGCCCAGCACGATCCCTGCCAGTGGGGAAACGTGCTCTTTGCATGTCAGCACGTTTGCACGCTGCTGTAGGACCCAGCTGCACGCAGAGTGAGGCAGCAAGGGGAGGAGAGGGGCAGGGCAGGCCGAGGTAAACAGGCAACTGAAGCCCATCTTTGCCTGCTTAGGAAGTGTTAAAAAACCCTTTCAACTAGATGCCCTCAGCAGCACAACAAGAAAAATCTGGAAGTTTGGGGACCCCACTCTGGACCCAGTAATAACATCCTGTGAGTCTATTTCTGATGCATGTCAAGCTGTGCCAGGGGAGGTTCAGGTTGAACATAAGAAAGAATTTCATCACTGAAAGGGTGGTTAAGCATTGGAATGAGCTGTCCAGAGAGGTGGTGGAGTCACCATCCCTGGAAGTGTTCAAGAAATGGCTGGATGTGGCACTGAGTGTTATGGTTTAGTGACATGGTAGGGTTTGGTCAAAGGTTGGACTCAGTGACCTTGGAGGTCTTTTTCATCCTTAATAATTCCATGTAGAGCAACATCTGTGTGTGGCTGGTCACACATCCTGGCACTGTGTAGTCCAGGGCTGGGGACAGCCAGATGACCCTCACCCAAAGCAGTGCAAATCAGGACTCTCTGTGTGTCTCTTCTGAAGAGGAGGCAGTTCTGCAGTCAGGCTCGAGTCTGTAGCATGTAGTGTGCTGTCACAGGCAAGAGAAATGTCTCTTCCTTTATCTGAAAAGAGCTTGAGCCAAGTTCTCTTTGATCTCCTGATCAAATCTGCAAATTTGCCTCAGCTCCAGCCTTGGGCACCTGGAAGCCAAAGCCAGCCTGCAGCTCAGCTACTGTCCCCTGGGTCTGACCTGCAGGTGCAGCAGCGCTTCTGACTTCTTTGGCTCTCCTGGGAATACACAAAAATACACAGTCTGTCCAACCCCAAGCTCATCTCTTTCTCCCTCTTCCACCCTGCACACCTCTCACCCTCTCAGTCCTGCCATTGCATCTACTCCAGTCAAAACCCTCCTCTGGAAGCAGCGATCCCTCTGAGCAAGCTCTGGAGTGGTTCCTCTCGGCTGCTGCAGCCTCCCTGTGCACATCCACAGTGGCAGCTCAGTCGCCACAGCCAGGGGCCCTACTATTTCAGTCCTGGCCTTGGTCTGGGAAGACTCTGGTGGCAGATTGTGTTGTGATTCAGTAATAATGATGAAAGGTTGGGTGTTCCCGGAGCTGTGCATGCTTACAGCTGACTTAACAGTAGCTAATTCATTTTCCCACTCTTGTGATTCACTGGGGCAGCATTTTCTCCAGCTGTGGCTAAAACCCTCTCCAGAGCTTTGTCCTGTCAGCAACACTGACACAGGATGATAGCAGACACTTGTGTTCTCACCCCCTGCTTACACCCCATATTTGCTGCTTCTTTTTTCTTGGTCAAATTTTTGGGTCCAGATGAATATCAAAGTGGCCCCTGAATGGAAAGAATAAACTCTACTAAGTCTTGCTGGGGTTTTTATATGAAGTATCTCCTGCCTTATGTACTGCCTCTCCCTCTCAGTGTTTCTTGGTTAGGATTTTGTGCCTTCAAGTCATGTCTTGATGAGAATCAGACCGGGCACTGGGTCCTGTTGGGGAATCAGTTGCTGGGGGTAGCAACTGAAGCTTTTTGGCAATTTGCTTCCAAATGTCTTGGCAACAGGAATAATTTAGAGCTAATGAAATAGATGAAGAGGAAAGAGGAGGTCATCTCTCAGGCTGGAAAAGGCAGCTTATGTCATTTGCTCAGCGCTGGCTTTAAGACAACCTAGCTGTCCCAGAGAAGAAAATGTTGTGGGTTTCTTCTCCCTCTTTTCTCTTTGATGTGGCACTCACTTGGGCTGCAAGAGGTGTTGAGGCATATCTGGGCTGAGTGGGGCTCTTTTGGGGCTGAATAAGTGAGGAAATAAAAGAATATCTTGGTGGCACAGACCATTTTTCTTTGCCATTAAAAAAAGCTCATGACAGTAAAAAGTGGTTTGCAGAGTCATTGCAATATTTGTGTGAGCAAACCCTGGCCTTTGTCTGGAGGAGAGGGAACAGTGGATTGCATCTCGTAACTTCCTCCATCCTCCCCAGCTCCCATGGTGTCAACCTTATTGGCTAAGGAAGCACAGAATCGATATTTTTGACTTGTCAATATTCTTGTCCAGTGGTTTTTATCCTGCTGTCTCTCACTGCTCTCTCCACTGCAGTTTTTTTGTTTTTGCTTCTCTTGATTTCCACCTCTACTCCTTTGTGGCATGACCTTTCCACATCTTTAAGTTCATGGTCCTCATTCTGTGTGTTTGATACAGTTTTAAGTAGTTTTGTAGTTTCTTTTCCTTCCTCAGTCTCTCTGGAATAGATATCACTCAGCCAGGTCATAATTTCTTTTCCTTCTATAGATTCCAGCTCCACTTCTCCACCCTGCTGTTGTAACTAAGGTCCCTCAGTCCCAGACTAACTCCCTGCATCCCTGTCACAAGCTCTGCATGCCTTTGTAGTGATCCTTTGTTAGGCTGCTGTCAGCAGCTAAATGCATTTTGTGATATTGCCCCTCTCTCTGTGCCGTTGGTGAATTCAGCCTCGCGCCCTGGCTGCCTGAGCAAGGTGAATGGGAACTTTCTCATCCCTGTCTGTAAGCCCAGGGAAATGGCCTGGTGAGAAATGGAGGTGTTTCCTCCAGTGTCAGTGCCATGTGGGATATTGCTTCGGGAGGAGGCAAGAGCCACAGTGGGTGCTGATTTACTGTATTTTGGTTTGTGCCCTTTGCCTCTTCTCCTGACTCTGGGCACCACTGAGGAGAGTTTGGCCCTGCCATCTGTATTTCCTCCCTCAGGTATCAATACACATTGATAAGATCTCCCTGAGCATTCTCTTCTCCAGAGAACAGCCCCAGCTCCCTCAGCCTCCCCTTGTACATGAAGTGCTCCAGTCCCTTAAACATCCTCCTGGCCCTTTGCTGGGTACCCTCCAATACATCCACGTTCCTCTTGTCCTGGGGAGCCCAGCACCGGACACAGGACTCCAGATGTGTCTCACCAGTGCTGAGTGACCACATCTGCCTCGACCTGCTGGCACTGCCCTGCTGGCACAGCCTGTGGTGCTGCTCGCTGCCTTGCCCTGGGGGGACTTTGCTGGCTCACATTCAGCTTGTGCACCAGGACAGCAAGGTGCACTGCATGCTTCAGTGTCTTTCCATTTAATTTCTGTCATTAGTGTTTCATCTGGCTGCTGGAGACATTTCTGTTTGCATTAGAGTGTTCCAGTTTTCACTGAGTATTATCAGATAGCAATTTGATGTGAAATGGGCACAAGCTGATTGAAGGGCCAAGGCAATTCTCTCCCTCATCATCTTCCAGAATAAGCACCGCTGTTGTAAGCTCCAAAAACACCTGTGAATGAAAGAATGTTCTTAAATTCCTGGATGACTTCCAGCATCAATCTGTGGGGAGGATAATCTTTCTGTGAAGAAAGGATGGAAGCCTGTGTGTGTATACAAAGGTGACATTAAACTGAGCTACCCTTCCACTCACATTTGTTAATAATCCATTGCGTGTGTTTCAGAGGCTTAAAGGCCCACTGTGAATTTCTTCCTGGGAAAAGGAGCCTTGCACAAGGTGGTTTTCTAGGCCCTAGAGACGAGCAAATCTTCCTCAAATATTTTGAATCATTGATGAGTATTTGTTCCAAGCTTAAATCACTCCTGTCATACCAGCCTCATTTTCACCCCGTGACTGTTCCTCGTGGCAGGAGGGTGAGACAGCGGCACTTTCACATCAGAATGGAGATGTCAGCACAGCTGGGAATCCCCAGGGCTTACTTGGGAGCGATTCAGATCCTCGGAACTGTGATAGGATTATAGGAGAATTTGCTTCTGAAACAACATAAAGGGCTTTCCAAGGTCCTTCAGAGAGCTGTCTGTCGATTCAGATTTCCACATTGAACATGGCAGTCATTTCCCTGTGCAAAATTTCAGAGAATTGCAGCCTCTTCATCAATCCCTTCTCTATCCTGTTGTCTTTGATAACAGGCTGTTCAGCAGACACGGAAAAAACTGCCCAACCTTCTTCCTCTGCCTGTGGCAATCCTCAGGTGCTCCCACATTCCCCTCTCCCAGCACCACCAGAAAAAGCCTGTGTTGCTCTCCAAAGAAAAAAATCCCACCCAGCAAGTGAGAAGTTTCTTTGCTGCGGAGGGTCAGCAGTAGGTGGATTACACACTGAAAATCCCCTGCCAGTTCTTGGAAAATAGGATTTAGATCCTTGTATAAAGGCAACTTTTATTAAGCAAACTGCTCTCCAGTTGGCTCCCTGGAGTGCTCAGCTACGTGAATTTAGGAAGCTTTTAGCCAGGAAATTGGAGGGACACGGTTATCTGTCACAGGCTTAAAAACCCTGCCAGTGCCCCCAGGGGTGATGCTTCTATACAGATGCAGGGAAAAATCCATATGTACTCCAGGCAGTGAGGAGGGGAGCATGGCTACCAGGTGATAATATTTCCGTGTAAAGTCAAAAGGAAAGTCCTTAATTTATCATGAGGTGTTTTGGGGTGGTGAACTAAGAGAACCTGAGGCCTGTAAACACCACGACTTTCTGTATTTACCCATACAATGATTTTGTTTGGTGTGATTTCTTTCCAAAATATTGACAGTAAAGTGCTGCTGGTGGATTTAGGAAGGCATTGAGCAACAGCCTTGTTTCTGAGGGTGGAAGTGAGGAAGGTATGGCCATTACCTGGAGGAAAACTGTACGTGTGCGTGCGTGTGTATTGCATATTTTAGAAGAAACACTCGTGGCTGAGATGCACATCACTGCTCAGGGAGACCTTGTGAACACAACCTTTGGCCTTAGTCTGCACTGGTCATATTCCTCAGGGAAATGAAAAAGCCTGGAGGTTGTCATCTTCTGCCAGCTGCTAACAGCTCCAGTGGCCTCGCTGAAGACCGGAAAACTCTGGGCTGCGTGACACTTGTCACCTTTCATGGGATCACGTTTGCCTGTGCTAACACGATTATGGCATTAAGAGCTGCCACACTGGCATAAATCTAACCAGAGATGCTCTTTTATGGTTTTGTTTCTCTAAAGGAGCTGGGAGTTGTTTGCACTGGGTAGTAGTTGATACAGTTCAGAAAAGGTTGAATGTCATGGATAAAGTCAGCAGAGAACTGAGACTTCTCCAGACCTGGAGCCTGAGTCCAGACAAAGATCATCTGAGCTCAGGGAGATAAGTTCTAGCTGCAGGGAAAAAAAAAAAGGGGCTCTTTTATAAAATTAAACTTTTTAAAATTTTTCTTTTCTCTTGTGGCATTTGGGCCTTTCTGTCCTTGTGCAGAGGGAAGGGTGCTCTGGGGAGACGGGGACGTGCCTGCTTCGCTGCACAGCGTGTGAGGCTGGCGAGGAGTGGTGGGCAACACTGAGGCCACAGCAGCAAAGCAGTCACCTCCCTCCTGATTAATGGGATCAGACAGGGACCAAATGGGTCATAAATGTGCCCCTGAGCGGCAGGGGAGCTGCACCCTGTGATGGACCCCGAGGGGCTTGTCCTGACATCATCTGGATGGGGGAGCCTGCTGGAGAGCTGACGTGGGGTCAGGGAATGGCTTAGACAGACAAAGTTGTCTCAGAAATGCCTTTGGGTCTCACAGCTCAGACACAGCCAGCGACACCCCTGTCTGCTCTCATCCCTGTGGAGGGAGGAGGCTCAGCAGAGCCACCTGGACACAGCCTGAGTGCATTTCTGTGTGTGCTGTGCCAGACCCTGCCTTGCTGGACCCTGCCCTGCAGCCCCCCACGGCTCCCCCAGGCCATTGCTGCTTGCAAACAGTAATTGCACATTATCCTCTCCCTGCAGAGGTGCAGCCAGGCTGGATATTGCCCTTAGTGTGCAGAGAAAATGGGTAGAAGGTGATTTTTGAGTTAATGAGACCTTCCAAAACAAAGCTTTCTTAGCAATGATAATATTCCCCCTTTCTTCCTTTCCCCTCCGCATCCCCCAGTGCTCCCTTCTTCTCATTCCAGGTGCTTCTGCTTCTGGAAAAACATTTATCATTTCTCCATCTCTGACGGTAGATTTTTCCCCCCTCTCTTGCTCTCTCATTTTATCTTGCCCAAGGGGTCTGTGCTACCTTTTATTAGCTGACACTTCACTTCTGCAGATGGAAATGACACTAATGGAATGTGGCTGAGGCTTTATTACAGAAATGCTATTCGCCCTGCACAAGCAAACTTCCAAATAATCCCTCAGGAAAGGAATAAACCTTGAAGGCAGCTGCAGGAGCTGCAGATGAAAAAGAAGACAGGAGAAGGGACTGATGTGTTAAGAAAGGAAAAAGAAATAGCAAAGGGGAAGAAACAGGCTAGGGCATATTCTTTTGTGTCCAAAAGGAAAGCAAAGGTAGTTTAACTGAGAATCAGCTGTATTTTATGTCCAAGTTGCTGGCAGAGGTTTCTAGGTGAGAAGATAGGGCAGCGACAGCCCCATCCTGCCTGGCCACTCCTGTCATTGCCCCAGCTTCTTGCCTAAAAGCTGTGCCAGTAAAATAACTGCTAAAGATGGTGGATGCTGTTCTGGAAACTTTGGTTTTGCTACTGTGAACAAGCAAAGGGTTTTCAAGCCAGAGGGCTGTCTCACCAAACACAGCCGTGCTGACCCAAGCTGACAGGCCTGGGTCTTTTTGCCTTTCCCGAGCGTGAAATCCCACATGTGACACACTGAGAGGTGACATCATTGTGTCCTTGCACCCTGATCCCTTCTTAGTGAGGCCAGACCATCTCTCTGCACCACGAGAAGGAGATGTTAACACTTGCAAAGGACCCCTGATATCTGTTCTTGGATCTTGCCCCTTGGCTCTTGCCAGCTCAAAACCCCAGGACAAAATGAAAACCAAATGGTTGCAGAGATAAAGCGCCAGAAGAGAGAGAACAAGCATCTGGGAAGGGAGGAGGGCAGCTGACTGGGAAGACTCAGAGAAGGTGAGAGAAGTGACATTTGCTTAGCAGCAGACTCTGTGGTTGTTTTTCTGTGTTATTGGTGCTTGCTTTTCCCTCCCACTTTTATTTTCGTGGTGTGTCTATTACCTCTATGGCTCATTAGGCAACAAGATGCTAATACTGTCTGTAAAGCTGCAGGATAGATAACCCCCCTTCTCTGTTCTTCTCTGTGCCTTTTTTCTTTATTAGATATCTATTTTTGCTTTGTTTTGTTTTGTTTCCTCTCCATATCATCATCTTTCCCTGGCTCTCTTCATTCATAGTGTAGCTCAAAGGAGAATGATTTCAGGAGCTGGAAACTTTCCTTGCTCTCTCCTTCTCCTGCCGTAGGAATTTATTCCTTCTCTTAAACCAGTTAACCTTATTTTTAAAAAACCCCAGTTGGTGGCATGTTGAGGGGTGTTACATTGGGGAATGATTCCAGCAGGAGTAGCCTGTGTATTGACCAGTTTGAATTGGCAGGAGACCCAGATGGGGCACAGGAGTTAATTAACCCAGACTCAAAGATGCCATGGAAACAGAAACATTTGTGTTGACCCACAGCAGAAAAAGCAACACAAGCAGCCAGTTTGTGGCTGGTTCTCCCTGCTCACTTGTTGGCTCCCAGACTAGCTGGCTTACTCCTTGTGGAAGGAAGCCACTGCCAAATGGCCTCCTCTTCACAGCGACCCTGGTTCTTTCCAGAGCAGCTACCACCCAGTGGAGGGTTGGCCTGTGGGGATGTGTGTGCAGTCACCCCCACACATCCATCATCTGTGTGCCTCTGGTGGCAGATGAGAATTTTATTTATAGCACAACCTTTCTTTCTTCCTTCACCAAAGCACTTAAGGGTGTTGTACATCATCATAATAAAACCCATTACAGTAAAATATTACCTCTAGAATCTTTGAAAATGAAAGCCAGGCAGAGGAAGCTCAGAGAAAGTGGGAAAAGCAAGGGCAGGAGTAGAGAGGGGGCATTTTACGTGTTTGAGAAAGGCCATAATCCAGGTGGAGCCTGGGGATCCCATAAAGGTCTTGAGAGTCTTTGCAGAAATGGGGTGAGACAGAAGCAGGCAAAGCTTGGACGAAAATGGAGGGGATGGCAAGGATTGGTTCACTGGATTGATGCACCCCAAACTGGGGAGCAGTTTGGAGGAATGTCTGGTGCTCAGGGTGAGACTGTACCTCTCCCCAGTCTCGTTCTCACCTTTGTCCAGTAAATTCTTCCTTGTGGGAGGGGCTGCGGTGAATTTGAGGAAGGAGCTGGTATCTTTTTCATGTCCGAGAGCCCACCATGGCATAACTGGCAGCAGATGTAGGCTGTGACGGTGGGAGGTACGAACAGATGGGCACTAGACCTGGCCTGAACTCCCTTTTTCATTTTTACCTGCTATTTTGTTTCCTACTTCCCCCTTCCTCCTATTTCTTGAAATCTTTTGTGGATGAAAGCAATCTTTCATCTTCTGTTTACAGAGCTATTCTTTGGTGTAGTTTAGGCTCTTTTGCACATCTCCCTAGAGCAGTGTGGCTTTTTGTTTCTTGTTTGGGCTCAAAGTTACACAGGCAGCTTAGTCTCCCTTGTCCTCTGTCGTTCTACCCGGACATGTTTGTTCTACCCAAACCTGTATCCCCAAAGCCCAGCACTGCTCTCTTGATCATTTTGGGGAGCCAGAGTCTGGCTGTATGTCCACAAGTGGAGTCTGCCCACAGCAGAGGCAGTGCTTGTTCATTGTGCAGTCATGAAGAGACACCAGAGAATGTGCTGACCTTGTGGTAATTAATGGATTGTGGGGTAATGGTTCTGTGTGACGCATTAGATACAGAAACAGGATCCAACACTTCTACATTTAGGGTAATTGAAAATCTGAGACATTTATTATTTTGGGCACACTACAGTAACTTTGGTCTTTAAATCTTAAATTAATTATTTCAGACATTTACAGGAAGAAAACAAAGGGCTGGCGAATAAGGGAGATTCAAGCAGTCCATGGATGGTCATCCCAAGGAAGGGCTTTACTGCTGTGTGCCATTCCCCTGAGAGACCTGGGGAACTGCTGCTGGATCAGCAAACCAGGGACCTTTCTTAATCATTGTGGTGTGCTGGCCAAAGTCTCCTTAGTCAGGGAAATGCTCTGCAGGACAATGGCTGAGGAGAAAGTGCATCAAAAAACCACGAGGTTGAAGAAACCACTGCTGTTCTTTGCTATGTCCCAGAGGTGTGACCCCAACAGCTGCTCAAAAGTCTCTTTTGAGCTTGTACCTCATGGGCCATGGTGGTGGTGAAGCTGCTGGAGCACAGATGAGAGTTTGCCACAGTTTAAACATTCTGTGGCCTTTGCCAGAGAGCTGAGCCTCTTTTGGGGCAGCTGTGTCCCTCACTGGTGCTGATGGTGGTGCTGGGGCTGTTCCCGTTGCAGTGCCAAGAGCAATCCCCGGAGTGGCTGCTGCATCCTGGGTGTGGAACACCAGCCTGGCTCCCTGAGCACCTTGCAGGGTTTGCTCAGGTGAGCAGAGAAAATTTTCTGTGAGAATCACTTTGCCAGTTGAGTGCTCTGGCCTGCAACAACCCATCATTACGGTCTCACCTGTTATTTGTGTGTATAGCAGGTTGCACAATTAAGGGGAGAGATCTGTAATAACAGCCCTAAGTAAAGGGATTGTAAGCAGGCTAATAAAATCCATTTCCCTCAGCTGCTCCACTACAGGAGAGCCCCAGACTGAGCTTTTGCTTCACAAAGAAGGAACCACATTAATTTTCACCCTGTTATTTTAAAACAAGCAGACAAACAACTGCTTGTTTCAGCCTTCTCCGCCTACTCACTTGTGAGGCTGGGAGGGGGTGGTAGAGAGCAGTACAAAATAACAAAAATGGGGAAAAAAAGACAAATCCAGAGGAAATAAAGAAGACAGCTAGAAAACCTGAAATCCTTATGAAAATTATTTTTCAGTACTCTGCTTCCTTCCTTGCCCATAGCTTATTAGGCACAGTGTACTCCTGATGAGAATAAGTGTGACTTTTCTTTGGTGGGAGAAAAGTCAATGGTGGGAGCAGGGGGAATTCAAGCATCTAAATTTAGGGAATGAAAGTGTGCCCCACCCAGGAGCCCAGGCTTCATGTGTGGTTGTACTGATCTTGAGAGATGTGTCTTTCTCCTGTAGCTATAGAAGGAGGCAAAGGTTATTGCCTATAACCCCCAAGTGCACAGAGAAGTCCTGAGTTTCCTGCTTAACTTTTCTTTTGCCTGCCGTTTTTTTTTTGTCTTTCAGTCCTTTAAAGTGTGGTCGAAGGATGGTTTTATTCTCCTCTGGATGGTGTGTTTGATCTCTAATTAGACAGTTTTCTCCTTTCAGCTGCCACAGACCAGGTTACAAATCTCAGATTTGAAATGAGAGTGGTGATAACAGAGGTGGTGCCGTGTCAGAGACTGAGCTTGCTGCCTTTCAGGCTGACTGGAAAAGTCAAAGAGAAAATAAATGTAAACAGCAACATTGTGGTGTCCTTGAGTGGCTGTGTGGAGGAAAGAGCCTTGGCCAGGACCATTGGCTCAGTGGGGTGACAAGGAGGAGGTTTGCTCCTGCAGTTCCTTCCCCCTTCATTCATGTTTCCTTCACAGCTTCCAAGTGAGATTCCCAAATGCTTCCTAAACCCAAGATATGCTGGTATTTTATGTATTGCCTCAGTGTTGCCTCATACAAGATTGACAGTCGTTTCACTCCTCTACAACGCTAGCCTCTTTTAAATTGGTGTCGTTATTCCTAAGGGCCAGTTGTGCTTTTTCTATTCTGAAAAAAACCCCTTGCTAAAGTCAGTGCTTGTACCTAAAATTTCCCAAGCACTTATTAAATGATTCCTGTCAATAATATTTGCAGATTTTTAAGATGCAGCAAAAAGTGCTATTTCCCTCCAACCATATCTGCGTCTCCCACAGCACATGATAAGGAGTCAAGGACAAATAGACAGATAGTCTGAAGTCTGGCTGGATCTGTACTAAGTGTTCCTGCTCCTGCCTGGAAATGACAGTCCAATTTCATGAATCCGAAGTCCAACACCTCCCACAGGCACTACTTCGCCTGTTTCTTTCCTTTTGATTTCTCTTGGAAAATCCCAGTTTGTTTCATGGTCAGAGAACCCCGTCTTTGGTCCCCTCTGTTCATCAGAGCCCTTCATAACCTGGCATGGGATGAAAGGACTGTAGAGATAATTTATGGGAAATCAGTAATTGAATCTTGGCTGTTCTCATAAATCATATCGCCCAGCTATCAAACAGCTGTGGGTAGAGTAACACATTCCAAAACCTGCATAATTGATGACTCTCTTGCAATAGTCCAGCACACATGACTGGTGATTTTTCCTTCCTCTCAACAATGTTTTGGAGTTTTCAGTGACGAAAGCTCAGTATCTGAACAGACCTGCAAAGTGAATGGCCGAAGATGCTGATAAAAGGAGAATGTAATAATCCAATTTGATGGGTAAAATGAATCCTTCATGCTTTTTCCTAAAGGGATTGGGAATGATGAAAGCACCTGAGGAGAGGAGCTTTATCTCTGAGGCTGGTTTATGGGTGGTTTTTATGCAACAGAGATGTGAAAATGGGATGTGAGGGAAGCTGGTTGCAGATGGGCAAACACGGTGAGCATCACTCGTCTCGAGGCTCCTGCTGAAACCCTCCCCTCAGCAAATCCTGATGGCAGATCCTCACTCATCGTGGGCTGAGGTCAAGTGCCAGTGAAGTGCTTCAAATTTATTTCATCCAGGTCCTGATTGGGATCTGAATGCTGGTGTCTGCAGAGGCAGCCCGTGTGCTGGTCACATGCTGTTTCCCTCTCCACCCCAGACACTGCAGGAGCCCAGGTGAGCTAAAGAGGCCAGGAAGGATGAGAAAAACCACGACTGAGTGTTCTGCACTGGGGAGACACAGACTTGGACTTTGACAGAATCCCCCTGGCTGTAATCTGGCTGTGAAAGCAACTACTGACTTCACCTGCTTTGGATTCTGGGGCTCAGCCTGCAGCCCTTGTGGCCACACACGGCTGGGCAGACAGGCAGCTACAGCGAGAGCTTTTCTGCTGTTTGCTAGCAAGGAGAAAAGCATTTTTGTACCCTGGCTAACCCTGACTACACAGCCTGGGGCTGTGTGCTTTATGGCTGAGCCTGTAACAGTGTCTGCAGCTGTCATAGAAACCTGCAGGCTGTCTTGTGCACTAGAGCTGCTGTAGAAAATGATGCTCTGTTTTGGCAGAAAAGAGGTCCTGCAAGCCAGGACCAAAGCACATCGAGTGATGTGTGGCTTTTCCCATCCATTTAACAAAGGTGTTTGCTGAGGCCTGTTGGAAATGTACGGCAGATTTACAAGATCCAGAGAGACAGGGTAATACACTGTTCGTGTGTGCTGCTGCTGCTGCTGCTAACTGGATGTTTGTTCAGGCCCACAGTACTGCTGTTTCAACACAGAGCAACCTGCATAAATTACCCCATCTTTCCTGAGGGAAAAATGATTTTTCTTTATGTTTCACAGCTCTTCAGTACTGGAGACCTAGAGACCTGAGGCCAATTTACCTTGCAAAAGCCCTGTCAGGGTGTGCCTTCATGAAAGTTTTAGCGGGCCATTTTGAAGGGACTCCTGATCATCCCCTCCTGGTGCATTTTTTGCATTGGGGAGTGGAGTGCAAGGGACAGGGGGATCAATGTCCATCTGGGAAAAGGACAGAGTTTTATTACAGTGAGGCAAGGCTCTCTCCATCTGGTTGCTTGTAAATGTGACGCAGTGGACCTTGGAACTGAATTGCACCATACGGGGACTCTGTAAGCTGAGTTAGGGATGCAAACTTCTTCAAAGGTCAGCTTAAAAAATTTGGCTACTGTTTTCATGAAGCACTGACCAAAAAAGTGGCCAAATGACCCAAAGAGATTAATAGTTGCCCATACTTAGACATAATTCAGCCTGGAGTGATATGAGGTTCCAGAATGCTATGGACTCTTGGATCAGGATGCAGGTGCAGCACCTCTTCTGCACCTCTGCCATGGCCCAGGACACCTACTCAAAGATGGGTCCTTTTATCTGCTATTTGTCCATTCTTCTTGTGGGTGCTTTGTTCGCTGCCACTGTTAAATGGAAAATCAGACAAGTACTCTGAGGTTTGGGGATCTGTCCTAAGATTTAATTGAAAAGATTTTGGTAAATTTGTTTGCCTGTGTTTAAAATGAGAAAAGTCCCCTGAAGGGAATAAAACTCTTAAATTCTGCCACTGCTGAAGAATTTACATGCTCTGAATTTTAAGTTCAGGGTTTGGTTGTTTGCTTTAGTTGCAGGGAAGCCATACATAGATTTTCTGTTTTCCTGGCCCATCACAAAGCACTGGTTCCACCGTCCCCCCAGGTGCTGCTGCAGAGCTGCCTCACCGTGACTCTGTTTCCAGAGAAATTTTCATAAATTCACTCCCATCTTCGAGCTTCTTGTGGCTTCCTCTGGGGAGGAACCCCGTGACCTGTCCTAACCTCTCCTCTCAGCAGTGCACAAATGCGGGATGCCAACCTTAACAAAGAGATCACAAAACTTTGACAAACAAGGTGACTCAACAGAAACAAACGAAGTGGAAAACACCAAGTGACACTCCCTGGGCCACTTGCGTGTCCGTGGGAATTACAGGGGTTTCAATGCCAGCCTATAATACTCTCCGGAGGAGAGCTGGGGAGGGTTTGAACTGCAGCTACCAAAATCATGGCGGGGAGCACCACATCTCCAGGGAAAAGAGGGAATCCAGGGGTACCCACGGTGAGAAGCAGCATGGCAAGATGCTCTCCACAGCCACAGCTGTGGTCCAGGTCACCCAGGAGTGATCACTGCAGCCTGCTCCCCTCTGCAGCAGAGCTGTGATTGCAGAGCTCACAGGGGTGCTGTGATTGCTCCTGGGTTACCTCTCATGTCTCAGACCCTCCCAGAAAAGTTAGCTTGAGTCTAATGATAGCTTATCTAGTTATTATAATTAGGTGTATAATCATTAATAACTTGCCTTAATTACAGGTTTTCTTCTAATGTAAAAGATTCCAATTAAGGTTCATTACACGGAAAATCTGTGGAGTCTGTTATTTCACTCTTAAGATCATCCAGAACAAAGAGAGGACATGCAGATGCTGAGTTTCTTTTAAGGGCTGCATTTTAATTAATTCCAGCTTCTGAAACAATTAATGGATTTACTCGTAGTATCTCAGGAAATTCATGCTCATCTCTAGAGAGACATTGCCACATTGAGCTCAGGGAAGATAGGCTGTATTTCTTACACGTTACTGAGAACCAAAATCTTAAATTCAGTGTGGAGCCCTTCTTGGGAATTTTGTACTGGTGGCTTTGCCTGAAAAGACTGAAAATTCCCCCAGGGTAAAGAAGGTGAGTCCCTGGTACTACCACAAGCAAATATGTCTTAGAATTACCCGGGGGCTTCCTATCCCCCTGGATTCAGCAGGAGGGAGGGTCCTTGGTGTGGTGGCAGAGTGACATGGATCACGTGCCACCACCATGCTGCCCTAGGGACAAATCCAACACTTAGGATGGGGAAGCCATTTGTTTCCTTCAGCTGACCACCACCTCCAGCAGGGAAAGCTCAGTGGGGTTGATCAGCCTTCCTGAAAGGAGACCCTCCTCACCTGAAGAAGCATCTTGGCATCTTTTCTTGCTCTCTTTGCTTGTAGAGCCGTGGTTGTTTGCAGATTTGCCACAGGGAAATGTGGCCAGTCCCTCTCCAGTGATGAGGCAGAGGGGGTCTCTCCTGGTCCTTACGCTGCGGTGCTGAGCAGACTGGAGCTCTCTGCTGCACCCCAGACTTCCTATAATGCCTTATTCAATTTCCCTTTGTGTCTTCTCCCCCTCAATTAAAATTTCTCCTTCTCTCAATAAAGTCTGGAGAGGCTTCGGACAGCAATGTTTTACTGATCATCTGCTTTGCTGGGGCTGCGAAGCCAAGTGCTACCCAGATACATGTCCAAAGGGAGGAGGCAGACTCGTTTGCTGCATGTAATGAGGAAAGACAGATGCTTCCATCACTTTTAAGGGGAAGTTTTTGTTTTACATTGCTTTCAGCCTCATTGACAGCAATCTTTTCTGAGACACTGAATCTATATCCTGGCAGTTTTCCCTTTTCTTGTTGAGTAGGTTAACCACAGACAAAGTCTGGAGACTGCTGGTTTCTCAGCCAGCCACTGATAATCCCCTAAATAGACAACATCTGGGGGTGAGGGACGAGGTGGAAGGGTTTCATTACTTCTTTCAAAACCTTTTAATATTTCATATTTTTGTATCATGGCTTGCTGAACCCTGTAGGAATCTATAGGAATGCCTATACTTTGTCGCTTGGAGCTTAATGCTTTGCACCAATATTCCTCCTCATTAGGAGGTTGGTAAAATAAAAAAATGTTGGTTCTCATGATTTCTGTTGTGTGCTGTGGAGCAAAAGGCAGCATTTGCGGCCCTTTGCTTAACCTTGTGTCAAATTAGGGGAAGAAATGAAAGGCTGATGCAGCTCCTCCTGAGCAAGGATGAAATTTATGCTCACATTCCCAAGCCAAGGACTGGATCAGCATTCTCCATAGAGCCCTGTAATATTTGTGTGTGTGTCTGGAGGCCATTCTGGACACAGATGGGGTTCAGAGAATGGTTCCAGGACAAGATCCAAGGCTGGATTTAGGGTTTTAATAGAAACTATGAAAGTGCTGCTCTGGTGAGTGAGTTGGAAAGTTTGACGATGCTTCGAGATCTATTTTCAACCTAGAAAACAACTGGAAATTGTGCTCTAAAGAGCTACACTAAATGATGTAAATCCTAGATGACTAGAAAGCCAAAGGACTGGGGAAGACCCAAGTAACACAAGCAGGGTTTGCCGAGCTCTCTGCGGCAGCCGCTGCCCCCGGGCTGATGCTGAGCTGCAGCAGGTGGGGACGGGGCAGCGGCGCACGGGAAGGCGCCTGAGCGGTGGGATGCGCCCAGGAGAGCGGCCCTGCTGCGGGAGCAGTGCTGAGCAGCACCACGGCGTTTTCTGTCCCTCACGGGGCAGCAGGGGACGAGGCAGAGAGGGGAGGGAGCCGGGGGGATTGGCCACAGCACTGCGGAGTGTGGCAGGACACAGACCGAACATCTGCAGTGCAGCGGTGTCCTTGGGCAGCTGTGCCACTGCCGCTCTCTTCAGCCTCTAATGCAAGCATCCCTGTCCTCCTAAAGCTGGAAGGAAGCCCCGAGCAAAGCTTCAGCTCTCTGGGGAGTTGCACCCTCCCCAAGCACCAGTGCAGTCAGATGCTGAAGTATTATCAACCCAGACAAAGAACAGATGGTTTCCCTTATTAACCTACTTTCCCCCAAATTTGTGCTGTGCAGTGATCCTCCTCTCAGTCTGCAAGAAGCCTCATCCTTTGGGAGTATTCTGCTGTGGCACCTGTATGATGTGTTCTCCAGGGGCTGTAGCTTAACTTCCAGTCCCAACGCACCTGATTTTCCACAATACTTAAAACCAGGGTTAAACTGCTCTACCTTTAGTCCAAACGAAACCTGTCTGCTCTTCAACTTCTCTAGTGCTCTCTTGCACTTAGTTTCTGCTACACAGGTCTTGGTGACTCAAGAAGCTCAATTTAAACCAAGCTACAAAAAATGTAATAAATGCAGATCTCTGGTCTCTCAGCTGTTCTCCAAACTTTCTGGTCCTTTTAGAGCCTCGTTTGCTCCTCTCCTGGCTCCACCAGGTTCCCTGCCCCTCTCTCCAGGTCTCTACTTCTGCCTCTTGCAGAGATTCCTTATTCTGTCAGGTCATGAACCCACAAAAGCCTTCTACTTGGAGGCCTTCCAGCTTCTGTTTCCTTCCTTCTTTTCTTCCATGTCTGTTTTTCTGAAAAACAAAAGGGAAAGAGATTAAAGCCATTAAGAAAGTCTCTCTGGGTGTAGATCAGCATTTTCAAAAGCACCTCTAGCCACCAGACACCTGCATCTCACGGGTTCAACAGAGGATTTTCCCACCCAGTTCTCTTTATCACCTGTGGAAAAGCATGACATGTTTAAAATCCTGAGCAGGAATGCTTCAGTCAGTGACCCAGGGAATAGAGAAGTGCTTGAGCAGGGAGTGAGCTGGCTTCCAGCAAAAACAAGGAGCCTGGATATTGCCTTAATGGCATGTCAGGGTTATTTTGTCACAAGTCTTTTCCCATCCCATTACAATGCAGATGTGGCTGCATCCGTGGCTACATCACAGGGCAAGCAGCACCCCATGTTCATCTGTATCTGTTTCCATGTCTCTGCTCTCCTCTAAAATGATCCAGGATTTAATTGTAGTGTGGAGAGCGGATTTGCTGCCAAGACGGCTGGAGGAAAGCTGGAGAGGGTGGCTCTGCCTGGGACCTCCGCTCCGGACAATTTGTCTGTGCCATGGGGAGAGCTGCAGGTGATGGATGAGAAATGAGCGGGCAGAGGTTGAGCTTTCTCCCTTCTCTCATTGCTTTTAGTCCATTAATTTATTAAATACATCCACCTATGCTCAGACTTGGTGGTAAAATAAGAGCAGAGCTTTGTCTCACCATGTGCAGATGTGCTTTGCGTGATGTTGACTTTATTTCCCCATATACATCCTACTGTGTGGTAAACTGGGGGCATTCTTAGCTTGAATCAAAGGAAAAGGTGTTGTTCGGAGGTCTGTGTAGAGAAGACAGCTGTGGTTTGTGTGCTCTGCTCTCCATGAAGCACTCTGGTGGACTGGGAGTGTGGTGAGAACTGGCAGAATAACAAGGAGATGCTCTCTGAAGGAATTTGGAAGACAGCAAATGCCAGATGTGAGATCCAAGTGGAATTTTCTTGCAGTCTGGAGTCAGATGAGTCCACTGTTTGAAGAGTGTTGATGTTACTGTGTGCAGATAAAATTAATGTTATTTTATAGTTAATTTCATTGAGTTACTTGCTTTGGCTATTGCACCCATTCTGAGTATTATGGTACTGCCTAGAGAACACCACAGCAGGTTCTTTTCTGTCACTGTCTTGTGTTTTCTCTGCCAGTGGTATCTCTTTGTGCTGGACTTCTGAATACCCATGATTTCAGCTTCCTTGGTACCAGTTTCACACTCCTGTGGCCATGAAAACAGCAGTAATATTCACCCACACTTTCCACAATATACCACAAGAAGGGGGCCTCATCTTTAGATCTGGTGATAAATATTTATGTTCTGCAAAACTGTCTTGCCATAGGATACCCAATCCAAGTTGAATTGTGAGTCTCCTCTTCCCTACTTAGGAAATTACCATCTGCAAGGGCACCCTGTCAAAAGGAGGGAGAGAGTTTACAGTGATATGCAAGTTACATTTAAGAAGAACTGAAAATCTCAGCCAGCATAAGGCAAACTCCAGAGTAAGCTGTCAGAACAGAGCAACCTTTAATATTCATGTATCTATTCAGGATGCATCGCTGCATAATGTCTATTGCAGTCATCAGATACACATGTTTAGCACCTAGAAACAGTAAAATCACTTGTTAAAGCCAAAATGGAAATTATGGGATTGATTTACCTGTGCACTTCTACTTGCTTTATGCCAGACTGGTGATTTGAAGAAGGCATAAACCTCATATAACTGGCTGAGTAAATTAGATTAATGTCTTGTTCTCCTTTTTGGAAAGGTCTAAAGCAGACAAAATGTACCCTGAGCCTGTACAAATTCCTTTTCTTGTACGCCCCTTGCAGCCTTCCCCTGCCACAGTTTTTATGATCTTTCTGGTTTTAAAAGACATCTTTCAGCAGAGGTTTGTGTCCCTTTGCTGAAGGAAAGCTGGTGGAAGGTGAATGCTGTGAGAAGCCCTCCCTCATACACAGAGCACACATTGCAGGCCAGCTTTTACCCTTCTGGGGGCAAGTCTGAGACCCCTGTGAGCACAATATTTTATGGGTTTTCCTTTCATTCCTGCTCTCCATTCACCGTTGCATGGATTCTCTGGGAGCACAGGGCTCCCAAAAGCAGTAACCTGCACTGCTCTAGCAACACCATTCCCTCCTTCCTCCTCTGCAAAGGCAACAGAACACGTGAAGCAATTTTGGCAGCAAACCCATGGGCTCGCAGTTGGGTGTGGTGTTGCATTCTCAGGTAGGGATTTGATGCTCTATTTGTTTTATGTGGCTCTCTGTGTAGAACTGTGCTTTGCTCCATAGATAAAAATACGTATCCTCATGTATATTTTCATCTCTAAGTGCTCTTTCTGAGGAAGCAAAATGGAGTTTGTGCAATCACAGTGATTGCACTTGGCTCTTCTTCATTACAGTCCATTGAATGGTTTCTTAGATGTTTCTTTTTCTAACATTACTGACATTCTCATTCTGTGGAAAATAAATCTTCAGTTTTAAGAGATTTTGCCAACAGAAAATAGTTCAGGTCACATCTTGGAATCCTCAGCATGATGTTGCCTTTACAAAACCTCCGTATTTGTTTGATTAGTTGGCTCATGTAGAGCCAGTTTACTAATTTACCTGAAACTACCATTGGCAGTCCTGTAAGCAGGGAATTTATCCAGTCTCTGAAGATATAAGGGCCTGTGGAGAAGGCAAGGGACAGGAAAACTGAGGGCTGAAGATGAATCCATTATAAGGAGAGTCAGCTTGGAACAGAGGTGTGTCAAATGCACAGGGCAGATGCTGCTGCTGTCGGAGAGTGAAGCTGGAAGAGGAGCATGTCCAGCTGTGGGTGCTCCTGACCCTGGGTCCAACCAGCCAGTCCATTTCTCCCTCTCCCTGTTCCTCATCATGCTCATTCCCTCACAAAACCAGCAAGTGCTGGTACCAAAACCAGGCAGACTTTTCTTTCATCACCGTGTGTTTGGAAGCCACGGACCATGCATCCAAAATCTGGTTGGAAAAACATCAGGCATGTGCTTTACTGGCTCTCTGAGTTGTGGTGGAAACATCTCTGGGTTAGATCCAGCTGTGCAATTAGTGAATAAGCAGGAGTGTGAATTCCCAAGAACATTTATAGCTGATGGGCCTCTTTTGCTGGCACCAGTTGTGCCCTGAAGCATTTGTTAAATTTAGTTGGATGAGAGGATCTGAGCAAGTGCATTGTGGGAGGGAGAAAATCAATGCCATGGGCATGTTCCCACTCCAACATGATTCTTCTGGATGTGATCCTTCTGGATGGAGATACAGGGGCTCTTTTTGACTGGCAGGTTGAGAAGAAAGGTTTGAGCTGAAATTGGATGATTATATTAAGTGAGATGATCGTGTCTTCTAGGGCTCAGCATAAGTCCCAGATGATTCTGGCCGTCATCATTATGCGAATTCACACACTGAATATTGAAGTTAAGTACTGAAGTGGCTCATCACTGGGAGAAGGTGCCAGCTGGTGCCATTCAAGGCTGGACTGTTGGAGCTCATGGTGTAGGAATGCAGTCCTGGACTGCACACCACACTTGCAGGGACCACAGAGGATGCTGTGCTCTCATTTCCTGGGAGACGGAATTGTTGGGATATCTGACCTCACTTGTCTCCTTTCTGCAGCATCCTGAGAAAATTAACAAGGCTTAACAGCCCATAATACTCTCATTTTAGCTGTAATACTCTCATTTTAGCTGCAATCACAAATCAGAAGGTGCTCATCTTCATAGTGTTTTGGTCTTTACTAGAACTGCATCGGGGCTGATTTCTGGTTGGACGCTGTCTGATCAGAGCAGGTGGGGCTGAAGGCAGGAATTTCAGAGGGCTTGAAGCCCCAGCAGTGCCCTTGAGGCAGCATTTTAAGTAGCATAATTTAATTAAAATTTAATAAGCAACCAGAACTTGTGCACGGCTTTGTGCTGGCATTTTTAAACAACAAATTAATATCCTTATTGTAGAATTTTAACTTTTAATGCAAATTGCATTAAGTTTATACAGTTTTGAGTCAAATTCTGTGTGTTTGTGTCAGCCAGCTTTGGCCCAGGAGGGTCGAGGGATTGCAGGAGCACTCAGATGTGTGTCTGTCTATTTGAACCCAGCATTAAATCTTTCCCTGGCTTTTCCATCTTTAGATACACTGAAGAGAATGCAAAAGACATGCTGACATACCTGGCTCATGTTTGAAACTGAAAAGCAAAATCCTGGTCCCAATTAATTTAATTTCAAAATTCCCAGCAACTTCAACAGAGCCAGCCTTTCATTGGGAAAATTAATTTCGTTTTGTGTGTATCTCTCCAAACCTTTCCAGCCACTGTACCTGAACAGAAGCCAATATGGAAAAGCCAATATTGACAAAAAGATCCAAGCATGGCTCTCTTGGGTCGTTTCACTTCTTGGCCTCTTCAGCTTCCCGTGGCCCTGAGGATAAACAGAGGATCACTCATCGATAGAGGCAGCACTGGTGTGCTTCAGCTGGTTGTGGCCACTGGCCAACGGTGTTGGCTTGTACAGCAGCACTTTCACTTTCAAGTCCATCTGAATGACACACTCAGTTGACTCCCAGGGCTCCTGCCAGCAGCAGGGCATGGTAGGTGGGTTGTCTTCACTGTCAATTGAACTGGGCAGGATGCTCAGAGGGGAGTGTCTGGCTTTCACGTGGAGAAATGTTTAGGGAAGTCACCTCTCATGCAAAAAGCCTTGGGAAGGCACCTGTTTGGTGCAGCTTTGAGGAACTGAGGTAAAGCAGTTTGAAAGAGACAAGAGGAAGAGGAAAGGTTGGGAAGAGCAGTTGTGTACAAAGTCTGTGAATTGCTTATAAAACCTTCCGGACATGCAGGAGCTTTTGCTGTTGCCACAGACATAATTTCCAAGCCTCTGGCCAAAAACTCCGGCAGATACAGAACCGCCATCCACTTTCCCGAAGAAAATACGACATCAAAGTTGGAAAGTTGAGTAGGTTTGCCCCCATTCCTGTGGGAAACTTTGCCATTAGTCTGCTGGAGAGATGCAAGTGGATGCTAAATACCCCAGGGAGGCTTAGTGAGGGAATGCCAAGGTTTACGGTAGCTCGGTGGCCATAGCAGTCCTGCAGAACCCACGGGGTTTGCAGCAGATTTGTCAGAAGAGAGACTGCTGTTCGCTGAAAAATGTTTCCAAAATGCTTCCTGATACTATGACAGTTGGTAACAAGCTGTGAAGTGTATTCTGCTGAAAACTGCAGACCAAAAGGAGGTTTTGTTTTCCTTATTCTTCAGTAATTTTCCCCCTCGCTTTCTGTTTCTGCATCTCTCTTTTTTCCTGATGGATGTCCCTCAGGGGAAATGTCCTTCTGAGCCAAAACAAAAGACTGGGTGGATTATGAATTTTTGTTATTAGGATCATAAAGTTTTTTTCTCTTATAATTTCCCTCTCTTCTCTATTATTTCACGTCCTTTGTTTCCCTGTGTGACCCTTCCTCAGAGAGAACCATCAGGCCTTTACATTTTTTTCTCCTTTCAGTCCCTGCAAAATCCTGTTCAGAGTTCTTCAGTGCCTGCCTGGGGGTGAAGGAACATGGGGTGAGTTTGAGGAAACTCTTCCATGTCCCAGTGAAAATCCTTGAAATGGGTTTTTACTTGTGGTGGGCTGCCCAGGGGATTACAGCACAACAATGTGGTGGCAGTGATTTTGTTTGAGAAGGCAGCACTTCAGATTGGTCAGGGAGTTTTGATGTCTGAATAAGCCAATGAAAACCCAGTACCAGAGCTGCTGGGGTATTTCCAGCTCCATCTATCAGGACCAGGATGTGACTCAAAGTAAAAACCCAGAGGAGGCTCAGTCTTGAGGGTCTGCAAGGGGCTGATCCTGGTAGATGGACCAGTCCCCTGTGATCACTCAAACTGATTAAATATATTCCTGTGCTTATGTGATCTGATGGATGGGAGTCAGAGAACTATTCCTTACAGCCTCTGGCACTCCCATTTTAAATAATATGCAGCAGGGAACTTGTTTGGGTTGGCAGAACAAGGATGCTTAGGAGAGGAAGAAATTGTTTCTGTGGTTCCAATGAGACTTTCTAGCTGATGTTTTGCAGGAGCAGAGATCCCTGCCTTGCTGTTGGTGCAAGCTTTCAGTCATGATTTACCCACAAACAGTCAGATTGCCCTTGTGATTATTTGTGCCTGATGTGGTTCACAAACTGTTTACTGTTTTGGTGCTTGAGTCTGCCTCATTGTCTGCTTAGTGCCGAAAATATTGGGCTGCGTTCCTGGCCTCGGCTCGCACAGCTCTGCCTCTGTTCCCTAATTGAATGCAGACAGCTCTTGAAATAAAATTTCCGCTGCAAATGCTTCTGCTGACAAGTTCAGAAAGCGCTGTCTGGGAGCTCGCTTTGCTCCCTGTCTGAGAGTTGTCTGTCCCAAAATCATGCCTGCCTATACATTTCCTGACTTAGAGAACCCTTAAATATGACAGGACACAAAGAGGGTTGTAATGAATTCCTGAGGAAAAAAAAAATGAAAGGAAACAAAGAAAAAGCATTTTCTGCCACGTTTTAGGTGCTTTAGGAAAAAAGCTGCAGACAGTTTGATGCTGCTGTTTCTCTTCGTGTTATACAGATACTTTTCACCTATGTGAGTGCTGAGTTTTGGTCTCAAGGTGGTTTTTTCACCAGGCTTAGCTCATCTTAAAAAAAAAATAAAGAAGAAAATAAGATAAGGGGTGTCTGCATGTGTGTTCCTCATACAGACCTGTTACTTGTCCTTAATGCCTGAGTCTTTAAGAATGTTCCACTGGTTTTTTTGTGTGATTTTTGAAGGACTGCACTTGTTCCTTCACATAACTAGGGAAAATCAAATGTGATGATTAGTGCTTTGATTCTTCTGGCAGGTTTCTGTTGCAGCCTTATGACAGGCAATTCTTAACCAGGTGCTTCTTTTGTGTTATATATGTGATTTAATTCCTTTGTGCTTTCCAAGCTCTTCTTTGCTTTGTATTATATTTTTCTAATGCAGAACAATTTACTCCAGAGGATTTACAGTGGGTCACTATATCTAGGTGTGCAGGAGCTTGGTAGAGGCGAGATAAGTCAAAGTACAAAAGCTTTGTGCTTGTATTTCAAAGCTGAAGGAAGAGACAAGGTGCATGGACTGGGCTGCAAATTGCAGAGAGAAATAATTTTGCAATATTTCAGGCTCAGTCACAAGAGGAGGCAATGGGAGAATCTATTTCTCCAGTGAAGCAGGAGTCTTCTGCTTGTATTTATCAACATTTCAAACACATCTCTAACTGTAATTTCTTGCAGGCCAAATGAAATTCCCACCAATCGCTCACTTTATTGCTATTAGTGCTGTTAATAATGTAATTTATTTGGCTAAAGGGCTCCTACAGAAATATGTAAGAGGGGAGAAATAGAAACTGTCCTGGAATGATACAAACAGTAAAAACTGGCTGATTACAGAGGAGCCTTGCTGAACTGGTGGGTCAGGTGAGCCTTGCAGGATTTTCCCAGGCAGTCTCAGCATGCTCAGAACCGAGCTGCTGATTCAGAGACGCTTTAACCGAATGGCTCAGAAGGTCCCCTGTGAGAGCGACACAGCCCGTGCTGGTGGGTGACAGCTCTCCAGTTCTCTGCTCCAGGGACCCCGTATTGCCCTCTTTCCTGCAGCCACGGGATTCTGCCCAGTTCTACCCCGTGGACGAGGCCGTGATCCGATCCACAGGCTGAACGTCACAGGAGCACTGATGAGTTTGTATAATCCTGACTAATCCAAGGAGCTCAGGAAATTACATTGGATTGTTTGTACACAATAGGAAGGACCTCAAAAGGTTTAAGAGTCAAATGATTCGTTACATTTGAGCTGATGCAAAGCTGGGCATCAACTCTTCCCTGTCTTCTTTTCTCGTAGCAAAGCGTGAGGCTCATTACAGTGACAGGTTCATTTTGTACTTGAGGGCTCTTGAATATTTGGCCCTCAGCATATTTCCCAATTATTTATCACTGCTGCTAACAGCTTCTCTTTTGCCCTTGATGTTTATTTAAAATGTGTTCTTCAGCCCCTGGAATAGCTCTCTTGGGAGCGCCTATAGGAAGGCACATGAGCTATGTTGCAGCCCACAGGTTTTGTCTGAGCTCTGGAGCAGCCAGGCTGGGAGAGCTGAATAAGAGGGAAATTTGCAGCTTTAAGGAACTCTATACATGGGCACTTACTGGAAGAAAATCAGCATTTTATGTGTCCTGTGGTTCATCTATCACTAGTAATTCATTTTACAATGCATTAACTGACCTAAGCCTATTCCTATTGTGCAACAGACAATCCTTCTTTCTTGCCTTCACTTCCCTACAGTGTGTCAAGGACCTTAACTTGTTCTTATTGGATTTATATTTTCTCTTGTTTAGAGACTTGAGTGTTTAAGGGCTAGTTTTCACAGCAGCAGAGCATATGCAGCAATAAACATCATCTCCAGTTGATTAAGCACCATAGCTGAGTTGTTCAGCTTCCACAGAAGCTGTTTATTGTAAGTATTCTCCAACTCTGAGGACATCATTTTAATTATATTGCATGAGAAGGAGCAAAAACAATAAAGCAGAACATTATAAAAAATTAAAAGATATAATTTTCTTTCCCTGAGAGGAAGATTTCAGTGAAGGTCAGAGTAGATTGGAGGTGTTTGTGCAGCTGGGAAATGTTCTTGAAAGGCCATTTCCCAGTACTTATTTTTCTTACAGAGGCTCAGAAGACATTAAGGATAGGCCAGGCCATTTCAGCTGATCTTCTGAGGCCAGACTGTGGAGTTGTTGTGAATCATGCTGGTGATTTCAGAGAAACGTATTGCACAAGCTCACTATTTGTCAGTGCAAATAATGTGTTTCCAGCCTGACCAGTGGAGCCTGGCCTTGACAGGGTGTCAGTAATGGGAGCAGCTTGCTTAGGCTTCCTTGCTATCTGTGCTGAAAGATGTGAGAACATCCATTTCTATTACTGCCATTCTGAATCTTTGCTGGTTCCAGATACCAGCTTGGACATTTGTCTTTCCTGCCATTTGTTTGAGAGAGGCAGTGAAGGACTGTAATAATAATGATAAAAAAAAAGTTTTAGCAGGATGGGCATGGGAGGACAATGTCAAAATGAGACTTCTCAAGCATATCAGTCTCTTATTTCGGACACATCCCCCACCTTTCTGAGCTGCCAGGTACCCCCAAGCACTGGGCACAGTGGTTGGGATTTGGCCCAGCACCTTCACTTGACTGGTGCTGAGGGGACCAGCTGTGCCACCTCAGAGGGTAACCTATGTCTTGTCCTGATTGTTGTAATTACCTCCTCTTCTGTAAAACAGTTTAACTGCCAATTAAACCCTGCTTTAAGTTAAGCAGTGCCAGTCCAAGGCTGGCTAATCCTCTAATAACCCACAGCAGAGGTAGCTGTGGCAGTTTCTGCTGTGGAAGTCTGACCTTAGGCCAGGCTTGTCAGGTTATTTGTGCCAGGCTTGTTGAAAGGTTTGTGAACTTTCCAGTAAACCTCATTCTGAACAAATCTGGGCTGTGTTGGCCAGGTAAAACACTGGCTTCACACGCTGCAATTCCTGCCTCTGTCCTTCCTGCACAGTGTGCTCTGAACCAAATAAACCCTTAAAATTTTCACAGGGATTTCAAAGGTTACTGGTGCTGTGGTCCTGAAGGGCTGGTGTGAGGTGAAAAAATGGATCCAGTTTGGCATGATCTTCTCTTGAACAGGGATTATTGCCCTGCTCTAGTATGAATGACTGTGAGGAACACAAGACAGGCAATGGGGCAGGATCTGTCAAGAAATGTCACCCAGTGGTGCCTGGTCCTGTGACCAGGCTGGGAGAAACACCTTCCTTGTCCTCCCCACACCTCCCCACTGCATTTTGACACCTTCCTTACCTGCTTTTATTTAAAAGCATTGCCTGCAAACACACTCAAACATGCGCCACAACTGTCTTTTCGGTGCCCTTTAAAAATCCCCTTTATTGCAAGTCTTGTTCAGTATGAAGCTGCTGGAGGCCTGTGAATTTGCCTCTCCTGAGATAGAGTATTGCTGAAGTGAGAATCCAATATTTTTCAGAGGACTGTGATCATCTCTTCCTGTATAGGCCCCACAGAGAAAGAGCTTGCTCTGTGATCGTAAACACTACAAACAAAACCAGCCTGCAGCCACATTACTTAATGCCAGCAATTTTTGCTACTTCTATAAATCTGTCTTCTACGAGCAGCTAAATGACTCCGATGTTGACAACATTATTTACTCCTTGATGTTTGAAGAGTTGCTCTTTCTCTAGCCACTGGTGCAAGCATTTTGAGCATGGAGTGCTAACTTGGAGCAAGCAGAAAAGGAAATGGTGCCTCTCCAAGCAACACACAGTCCAGTCATGGCTTTTTGCCGAGGTGTGAGGACCCTTCAGAAGAAGGACACAGCTTGCTGCTCATATTCCCACCCCAAATACTGCAATTGCTTTGTGGGAACTGCAGGAAGAACTGGAAGAGCTTCTAGGCTTGTCACCAAATGCATTGAACAAGGTGATGTTGATTAAAACTGGCCCTAATCCTCATACTTGTGGATTTACTGCTCACCCTCCCCCACTAGAAGTGCCCATCATTCCTGACTGCCCTTTTTACACTTTTGCCACCAAGTTGTCCCTCTGATTTGCTAGACCTGGTTCTCAGTTTTTGATTTGTCTACAGAACATCAGATATGCTGGGATATTTCTGTACGCAGAATAGTTACGGGAAAACACAAGAAAGTGTGCAGTCACCCAAAACTCCTCATAATTTTTCTCTGATGTGGACAAAAGCAGCATAGCAGTGACTGGTCTTTGCAGAAACACCAAAGCAAAAAGCAATAACCAGGAGGAAGTTGCAGTGCAGTGACTTTGAGACGTCACCATCTTCTCGGGGGTGTTTTGTGGCTCAGATGACTCCACTCCACCCAGAGAACAGGAAGGCAACAAAACCTATAACACAGAGAGTCTGGGAATCACATATTTTAAGGCTAGGAGGTGATCATGAATCATTTCACCTCAATTCTTTCATCTTGTCAGCTTACAGAGTGCAGACTTGCACTCCGTTACATCTGCACAAGACCCATAACCTTTGTGTGATCATCCTACCTTGCTTTAAAGACTTTGAGTGAAAGAAACCTCCACAAAGCTGTAGACAAACGATTTTAGTGGGTAATTGCTCTTATAAAAAGCAGATCTGATGTTTGTTGTGTGTACTCTACCTTTTTATTCTGTCTTTGAATTATTTATAGCCTTGGGCAGTGACCTCCTTTCAAGGTATTGTTTGACTCTTATTTTTTTTCTCTTCATTTCAAATATGTGAATTAGTCATGATAGAATAAATTAAAAGATTTTAGAACAAAGTTGGTGTTTTCTAGGTAAAAAAACATGCTGTAGCTTTTTTTTTCTAACAAGTTCTTCCTTCTCCTAATTTAAATAAGCCCATGTGTACCGGCTGTTGTGCTCTTCCCCAGTATTTCCTTATGAAAACTGCTGGCCACAAAACACTTCACTAAGCTGGTTTGACTTGGCCAATATGGCCATTCTTTCTATGATAAGAATATAAATTTATAGGTTCTCCCTTCCCTGGTAATTTTCTCTTATTTAAGGAAAAATCTTTCTATCTTTCTCTAGAGCCAGAGGTGCTCTGAAGACATGTAAGAACAATGAAATCCTCATCCTCAACTGTTTGGATGCATTTTCAGGCTGCATGAATCTTTCTGATGGTCTCCCACCCGTCATATTTTTGTCAAATTTAACGCAGAAGTTCTTATTTCTACGTTCATATAATGAAACACCTTTTTTGGCTATTGTTTATCACAATTTCATCGTATGAGCTAAAGTCTCATATAAATGTTGCAGGAATCTGCTGAACTTGTGATATTATCACCTGCATTGCTTTCTTGTTCCTTTTTGCAGCAAGTTCAGTGAAATTTTACTCATGTTCTTCGTCGCAGCTACACTGCTTTTGGTGTGTGCCCCTGCCAAGAACGAAGCTGTAGCACTTAATAACAGAATTTTGTCACAGTCTTTATCTCTGGAAGCTACTCCAGTTTATCATTTTAATAGCAAATGGAGTGTTTTACACAGTTGCCTGATAAAAGTTTCCATCAGCATCTCTTTAGGGTTTTACTCTTCTCTTTTCCTCTCTCTCCAGCCACAGCTTTCAGGGACTCCAACTTCCCCCACATCCTTTCAAGGCCAAGGTCAAGCCTAGTGAAAGCTGCTGTGGGACACCTCAGGTGTCAGACGTATGACAGAGCTTTGAGACAAAGCAATAAAGCAGAGTACAAAGGGTCCACAACGAACTAACAATGTCACGGTGATGAAGAAACAAAAGATGATGGGCTCTGGTGAAAAAATCCACTGCCAGTGTGCATTGCAGTCCAGGCTCCAGCCAGCTGGAATGGAGAAGAGAATGAAGGTTGTTTCTGTCTAATTTTACCATCCTTATTTCAGTTCCATAGAGTGAGAAACTTAATCAGCTGTGATTTGTGTGTGTTCTTCACCAGGTAGGTTTCAAAAACCAAGGAAAACCTCATTTAAGTGGATGCATAGAGAGGCAGCCCAGCAGTTATCAGTAAACAAATTACCAAGAGTTCACATTGAGAGTGCCCACCTATCCTGTGTTGTGGCGGATGTCCTTTAGCTGGTATTTCATGTCCCTTACACAGTAATAAATTCCTAAATACATTTCTGATAAAGGTGCAAAGTGTTGTTCCAATCTGTGACAGGAAATCAGCCACATCAGGGGTTCAAAGGAGCGTGAGACTTCCTGAAGTTAAGCCTGGCAAATCAGTTTTGGGGTTGTGTTCCTGGGGAGAAAATTATTGAGATTGCTTCTGAAACAGGGATGGTGGCTGTGCTGGTGAGCATTAACCTGCAGTGGGGGAGGTGAAGTAAGAGATGATTGATGGACTAAAGGGAAATGCAATTTTGTGTGAGAAAAGGTCTGCAGTGCATACGGGAATTTAGGGGCAGTGTAGTACCTGGCTTGGAAAATTGTCTTGTCCATAGTTAACAAGGTGTGGATTTTTTTGAGCTGAGATTTGCTTTGGTTTAGAACTTTCCCATATTTCAAATCCAAGGTGTGGAACTTCATGCTAAGTAGGGGAAGGATTAGATGCCTGAATTACACAAACTTGGACAACATCAACCTCCATGATGACTTTGTGAAGCTCTCAGGCTGTGGACAACCACAGCCTAAAGCTGCTGTCATTGATTTGCAGAGTTCAGCTTGCCGAAGGCCATGTCCTAGAAATATGGGTCCAACCTCGTCCTGGGAACCTGAGCTTCCAAACATGGGCCACAGCTGAGTGTTACAAGTGTTTCCTACAGTCTGGTATGGAATGAAAAAGAGAGAAAGAACTTGTTGCCTTATAGTGTAAAAAAATGCATTGAATATTAGTAATGAATGAATGGACAAAGGGTTTCCATCAATAAAATCTACCGAGATGAAAACATCAGCACTTATTTCTCAGGTTTCGTGAAGGGTGTGTGTTCAGATGAGTCTGAAATGCTGCTAATTAATGTTATCAAAAGTGTGACATTTAATTAACTCAGTAACACGTTCAGCCTAATGATAACACATTTTGATTCACCACAGGCAGCAATGAGCTCTCCTGAGCAACTCCAAAGCTGGGGAGGACTGGGGGAAGGAGGAGAGCAGGAGTGCACACAAATACACTTTTTGCTGCAGAGAGGCAGAGTGGCAAGAGAGCTGATTATGTTGTCAATCCCCATTTCACATCTGAGAGACATTTATGAGTTCAGAATATCTGCTATCAGATATTTACAACAATAATCTATTTTCCCAGGCTTAATTATTGTAAAACTCATTTGCCACTGGAAGGAATAACAACAGGATGCATTAGTTTCATATTCTTGAGTCAGATCTGGTCAATGAAACGGTGCCTTGTTGACATTGAAACCTATTGCAAATATTTTCTAAAACTGAATCAGCAAATGAATTTTTTTTTTTAATTTGAAATGGAAATTTCTGCTGTGTCATTCAGCTGATCAATAAGGAGTTATCCAGAAGAAATAATGCAAGTGGGAGGGAGAGAGAACCCCATCTCTGCTGCCCCTGGTTTTGCTAAGTGTGTAACTGATTAGTCAGGTAGCAGCATGAAATTTCTTTCTCCGCAATATTTATGTAAATTTAAATGCTTTTCAGAGACATCTTATTTAGTTTAAATAAATAAAAAGAACTAAGATGAATGGGGACTATGCTTAAGCATCCTGTAGATATTTGATCACAGGCGATGTTCCTACATCTCAGAAATACAATGAAAATATGCCATTGGCCCTTTAACCTTTGTAGGACTGACTCTCCCACCCTCAGTCTATGACATGAGTTCTTAAGTGCTCTCAGAAATAGCAACAGTGATTTGTGCTGTGTGCAACCTGCCCAGCTGGATGAGGTAAAGAAGCTCACGAGTGAAAGGGAAGTTTTCTGAAGGTGTTTTTGATGAGTCACTTTTCAGTGCAGGAAAGCTACAGGCTGGAATGAAGCTGGGAAGATGGGACAGGAGAAATTATCCAAGAGACCCAAGGACAGAGCTGGGGGAAATGCAGCAGAGCAGAGAAAAGATCGGTAGAAGGAGTATGGCAAGCCACGAGTTCACAGATGTTGTGCCTATCAGGTGCGTTTGGTGGCAACTGATTCATCCACGCCCTTGGAGATTCAAGTCTGCAACTTTTCCCCGACTAAAACTCAGCCTCTGAGGGTTTCTGTTGGTATCAGTCAGGAGTGGCTTCAGATTGAAGGTGGGACATGAGGCTGTCAGTCAGGCCAGTGCTGTTCCCGTCCCATAAACGTGTGCTGAGGGTTTGAGGGTGAGCGGGGTGAGGAGGACAAGGCTGGGTCCCACCGCAGGAGCTGACCCTGGCAGCTGTTACAAGCCATGGGCTGCATCATGGGAGGTGGACGGTGACTTATTGCTCCCTCCAGGAATTGTATTTGCATAGTAACAGGCAGAGGAGGACTGCAGTGTCCCTGCAGCAGGACCATCATGGCAATTACTGCCGGGGTTACACTTCCACGGCAGAAGTATGCATGTTAAAAAGGAGGCTGTGCATGGGGACGGGACCCACGGACATTCTGGCATTCGGGACATCAGTCGAAGGACCGCAAACAATGGAGCCAAGGTCCCTTCCTGAAGATGTATGAGGGGGCGTTGGACGCTTGGAATCTCATTGTCGTGGGGGGGTTTTGTTCTTCCTTCTTTCTCCTTCTTTCCTTGCATGCGAGAGGGAAAGGGGCGGGGAGGGAGGGCGGGAGTCGCTCCACTGCCGTGCTGGGTGCCAGGCTCGCTACTGCAGTACCGTACTCAATATTCTGATCACCTTGCAAGTCAAGGAGCCTTGTGGAGCCTGCAGTGGTGTCAGAGTGAAAAACGAGCCACGCCATCACGCTTGGCCAGGCGGTGGCTGCCTGCCCACAGCGAGTGCCAGCCTGCAGCGTCTTCCTTTGACAGAAACCCACTCTGAACAGGGTGGTGGGCTGGTGTCCGGCTTTTTGGTTTTGTTTGTGTTTATAACACTATTTCCCATTGCATTTATATAAGGGGTTTCACTGCAGTGGTTCACAATGCCGGAGGCTTGAACTCCTTGTCTCTTAGGGTCTTGGATTCCTCCCACGGTTTGGCAGTCGTTTCTGAAGAGGTAGGAAGGAGTGGGCTCGGTTGAATGTGGTTTTGGATGTGTTTTCTTCTCCCTCTGTTGCTGTTTGACATGGAGTGAGCTGGAGGAGGCAGTTTCCCGCAGTGAAAGGCAGAAGGAATGCGCCAGTGTGTGTTGCATACGTGTCCACATGTGGAGAGAGGAGCTGGCTTTTCCGTAGGGAGGTATTGCAGTGGTGAGCGTTACACAGACCCCTGGGTGCTGCTAACCCAAGCCATTGTCTTTTACTTTATTTATTGTTCATGGCAAAGGCATTGCCTAGGCAACCATGATGCTTCTTCTCTCTTGACTGGCGCATTCTGCGTCATCGGGGTGGGACACGGCAGAGCAGCCGAAGGAGCAGGACAAGTGCTGCTTGGCTCAGGGCGCTCAGAGACTGACAGTGCTGGTTAGAGGCAACTGCACATCAGGGAAATGCTGCTCAGGGTTTTTCCTGTGCTGCTCTGTCACTTCACTCAGAAGGAGCGTGCAGCACCTCCTTGTTATCTCAGGGCTGGTCCACCTACTCGTGGCTCAGCTGGGCACTTGGGTTGCAGTCCGCTGTTCCCCCTGGCATTTTGGTCATGACATCTAATCTCTGCAGTGCTCACACAAATAGTTCTGTGCTCGCAGCAGCCTCCAGCCTGCCAAGATGACTTTGTGCGCTCTCCAGGGAGGGAGGCAGAGGGAGTGACTGGTTGCCTGTTAGGTTACACGTTCCGTTCCCAGCGCCTTTGCTCTCAGTGCAGCTGCAGCCCAGAGTTGTTAGAGTGAAAATCATTCCTTCCCTCGTGGCTAGAGAGCTGCCCAGTTATGAAGGCTTGTGATGGTAACTTCAGGGCTGACCCACAAATAAAATAATCCAATTGCTCATCCAGCCCTGGAGAACAAGGAAATAACACCCTCTGGGAGATGCATCAGCATCAGCATGACCACCCTGCATGGAGACTCTCCTTTATGTCTGTCCTCTGAGCTTAGGACAAGGTTCCCAGTGCAGAGGGAAGAAGCCCCCAACAAAACTAATTTCCATCATGACCAGATCAGTGTAAGAGTTTCTATTTGCACAAGGAACAAACACAATTATATCCTGAATATAGTACCAGCTTGTGGTGAGACCTACTTTGATCTGCTGAGGAAATTCCAGGGTGGATGTCTGTCTGTCTGTCTGTCTGTCTGTCATCTAGAGAGGGAAAGAAAGAAAGAAAGAAAGAAAGAAAGACAGAAGGAGAGAAAGAAGGAAAGAAAGAAAGAAAGGGATAAAGAAATAAAGAAAGATAAATGGCTTATTATTTCTTTAGCTGCAAGTCCCTGGAAACCATTCTGCATATTAGTTTATTACAAGTGGCTTAGGCAAATGTAACTGTGATGGTGTAGAGTCATGAGGCCAGGAATATTTTATTAAAAATGTGTTGACAATACAGCTAACAATTCAAGCTTGCTATCCATTCCTGTCTTGGGATAAAAAAAAAAGGGTGTTATAAAAGTTTTGCTGCTCAGTGTACAGGTCACATACAAATCAGCATTCTGGCAAAAGAATACAAAATGTTCCACAATGTGAAATTGCTCTCATGGGGACATTCTGAATGTCCCATTCAGGTGCCTTTCTTCTTAGAACATCCCCTTGGGTCCAAGCATATAGTTGAAATGTTTTGAATTTTTAAAGCTCTTACGCAGTTTTGGGGTTTTTTTTCTGTGAATTTTTTATCTTGCTATTTATTTAGTTCTTTATTTTATGCCCTTTTTTTTTTTTTTTAATTGCACCTTCACCATTTTTCTACCAACCTGTGGTGGTATCAGCTCAGAAAGTCTTCCTGCACGGTTGTTTCTCCACCAATGTTTCATAGCTTTTCTTGTTCTCCAAGCTGCTGTGCTGCCAACAAATTCATGCCTCTCTCAGTTAAGCATTTATGGAAAGGGGAAGATAAGACACTAACAAGGAGTGGTTAGAAGTGACAAATTTTTAGTTTTGAGTGAGAAGAATGAAGGAGAATCTTATGCTGATAATTTAACAGAATTTTTTTGGAGGTGATGGTAAAACCCATTCAGAAATACTTGGCTTGGTCTCTCTGAAATATTTGATTTCACCCAAAATATAAGGCTATGTTTTATTTTAGGTCTTTAAATGCAATTTTAATTTTTATTAATGCTCCCATCCTTTGGTTCCAACATAACCCCAAATATATTTGTATAATGTTGAATGGATATGTACCACAAATTTCTAAACAATACTTTTTGGGGCGATAAATACTGAATTAAAATATTACAGCAGTGGATAAATAATTGACCTTTTTCCCATTCACTGAAAATCATTCCCTGAGTCTGCCAGGAACCATCCTTAATTATGCACTTCCCTCTTCAGGGGAGCTAGTTTTAGGCATAGGTTTTGCAGCAGTTGTGTGGTTTTGCCCCATCTGCTCCCAGGGAAGGAGAATTTGTATGGGGATGTCCATGGCTGGCTGAAATGTTTGTGCATCCAGGGAGGATGGAGCAAGGCAGGGGCCAGAGCCAGCCCTGACCCGGAGTGTCGCTGGTGCTGGGCTCACAGCACTCAAAGTGATCTTGTCACAGCAGGCTGCTCAAAACTTGTCATGATGAGAATTCCCTGGAACTGACAGGAATCCCTTGAGGGGGAAAGGAGTATGACTGGGGGAGTGCCAGGGAGGTGCTGCTTTCTCAGGTGGATGGAAGCGTGCCCTCCACATGTGGCTACCAACACTGGCCATTCTTCTGACCCTGATTATAGCCCTGATGCTGGGCTTAAGGCCAAAGGAACACACTTAGCTATTAGAAAGTGTGATCCCCCTCTTCTCATCCATGTTTCTACATGAGAAGAGAATAGGGAATTCTTCCTGTTCCAGGACGATGTATGTTCAAATTATGTCCCATTCCTGACTGAGCTCTGGCCAGCACCAAGTAAAAAAGGTATTCCCTTCTAGATTTATTTTTCTTCTGGTTTTTTTCTTTTTAATCTCACCCCACAGCAAATAACTGAAGTGAACTGGAGAGACAGATCCAAATTAGTAACTGGCTGGAAGCGTGCCCAGGGGCAGTGAGCACCCGAGGGGATGGGGAGGGAGTGTCAGGCATGGATGCGGGAGTCCATCTCCCAAGGTGAAGTTGCCCTTCTGAGTGCAGGCAGGTTGTATGTGAGATCAACACCTCCTCCCTGTTGGGAGTCTTGTGCGTCAGCCTTGCTCTGGGCCTGCTTTTGACCCTTTTGCTTCCCTGGTTTGTGGGGCTGATGGGAGGGAAGCACAGCTAATGAGGGATGTAATTGTCAGATATTTCGTGAAGAAGGCTACTCCACTACCTCAAATATATCCAGTTTCCTCTGTCTTTGTAGCTCTCTGGACACTTGATCATTTCATTGCACCTCTCTGGCAGGTGCAGGGCCCCCCTGTAGAGACAAAGGATTTACTGACTCATGTGACTCATATTCAATATGTAAGTTCAGGCTGTAGCCTCAGCTCTGTCCTCTTGGCTCTGCTCCAGTGATGCAAGAAGGAGAGAGAGCTGATCTAAAGAGTTAAAGAGGGGTCTTCCTGCATCATGAACAGAAAACTGGAAGGGAACATCCAGGCCAGTCTGCAATCCAATAACCTGAATGTCAAAATCACAAAAAGCTGGTTGTGAGCAGCACAAACCACAACAGCCTGGTGGCTGCTCTGTCCAGCATGCCCAGGATGATGGGCAGAAGTATGGGGAGGGTGTAAAGATGGTCCAGGTATCACTCTAGAACACCTTTCCCATTCAAGTTGCCTTAAAAAATCATTGAATTTTGTTGTATGAGGACTTTCACGTCCAGTTGCCTCCCTGACTCTTCAAAAGTAGGGAAGCTGGTAGCTCAGGTGCAATGGTGCTAATGGGGAAATCCTACAGACTCGCAAAGTGAAGCGTCCTGTTCACGTCTGAACCGTCCCGTGGAAGGACATGGGTCATTCCATCAGGAAGATGGCTCCAGAGGGCTTTGGGGAGGGCTATAGATGCGCCCTCTTGACAATAACTAGCAGAGAAGCACTTGAGAAACGAGTCCAGATGGAAAAATACGGCACGGTTTTGTCGTGTTGCTTTTAGGAGGTGGCAATGAGATATGGGCAGGGTTCCTGCTGCTGCATTGTGAAACCTCACCTGAGCTGTGCTATTGCTTTATTCTGCACTTCCCTTGGAATACCAGGCAAACACCAGGCTGCTGTCAGGCTCCAGGGGCTGGCATGATCCATCTCCGGCTCTGTCATGCTGCTGCTGCTGCTGCTGCTGCTTCAGGGAACTGCGCTCCCATAGAACCTCCACGGCTGCTGCTGTGACCGACAGCAGCCGTGCACTGCAGCTGGGAGCTGAGCAGGCTTCTGGGACAGACACTGCCCTGCTTTGGGTGATTCATGCCTGAATAATGTCCTTTCACTTCCAGAGAGAGGTGGTGTGACAGGCGCGCGCTCGATGCGTTCCGACAGGGAACCACTACATCAGCCGTGCCTGGGAATTTGAGCAGATCGGGGGCTCCAGTTCCATTCCAAATGTGACAGGGCTGTGTAAATAAATAATCCCAATCTACATAATTATCTCTTTTTCAGGAAGTCATCACATAAATCAGGCTGATATCAAGGGATGCTGCATGTGGAATTCACGCATCCAAAGCCAGGCTCTCCTCAGCCTCGCTGCCTGGGTGCTTTGAGAAGGGTGAGATTTTGTGCGCTCTTGAACATCACAGATTTTCTTCTGAGGAAGATCAAATGCTTGTATCATTTTCACCAGAAAAATGCTATCCACAGCAGACTTCCAGTGGTGGTTGAAAGTGTGAATTCTCATGCAAACAGATTCCTTTGCATACAGTCATCTGGGAACCGGGCCTTTGATTTTCATTTATTATTCTCCCTGCAAGCATGTTCAGTCAGTACGCAGATTTCCTCCTTCATTCAATTTTCAGTGGGCAAGAAGACTACAATTAGTCATATTATCATCAGTGTGAATAAAAGGGAAACACTGAACTGGATCTTTACGAGCTTGCATTTGCAGTGGGATGACGCAGATTTGTTACACACGAGTAAGGTACAAAAGAGAGCTTCAGGCTAACTGCATTTGGCTCCTTGCTATCTCCCTCCTTTGTGGACCTCCTTGTCTTTTGCTGCTAGACCTTCTCCCCAAGTCAGCCTAGACAGGGAAATCGCTGGACAGGACAAAGTTGCATCTTGAAGAACCGATGAGGACAAATAAATTAACACAGAAAGCTGGCTGGGGAAGCAGCCAGAGGGTTGCTGAGGGGAGACCACTGCAAGCCAGGCCTGAGTATGTTTCCAAAGATGCCTCCCACCTGAGCCTTGCTGATGTGGGACCTACGTGCCAAAGCACACAGCTCAGAAGCTGGTTGTGCTGCAAGACAGGAGATAAGCACAAGAGGCAAGGGGATAAATATATGCATTTTGCAAGCAGGATTTTTAGGGATGGAGTAAGGAACTATGTTTTCTTTCCTCATGAACTTATTTCACAGGGTTTGGATTGAATTAGCTGTGTTGAAAGGAGGATTCAGATTTGTGGAATCTGTCTCTGTGCTCCCTTGCATGCTATCAGAGCTAATTTAGGTATTGCCTGTACTTGCATTGCTCTGAAGGTGTTGGGATCTCTGGGGCACGCATTCACATGCTGGAACTGATTCTGATGCCTCGTTTGGTTAGAAAAAAATTGCAATTTCCCTGATTTATAAGAAGAATGGGGATTTGGGAGCTGACCGTAGTGTTGTGCCATGCTTATGTTTCCATGCTGTTAATAAATCAGAGAGAAAAAGAAATTAAAGACAGATATTTTCCGCTTCCCTTAGGCTGAAATATTATTAATTCACCCGGAAAAATTCATTTGGGATAACCTGGTAATTTCCTCAACTTCATATGGTGACATTTCCATGGCTTAGCAAGTCCTCTGGCAGCAGCGTGCTCTGACTCCTCGTATTGCTGAGGATCCTCACGGTGCTGATTAGCTGAGTCTCTTCAACCCTGCACGAGGCCACAGGGACACAGCACAACTTCACAGAAATCAGAGCAAAGAAATGTTATTTTTCCACAAGCAACCAAACACGGGAGTCAAACATTTTGTGTGGCTTCTCTGAAGGCTAACAAGGGATACCTGAGGGCTGCACGCTCAGTAACCCCACTGCAATCCAGCTGCTCCCAGCACATCCCTGCCTTCCTGGTTTTGTGAAGCACCTGGGATGCCCCTGCCTTTGGGACTGAGCCACTGTGTAGTACTGGGCTGAAATGGGCAGAGCAGACACGCACGTGGAACAGGAAAGCAGGGCTGTTGCTTTGTTAGCAAACCAGGCAAAATGAGGCTCCACTTCCAGTAGGAAACTGCTGCTCTGACTTCCAGCTGTCCTTGTTTTAGGGACCCCTTTCTCCTCATCAGGATCCTCTCCTAAGCTCCCTTCTGTTTTTCCTCTTCTCCTTCTGCATTTTGGCTCCTATCTCAGTCTCCTGGTGTGATGTTTATTGCAGTAATGGATGCAGGGAGTCACGTGGCTGGTGGCAGGTACTGACCCTCCTGCCATCACACTGCTGCTGCCCCCTCAGCCTGACAAACCCAGCTGTTCGTCTGGCAGTCTGTGAGCCTGACACTGATGGTTTGCCTCACTTTGGCTTTGTAGTTTGCTTTTCCTCCTCTAATTTGGGTGTTCTTTGCCCCTATCCCTGATAACTTCTGTAAAATTTGGACTGCTATCTCATTAAAGTTGGTTTTTCATTACTCCCTTTTGCCTTAGCTGGTAATACTGTAAGCCATTTAAGCAGTGGAACAGCAGAGCTATTTTTTGAAACTCTAGGTGTCCCAATTAATTAATGTGAATAGAAATTATGCTAACTAATCTCACCCTGGTGCTAGGGCATTTGACTGTATCAGGAGACCGTTCATTGTATATTTTCTATTTTAATTTCACATTTGGATATGTAAGAGACCCCGGAGCGAGTCTCTGAAGATAGGTCCTAGAGAAGCTGCATGTCTGGGTGATTGTTGTGTTTAACCTGTTCTTCTGGCCATGGAGGAATTGAATCTCTGCTCCTCAGCTGATGTGAGGAACCTGTTTTGACCCCTTACGCTTACCCAGTCCTTCCCAAATTTGGTCCCTTGCACCTTCTGTTACCTGACTGGGGTGAATATTCCCAAGACTAAGATCTGTGGACATTCAGTTGAAAGTTACTAAGATGGGGGCTGCTTTTTCCACCAGATTCCTTTGACTGAGCCATGCCAAATCTCACGATGAAGCATGAACAATCCCTCCCTTTCACCACTGAGTCTGTCTGAGATAGACCATGTCATCAGCACTCATCCGTGGCATTTGCATTGTCTCAGCTACACTTGTGGACAGAGGATGTTTAGCTGGGAGAAGGTTTTTCCTCTCACAGTGCTTTGTGAATGCTGGCCAGCAATCAGACATCTTGTGCAGATAAGGCCTAATTCCTTCTATTTTCGGAGACTGGAGACACAAAGGGAACAGCAGACAGAATTTGCTAAGCCACTGTCTGAAGGAAACAACCTCCCCATCCTCTGGCAATGAACAATTTAGGCCTGTAGTCATGCACATGCAAATCTTTTAATCTCATACCCCGGCACACTCCCTGTCCTGGGCCTGCCTGCTCCCTCCTCCCCCTCTTTCTTCCACATCTCCATCTTCAGTCTCTTCCCTCCTGCCAGTCAGCTGTCCCTAAGTCCATGGGAGTTGTTGCAGCAGGGTTCTGTGTGCCAGGAAAGATTATTCTTGACTGGTTGCCAGGTCTCCTGCTCTTGCTCTGGCACGCAGATAGATGTTAATAGGGCCGAATGTATTTGACACTAAGGGTGAAACTGCATGTTCCAGGCACGGAGCCTCTTGCCATCCATTTAGTAGCTGCACAGGCTGGATCCTTCCAGTTCAGTTTTGCTTGCTAAAGAGGACCTGACTGGGAACTTCCAGGTTTGACAGCAGCCAGGGATTACATCTTCCTTGTGGCAAGAACCTTAAGCAATATCACCTGCTTGCTGATGGGTACACAAAGAGGAAATTATTTTGTAAGGACAAGCCTGGAATTCTTTTTGCTGGAGTGGCTGACATGGATGTGGGAAGATCTGAAGTAGGTTAAAATGTGGTCTGTGTTTAACTCTGATCATTTTTGCGAGTGTTGAGGCTTCCCAGCAGGCTGAGTGTCGGCTGAGGTCAGCCCAAGTGCAGGACAGAAGTCAGGACCCACCATTCCTCACGGCACAGTTTGGGGCAGGAGGAAGCTGCTGCTCAGGTTCAGCCGGCCAAGTCTCTCCAGGGCTTGCCAAAGAAGAAGGTCAGAACTTTTCCTACATTTGATATGGCCAGCAAAGCAGAAGGAGAATGTTCTTAATTAAGCCCTGGTGAGAGTCTCCGTGCATCTTGACTGATAGGATTGAGTTGCTTTTATTGTTTTCTCTTAGGGGGAATTCCAGCCTGAAACACATCTGGCTGAAAATTGCTTCCTTTTAAAGTTCCTAATGGAGAACTTCCTCTGTAAATTCTAGAAGTAGGTTATATTTTGGGTTTGGCCATTTCCTTTGCTTTAACCACAGAAGCAGATAGAAATCTGAGGAGAGGGCAGACAAAGAAGGTGCTGCCACTTGAGCAAGGAAGGTCGGGGGTCTGAACTGACCTGATTATCCACCTTCACAGCTTCTGTAAAAGCCTGATAATCTGTCTTCACAATGGTAAAACAGTGTCATCATCCATGATGATTATTGCCTTCCACTGGTATAAAGGGGGGAAGGATGAAACCCCTGAGGTGTGGGACTGGTTGTTGCTGGACAGGGGTTTGCTATGGTCTGTCTACCTGGAGCATGTCCTACAGGCATGGTAATGCCAGGTGACCAAAACTGTGATCAGGTGCAGAAATACAAGCCCAGTAACTGTGTTTTTCTGCAGAGCAGCAAATGATTTTGCTCCTCAGAAGCATATCCTGGACCACTTTTCATTGATGATTATGATGCACTCGAGGGAAGGGTTCTTTTAATGGGGAAATGCGGTTTTTTTTCAGACAGAATGCAGTTTTTCTCTTCCTTTCCTCCCCCTCAACAGTATGCAATAAACTCATCATAAGATTTATTAATGAACTGTCATGGTGATTTCCTTGAGTACCTTATTTAGCTGGAAATTACTCTAGGGACCGGACCCTGTATATGCTGAAATCGGTGGAAAATTCGCATCTGCTTCAAAAAACTGTAGGTAAGACCTGTGAGTAATTAGGGAAAAACAAGAGCTCAGATGGCACCATGGACAGGGAGACAGGCACTGTTCTGGCATGGGGTGGGGAGAAGCCTGGGGACTTTATTTATTAATAGCATCATGATCTCCCGGAGGGTCTCCTGTCCTGTGTCCAGGGCAAGCACAAAGCAAAAACTCAGAAGAGCTGTGATCTTGGCCTAGAGCAGGCAGATATGTGATGATTGTGGCCTGGCTTACAATAACTACGGTGAGCAGGGCTCTTCCATGGGAATACTCTAATTGAAATATTTCTCATTTCGTTCAGCAAGAAAGAGACAATATTTAACATGTTAACCTATTAACATCTGCTTAAGCGTTGTTAAGGGACAGTGCCGGAACTCTGAGCTCTTAAAATGCTGCCCAGGCTGCTTCTGAGCTTTCAGGACTGATCTGAAAAGGTTGGCAGAAGTGAATCTCCAACACTTGCTGCCATTAAAAAGTGTCATTCTGGGATGCAGGAAGAATGGGAATGATGCGTATGGTCAGGAATGAGCTTCAGGTGATGGCAAAGGCAAGCAGCAGGTGCAGGTGGCTGTAGTCTTTGTTTTAGAAAATCTCCTCCTTTCTCCCCTCTGAGTGATTTAGCAGGTTCGAAGGAAGAGCAGAGCGAGTGCGAGCAGTGTGGTTTGGTTCCTGGGGCCCGGGAGGACGATGAGCTGTGCCTTTGCAAGTGTGAGCACTTTGAGCCTGGTGCTCCCGCGCTCAGGGGCTGCGCGGGGCTGGCTCGGTGTCTGGGGACACAGCTGTACACATCTGGGTGCTGATGCCGCCAGCCACCCTGGGGAGCGTGCGGGGCTCAGCCACGAGGCACAAGCTCTCCTGGTTCTGGAGCAGTGGAGCTGCAGTCAGGGCTTGGCTGCTTCTCCAGGAGAGCTGCAGTGTGGGTCGGTGCTGGGTTGTCACTCTTAGTGCTGCCACACACTGAGCACTTGTCCCCTGCTCCTCTGGAGCCACCACGTCACCTTTTTTATGTCTTCAAAGCCTGCTGACTCCTCACCATGCATTTTGCCCTGGTGACTTTTGGCTCCTTTTAACGTTAAATGAGTGTCTTGCTTTCAGAGGTCTTCGGGTGTTGATCAGTTGAGGAAGAGCAGCAGCCCAGCAGTACTCTGGGAGGAAGGGCACGTTCCCTTTCTCACATTCCCACTCCTTGGGAGATCTCTGGGTCTGTTTTTGGTACAAAGTGTTTGGGAAAGCTGTTTCTAGGGAAACCAATTTCCCCTAGAATGGACACAGGACTGTTGCTACTTTATCACCCAAAGTACCCAGGTGTAATTGCTTTGAAGTGTAATCACTGAGCAATCGAGAGGCAATATAATTGGTACCTGGATGCAGAATATGTAATTACTGTGTTGTGTTGTGACAGGGTATTTGCTGAGCATATCTTCTGTAGTTACCAAGTAATTTAAGAGAATTTGCATAGTATTTCTTGTCTGAGAGACAGAAAAAAATCACCCAGCTGAGATCTCTGCAGAGGACTATAAACTTTCTGCCAGCAGGATTTGTAAGCTTTTCCAAGCAACCAATGTTGGAAACATTTGCTTTCTGCCTTTCCTTTTCTTTCCAATACAAAAGTTCTCTGCCTGCACCATGCTACCAAAGGAAAGTTTTCATTTATTTCCTGCCATGTGGAACATGTGCGTGAGCCAGGAGATTCATTGGGAAAGAGAAAAATGAAGAGAGAAAAACTCATTTAATGAGAGGAATAGAAAAAAACAAACCCCAAACAGCAGGCTTTGAGATGTCAGAGCAAACTGCCCCACCTCCATCAAAGCCTGAGCACTGAACACCTCACTGGGGCCTAAAATGCGGGACCTTGGACAGGAGAAGTGGAGGATGCAGCTCCAACCTGTGTCTCACCAACTGCAGAGGTGGAAAGTGAGGATGCCTTTTGTCCAGGGTGCCGTGAGCTCAAAGGACAGCTTCAGCAGGATTTCTGCCGTACCGCAGTGGGGAACAACAAAATTTATGGCTGTACCTATGCTAATGACCTGCAGAGGCAAAGCAGCCATTTGTTTCACGTAGCCCCTGTTACAGCACAGCAGCATCTTTCCCTTTTCTCTCGGTGGGGGAGTGATTGGTGTTTACAAACTGTCTTTTTCTTTCTGCTTTTGGAAATACCCTGCTCCGGTAAATCATGGGAAGCAGCCTGTTAGAGCTGTGTCCTCGTTTACACAGGACTGGGGGAGCAGGATCAGACAACATATGTCACTGAGGTAGCTCTTTTCATCACTGCACTTGGCCTTAATTACATTATATTGCCCTCTCTAGAGAAATCTCTGGCACTTTGGGCTTCCATAAAGTAATGCTTTATCTTCTTTTTCATTAAATAGTAGCTACTTGTTAGGGCAATACAACATGCTGCTTTCCCTTCACCTTCTAATGAGGTTGTGCTCCTGCACATCCTGAGTATAAATAAAACAAGGTTTTGGTATTTCAGCTATTGAGTTTTTGGCTTTACCTAGCAAAAAAAAAAAAAAAGTGAATCCCCAAAACCAGAAAGCAGATATATTCTCTTCTGGTATCTTTTGTTGCTGTCCTGCAGCGTTTGCTCCTGAGTGAGTTGGTTTATTTCACTGATACCTTGCAGCCGGGGCTGAAAAGGTGAACCACAGCCACCACATTTTCTGCAAAATGAACTTGGCTAATCCTTTGCATTCAAACCAGCCCTCACCTCTCTATTGATAAATACAGCTTATGCTCCAGTCCCAGGGAATGCAAATACTGTTTGCAGAAATAGTGCTATCCTGGCTACTTCTCATTATCGTGTTTTTATTGCCAGGGATCCTGGAGCTTTTTAGTAGCTACAGAATCAATAATGCTGTGACATTCATACATTTCTCAATGCCACTGTGCATGGTGCAGCATCAAAGTGCTGCTTCTCAGGGGCTCTACCTGATAGCGATACTTGTGTACTCATATAATCCTTTTTATCTATAGTTTACAGATCTTAATTAAGATTTACAACGCTATTGTGAAGTGGATCTTCATGTCTGGGCAGAGCAGCATGGCCAGATGCTAGAGAGGAGTGTTTCAGAAAAGCTCAGGCTTTTTGTCAAAAGCATTCAGCTATCGAAGCAAGGAACTCCTTGGCAGCCAGGCTGCTTTGCAGGGAAATCTGCCTTTCTCTGAAGCAGGTGCTGGAGACAGGGACTGCAACCTTGGAGTCCTGGCACCCACCTTTGGTGATATTCCCTGCTCCACTTGTTCCATTTTTTTACAACATTTTCTAAAAATATTTGATTTTTGAGGATCTGTTGCACCCAAGCCTTTAGCTTCCCTCCCCCTCTCAAATCTGTGGAGGTTTTCCTTGCAGACTTTAAAAATAACTAACTCAACAGTTATTTACTAAACGGCAAAAATAACTAAATAAATACAATCAATTTGATTCACTCTAGCTTCTGGAAACACTATTCTGGAGACAAGGAGGCTTCCAATTTCCTACATGAGTCATGATGTTCTTGGATTCAACCTATCAAACTATATCAGCAAATCATATTATATAATGTAATGTAACAAGACACAACTGCCTGTGTTTAACCTAGAAAAGATTAAAAAACATGTCCTATCATGGTCACTGGGCTGTCCTGGCAAAATTGTCATTCTCTTTTCTGCCCAGCTGCCGCCCCTGCTGTCCTCCCCAACCTGCTGTGCTGGAAGAAAAGTGCCATTTTTAGGAACAAAGATCGGGGCAAGTCTGGTAACAGAGAAGCAAGTCCTGCTTGTGCCACTTCTCTGGTTTGAGGCTGAGTGTTCTAAGGTCGTGTCCAGGGTTTTATCTTTTATAGTGATGCAGAACCAGCATCTTCTGGTTGAAAATGGATGCACTCACAGTGGTGTGGGAGGGGGAGGGGGAAGACTTTTGAACTGCTAAAGCTGCCTTGGTCTCAGTTTATGTGTATAGTAGAAGGGAAAGGAATGTCTAGATGTGATGAGGAGTCTTTCTCCTTTTATTCTTCACCTGCACAGAATGAGGGGATTTGGAGGATTTTAACTCTGTTTCTGGGTCTTGCACTTGCCTGGTGTAAGGCACAACCCAGAATCAGCCTGGAGAATTTCTGGGAGGGGTTGAGCTGGGGATAGGAGCATCCTGCTCTAGTTTCTCCTTACCTTGGACTCTGGGGATGCAGGGGAGGCTCCAAGACAGCATTACAGCCCTGGTGTCTGCACCCCTGCACCCAAAACCCCTAACACAGAATCATCCATCCACCTGGGCCGTTCAGCTGTGGGTTAATTACTTTCCACAGTGTTTTGGAGAGAGGAAAGCTGTGACCAGAGTGCAGCTCCCTGTGCCCTGGCAGTTTCCTTGTGCTGTCACAAGCCTGGCTGCAAGTGCTTCATTTAGCCAAAGTCTGAGGATGTGGGAATGGAAGGAGGAACAGGCTAAAATCTCTCAGCTTTCTTATTTCCCCTGGGGACTTCCCCCTTTTCTCTCCCAGGACCCAGCGAGCGACAGCTCAGGAACAAATTTAATTTAGCACCTGTCGAACATTTTGTGTCTCAGGTGCTGGCCTTGGCAGTGAAAAGCATCACGTTTGTTCGAGGGGCAGACATTGGGCAGGAAGAACAGGAGCCAGGCAAGGCTTGTTTCAAGGGTGATTAGGAAAATTGTGCCTTAGGAATCACAGTCCCTGGGACAAATCTCAGTGGGCAGCAGGGGCATTAGTGCAGTACATGGTCTGGCAGGGCTGGAGGGGAAGCACTGAAAGAGCCTGTCCAGGCTTCTTGTAGGCATTACCGTGATGCACCTCTCTGCAAAGCCATTATGGAGAAATGTCTCAGGGGAGGAGATTTTAATATATTTCAGCGTGAGGTAAATGATCCCATGCTGAGAGAAGCTGGCACCCTCTCTGTGCCAGCCTTCACCATGAGCAGCCAGTCCCCAAGCAAAGCCCTGGCTAGTCCTTTATGAAATGCAGCATAGATGCTGGCATTAATATTGCTTTGCTACCAGTTACACTTAAAAAAAGAAAAAAAAAAAAGGACAGAACTACCAAACAAGCTCTGAGAACAACAGCAGCAGCAGCAAAATCCTCAAGCTGTGCTGGAACAGAAAGTAATTAAGAAATATTTCATATCTCCAAGCGGCCCTGAAATTTTTATTTCTGTGCATGAAGCTCTGTAGGCTCCTCACGGGCGGCTGCTGCTGCTGCGTTTCAGTGCAATAAATCCTGTTGCCTTTGGAGCCTGACAGCCAGCCCGGGATGTGATCAGAAAACCAACACGCACTCTCTGTAGGGTTTATTCCTTGCCTGCACCAAGTCTGCTCATACCAACCAAGGCAGTGCTCCAGGTGCAAACCAGTGGGCAAAACCCTGACCTGTCTGGGAGATAAAGGTCAGAAGGGTGGGAGGTGGTGTCAAGAGGAGGGGTGGGGGCAGTGGGAATTCAGACAAATAAGCTCGCATTTGCAATATTTCCACCCCAAGCCCAAGAGACTCACCCAGCCTAAGTCCAGCTCTAGAAGTATTTATGGTCCTGTGAAGGTTGACAGATCCAGCATTGAATTTATCTGGAATAAATAATGTTATGCTTTAATCCCTCTTCCAGTGAGCTGGAAGTGCATCCCAGACCGTGCAGCCTGCAGGACATGGCTCAGGGTTGTGCCTGGCACGGGGCTGCAGGACCTGGGGCTTGGTGTTGGTGTCTCTGGGTGGCCCTGCCAGCTGCCACCCCCCCAGGTAAGCTTAGCTGAGACCAAATGTCCTGCACAGTTGGCAGCTCCTGTGGCAGGGAGGCAGGGGAGTGGACAGTCTGTTTTTCTTTCTCCCATTCTTAATCATAAAAGAAAGTGTTTGTAAAGCTGTAACCCAAGCTATTAGGTCCTGTTCTAAAACCATTAACTGGACGAGAACCTCTAGTTCTACCTTTGGATTCAGACTGTTGTCTACAGGCTCCATTCTTGCGGGTCTGAATCCTAGGGAATCCCATTCCTCACCCTCCTTCCCATCAATCTCAGTCTCCACAAAATTCAGAGAACCACTGGGCTTGTGCTGCACTGTCTTAAAGAAACCCAGCAGAGCAAGTCTCTCCAGCAAACAGCAGTAACAGTTATTAGCAGCTCCACCTTACGTGTCACACACCAGGGCAGGGACAAGGCCCCTCTGTTCCTCACCCTGCCCGTGGTGGGACCTGACTCTCTCTGTCTGAGCCAGGTGGCTCCTCCAAGCCCTGGCTCGTGAGTCAGCTTGCAGTTTGTGAGTTCCATTTTCTTCCTTTTCCTCACGTTTGCCGTCAGGTGAAGCAGGATGGATAGGATGTGGGGGAGTGACTCCACCCACTTTTTTGTGGTGGAGATTGGTTTTGAGTACGAGAAAATAAAAGCAGATTTATTTTAAAGCAAGGGCTTCCTTTTGACTGCAGTTTTTTACTCCATATTTTTTTCAGCTTTTGCTAACATATTGAATATAACTAACATTTTGAAAAGGAAAACTAATTTTAAAGTGAAAACCCTCTTTTATTTAGAGCCAATCAAATAGGACATATAACTTCACTAATTATTTCTTTTCATTAGGAAAACCTTGTCAAAACTGAAAGTTTTTCTTTAAGCAATTTCTTGAGTGTCAAAGACTCATCTTCTGAAAATATGGAACTGGAATGCTGCCCAGGTACCTTCACTCTGTGGATGATTTTGTTCCTCTTCAAGTGTCCACAGCATAAAAGAAGCAAATTGTTGGACCTTGAAAGTTTTCTTGTGAGGTTTTTGCTTGAGGAATGCAGAGGAAAGCCAAAGCCCCCAAAGCTCGTGGGAGGTGCTGGTCAAGGCTGCTTCTCCTGGGTGTGCTGAGAGCTCAGCCCCTCCCTCTGTCCAGCTGCAATGTCCAAACTGCAGCAGGTGCCAGGGACTGGCATGGTCACAGCTCCCTGGGGACTGCAGGCAGCTGCCAGGCTGAAAGCTCTCCCCCTTCTATCCCTCAGAACACCGATTCAGGGAAACAAATTAAGGCCATCTCTTTCCTGCTATTTCTATTCCCTTCTTCTGTATTCTCCCTTCCTCCTTTTTCTCTTTGTTTTCTTTCCCCTTCTCCTTCCATGCATGAACTAATTGACGTCTGATCTATTCAGAGGTTCGGCCCTAAAAAGTAACCTTCACTTAACTGCTCACATAACATGCCTGTCACTTTTGATAACAGTCAGGGCATCATTTTTGCAAGTGTTCAACAGTAAAATTACTGCTTTGCTCTTGTCAAGCAAATGAGCCCTGAGGCTTGTGAGAAAACCATTAATGATGATGCCACGGTGGGACTGGTGCACTGGGCAGCCTGCAGAAGCACCGCTTCTCAATTCACTGTGCCCCTGCTGAGCAGTTTAGGTTTAATTAACCTGCATTAATGCCTGCTGGGGCAGCATTTTCTGTGTCCCCTTTTTCAGGGGGTCAAGTGGAGCTGGAGACAGCTGCTGGTGTCTCAGGTGCCCTGCGTGCGTGGCTGGGATCCTGGAAATGTTTATGGCTGTGGTGTGGAAATAAACTCGGCTTATTACTCTCATAAAACTGGTGGCTGTAGCCTTGGGCTTTGCCAGACTTGCTGAGCTGCTGGAGAGAATTATTGACAGAACATAAACCTGCTACAGCGCGTGGTGCTGGGGCACAGGGCTGTGCTGTGAGGTGTTTGTAGGGATGGAGGGCTGCAGAGATTCTGCAGGGTTCTGCAGAGATCCTGTGGGTGTTTCTATCCTCCAGGTATTGTTTTCCATCTGTATCTAAGCAGTGAAGTAATGAAGTTTGCTTTCTAATGGAAAAGGGCTCTGAGACTGGAGTTTGTGTTGCTGAGTCTGCACCCAGCCGTTATCAGGAGAGTGAGCATCTACTACAATAGTTGTAATTATAGTTATGAGGCTGCTACTGTTGCTGTTTTACTGATTAGTGACAGGCAGAGGCAGGGGACTGCTCCACACCTGACACTGGAGTTCAAGAGGGTTTTGAGGTCTTGAAGACAACAGGCAACATAAATCCTATTTCTTTAGAAAACTAAGCTTCAGTGGGGCTCTGCTGAATTGAGCCGTTCCTCTTCTGAGAAAAAAATGCAAAGCTTAACTTTTATTCTTGTTTCTTTACCATTTATGTGTCCTAGAAGGAATACAAGTCCAAGAATCAGAAACTTGGGCAGATCTCCCTGCTTATGAAGTTCAGATGAGACATAGGCTTTGCCATCAACAGTGCTTGCTGGTGTCTTCATGTGGCTTGATGAGTGAATGAAAGAAATTACGAGTGAAGTGGTCATTAGCACGTATTTACATAGGTTAATTGCATGGGGTAAGAAAAGATCAATTTGATTTTCAATGGGGCTACTGATGGAGACATCTTCCTGACAGTGCTTCATGACCTCTTTCCTTGGAATTTAATTATATTTTTCAGGTCTCAGCAGGCTATAGCTAAGGATTTAACAAGCTTCTAGGTCATGTCTAACCTTGCTTTTGTAGTTCTGGGCATTTGGTTTTGATGTGCCATGTCTGCTGGGTGCATTTATTGAATTTACCCTTGTTGTCCAGTGAGGAGATTCCTAAGCAGGGAAACTGCCATCATTCACACATATAATGAACTTTAGAATTGTAGAATGCTTGGGTTTTGAATGGACCTTGAAGTTCATCTTGTTCTAACCCCCCTGCCCATGGGAGGGACACCTTCCACTATCCCGGGTTGCTCCAAGCCCCATCCAACCTGTCCGTGAACGCCTCCAGGGATGGGGCAGCCACAGCTTCTCTGGGCACCCTGTGCCAGCTCCTCAGCACCATTCTGGGTCCTTGGGGAGTGACTGTGGCAAACTCTGATCAACAAAGATGAACAGCAGATGGGTTTAGGGCCCCTGAATGCCTCCAGTCTGTTTAATGGGCATTATCTCATTATTGCTACCAAAGGCCCATGGTCACCCTATTGCGTGGGCTGAGTGTGAGCACTTGTAGCTCACCCTGCTTTTCCTGGGCCAAGCACCACCCTGCTCTTGGTAAACCACTCCTCCCACTCGGGCAGACTGGCTTAGGGCTGGTTCTGTCATGTCTCCATTAGTCTGCCATCTGCCACCTACACCAAACCTCCCCTTGGCCCCAGTCCAGGGCCCTTGCAGGCTTTGCAGATGCTCAAGCACCCCAGTGGCTGCAGGATGGGTGTTTAAATAAAACAGAGCATTGATGTGGAGATGAAATTAATTAATGTCCCTGCTATTAAATTACTGTCTCTAAGGGAAGACTTTTATTTTGCCTCTCAGATGACAATATTTCATTAGGGAAAAAAACATGAGGTTTGGGAGCTCAAGCTTTGAAACACTTTATCAGGTTTATTTATAAGTAAGAGTTGCATAATTTTTCTTGTGACTTTAGAAGAATACAGAGTTTAGCCCTCTATTTTTTGAGTAGAGAATTGCTGAGAAAAACCTGTTCCCGTGAATCCCTAAGTTGCAACAGAGTCCTACCTATTTTTTAAAGATCAGTACTTGACATTCTACACAAATCAGCAGCTGAACACCTCAGTGGGGCAGCCATTCTTTTATCTATTCATTTATTTCCAAAAATGTATGGGTAAAGCTGCACACATCAGCTGGTGACCCTTCCCTGTGTTCTGGCCTTACCTTGCTTCATCTGACAAGTGAATTGCTTTGATTTTGTGAGTCTGGAGATTTGTATGCTCCTTATTCAGGGCTGTAATGAGAAGTGCAGCAAATAGATGAGAAGTAAGGCAATATTTAGGAAAAAACCACTGTAATATGACTGGGAAACCTAAGGGACAGTTGCAGGCAGGGACAAATGGGTCCACAATGTACCTGCTGCCCACTGCCCATCCTGCTGATGCTGGCAAACTTCTGTAGCTTGGCATTGCTGAACTAAATCGAAGAACAACCTTTGGCAGGGGTCAAAAGATCAGGCTAGAGGTGCTATGGTCAGGAAGTACAGCAGCTGTCCTTATGACTCCTAACTGCAGGCAGAGCTGTCATTTTCTCACTGTCAGAAGCATTTAAATAAATATATCACTTCACAGTAGACATCTCTATTTTTTTTGTATGAGCTAGAAGAAAAAATGTACCTGGAGAGTACGTATAATTTATTTAGAAATATAAGGATGTTGAATATCTGCAGGGAATGAAAAAATTCCCCAATCCTTGGGGTTATTTGATCTGCTAATTATCCATACTTCAGAACCCATTACTCACACTTTCCTGCTTTCCTCCAAGAAATCTATTTGGCAGACATCTCTATATATTTTTATAGTTTTCTGTGAGATCAGCGGGAACAAAAGAGAAGAAAAATTCGAGTTGTAAACCATTAACAAAATGCAAACGTACAACGGTCTTCTTTGTTTGATGTTTGCCAGTAAGCAGATCAAGACAGAGATCTCTGCTCCGTCGGTATCCTGAAAGATTGGGGAAAAAAAAAGTTTTTCAGACTTGCCTTTGTCTGGTGAAACGACCAAGGGCAAACTGCAGCTCCGTTTGGAAGCATGTTTGGCACGGGCAGCAGCAGTGACTCACGTATATTAACAGCAGCAGGGCTTTGGATCTCCTGCACCTTGCTACCACAATGCCAAGCTATTCATCAGCACAAACACTGTCCTGCACACTCTCCTCCAGAAAAAGAGCCAAACTAAGGAGGCCTTGGGAGCTCTAATTTATGCCAGGCTTGGTCCAAAACTTGCTGGAAAGATTGTCTTTGAGTGAAAAGAGCTGTGGGACTGCCTAAAATGGCCCAGTGCAGGTGGCAATCAGTCCCCAATTTCTGTATCCCATTTTACACCCTGAACGTTTTGCAGCATCATGGAGAAGGTCACCTTTGGGATGCAAAACTGCTGGTGGAACAAGAGAGTGCTGCTTTCTGAGAGAGCACTCACAGCCACCACAGGGGTTTACAGGGATGGAGGTTTGCTGGCTAAGAGAGAAGGGGTCTATATATGTCCCAGTTTCTTTTTTGGACACATTGTTGGGCAGATTTCTTTTTGACATTAATGAATTCACGTTGAGATGGCTTCTTTGCTGTTGTAATGCACCTCCCCTGATTGCACCTTGACTCCTTCTATGGACGTGCTGCTCTGCTTTCCCCTGGGAACCTCCAGATGTGTCATGGTTGGAGCTATATTCTTGTAATCAAAATGAAGGAAAAGTCCTTGATATCCTTCAGAAAGGAGCACAGTTCTGTCTCTGGTATCACCAGCTCATGCTGAGGATGTTAACAAAAGTAAATGGTCGGATTTGCAGGGGAAGGCTGAGGGAGTTTGATATTTGAATTAAGGCACTGTCTCATCCTTCTGTGGGGTTGTCTCTGGACCAACACATCTCTGCTCCTTCTTCTTCAGTGCTGCAGATCTGCAGATATCCCTGGATTCATGCAGGAGCAGGAATTAGCCAGGAAATGGGCAGATTTAGCTAATTTGGTGCCCACTCAGTGAGTGCCTTGAGGTGGGTGTCGCTCATCTTTCCCTAGTTATGGTTGTGTTGTAGGGAAGGTGTTAAAAATGCAGCAGCTGCTGTTTGTTCTTGAAAAACACAGGATCTTCTGTCAGGATAAACATTTCCAAAAGTGCGTGGCCTCTGTGACAGCTGCCGGCCTAAGAAGGACTTAAATGATACACACAGGGTTAGAATTGACCTTCACCAGACTGGATTTCACTCTCTGAGCTAGAGAATGGTTTGTTAGAAGGGGATTTCTATTGCTTTTATGTACACTGGCAAATATGTCTTGTGCGTTTGGATCTATATTTTCTGAGTGCTTCATTTAAACTCTGAACTCTGGAGGCAGATGAGCACGGGAGTCTGGTGATAGCTGCAGAAAGTATTTCAGACCCTGTAGCTGGCAAGAAGAGAATAATAGAATTTTGGTTGGCTCTCAGTAGAAAGTGGGGGGATATTTTCAAAGTCCTTCTCTGCAAATGCTTTTTTATGTCATGTCTTCTGCAGGACAGAGGACCAGTCAGATGTGATATTCATAGGTTTCAAGTGAGAACAAAACAAAAACACATTTTAAGGGACAGAGAGAAAAATGATCCCTAGCTAGAGGTGCTGGTTTGAGCTTATGGGCAGATGTGCATTAAAGGATCACGCTGAAAGATCACAGTCCAAGAAGATGAGCTTTAGATTACAGGATTTTCTTTTTCCCACAGTTTCTCTGGATATTAGTGCTCTTCCAGGAACAGATCTATTTGATGGGGGCATGTGTGCGTTTGGAGGGGGCAGGTTTGTCATCCCCCAAGGCAGCAATTCTGTCAAGGCTGCAATGTCAGGCTGTCAGGCCACTGAGCCTTCTTCTTCCCAGCCACATTTGAGACAGGTTGAATCTGGTGAGGCAAGTTGTGTACCCAAGACACAAATCCTCATCCAAGAAGCAGGGAGGCAGCCTGGGAAAAAAGAGGCATTTGAAAAACAAAGGTAGGGAAGTGCAAAACTGAGTTGTCTTATGTTGCAAATGCGACTTTCCACATCAGTGATCAGAGTGCAAGTCACTCAGGTCTGGTTATTTGAAGAACAGGATGAACAGCCAGAACACAGCAGGGTCTTCCCGGGTTTCCCAAGCCTACCTGCAGTTCATGCAAGGTGAAACAGGACAAAAGGAATGTCCTGACTCTGGGTGACGATGTTGTGTTGTTTATTGTAATGTAGGTCAGAAAGTCGCACTGGAACTGTGGTAGGGAATAGCGCTTTGCATGGGGTCATGATGTAAAACCAGGGAACTACTGACCCCAAACCGTGTGTCTCCTTTCGTGCCAGCTGGCCAGGGCATGTCAGCCCGCTGCAACTCAGCTCACACCCTCATAAAACAGTGGGTAAACCCCACCACTCATCTGACCTTTCTATAAACCTGCTGAGCTGCGTTACCTCAGCTGAGCCTCTGGCCCAATCAATTTTAAATGCCACTGTTTGCCAACCTTGCACTGTTCCCACAAACCAACTGAGTGTGTTAAGAGAGGATAATTAGGGAGAACACAGTAATTAATACTGCTGATAATAACCCAGAGGTGTAATTTAGCTGCCTGACTTAGACTGAATTCCCTGTGCTGGAGGAGGAAAAGGCACCTGCTGAAGTCTTTCACAGCAGCTTAGCTCTCCACAGGAGGCAATCACACGCCGAGCACACAGAAGCCACCGAGGTCTCTCCTGAGCCGCTAATGATTGCCTTGCAGACAGCGATGGCATGTCACTATTGATTATTTTCCTATTATAAACTCCTTCCTCTTCTCCCTTTTTGCCATGATCTGTTGGGTAAACACAGGAAACAAGTAAGAGCAGCTGAGGTTTGCGGCTGTGAAGTGTTTGGAGGAGGAGGAGGAGGGGAAGCACTGGTTCAGCAGGCAGTCCTTGTTCTAAGAAAGTGGCTAATGCTGAAAGAACAGTCCAAAGGGACATGGTGGTATCAGGATAAAAATCATCCTCCAGTCCTATGTGGGCTTTTCTACTCTGATATTACAAGAGGCATTTTTTAACACTGAGTGCTGTCTTGAGCATGGCGCAGTGGGAATTTTATGTGCAAATACATGGTCAGGGCTATTTGTTTTTCATACTATAGTCACTCCAAATATTTTATGGCTTTCTTTTACCTAGAGATCCTTAGAAGGTCTCTTATGTTCCTGTGGTTCCCTATTGGCTGTGGCAGGGCTGAACATGGGAGAGGTGAAGCTTCTTTTCTGCCTTCTGGTGACTACTGTCTTCGTGTATGGAAGTCCCACATCACTGGACACTCCCTGGTGGGTATCCAGCTGCTGCCTGCAGTACTTTTTCAAGGTATTTCCCATCATTTAGTCCAGAGCCAGCATTAATTCCATGCAGTGCAAAGTCCTTCTGTTGCCTACAGCTTTTGCCCCAGTTTGAGTCAGATTGCAGTGCACTCACTTTTGGTTCAGTTTAGTGAGGTGATGCAGTCATTGAAACCATTCCTGTGCCTTGGCTTTTGTTAATGAAAGCAGTTCCTGAAAATGCATGGAATTGTGTTTTCCTGCTACTGATTTCCTTGGAAACTTGAGGGAACTGCTGTGCTACTGCTGATGTAAAGGAAACTCTAGTTAAATATATGCAATGGAAGGCCATGTTTTTTCTTCTGATTTTTTTTTTTTGCATGTGCCTTTTGAACTTTCATTTCCTCAGCCTCATTCCTTGCATGATAAATTAATGTTTTATTCAGGACATTGAAGTGCACTCAGGAGACACGAGTGACTCTAGTGACCTTCTCCACGACCTTGAACAAATGTTTTCTCTCCCTGGGTCTGCTCCTTCGCAGGGGTTTTAAAACCAACTAATTGTCACTGATGTCTATTAGCAGCTTTTAGACTTTGCACCCATCCTTCCTCGTGTCCTGACAGTCGCACATCTTACCCTGGAGCTGTGGAGGAGTTGGACATCCAGTCTGTACTAATTGTACAATCTCCAAAGAACGATTTAGTCAATCCCAAAATAGCTTTCTAAAGAAGGTGTGGTGAATCATTCTCCTGTCTTCCCCTTTCTCTATTCACTGAGGATAGTAGAAGCTTGGACGTCTAATGAAACAAGATATCTAATTATTTAGAGATGTAAATTTAGTATGAGGGAATCTACCACAAAGTCACAAAATGCAAATGTGAGATTTTTGTCAGTAAAACCTCTGCTTTTCCTCTTCATTGTGGATTATTGTTTTTTGATTTTGGTTTGATTTGTTTTGTTTTGTTTTGCTTTGTTTTGTTTGTGATGCGCACCTTCATTCAGCAGCAATTAATAACCTTTCCTGGTGCCAGATGTCAGCTTCTGCAAGTCAACATGACAGAGAAAAGGAATGGAGAACACTTGTGAGAGGAGAAAAGAAATTTAAAAAAGAAGAACCCATTATAGCTGTATTACAAACACTATCAGTGTTCATCAGGGAAATAAGACAATAATCACTGGGTCCTGATAGGATAAATGACCTCATTACTGCCTTATTAGTGCTGGTTTTTTGTGGGGAGAAGGTGGTTCAAGCTTGATTTGTCAGTAAGTGCATTCTACTAACTCTTGTCCTCTATGATGGTTAAAAAGAGTTCAGAGATTGGTTTTTATTTTATTTTCTTTCTTGTTTTCCCTTCCTCTCCTGACTGTCAGGGTGAATTTGTATCTTCTGGCAATGTTGGGGAGGTCGGAAAGATGTCAAAAAGAGGATGGAAAATGCATTTTAAAGTGAGCTGTTAGGAATTGCTTTGACGTTTCTGACAAAGGGAAAGGTTACTGCGCACAACTCTTCAGCTCCCATCTTCTTATTGCTTTTCTTGTCAATCACAAGAGGGAGCAGAGGAATTCCCTATCATGACTGGCTTGTCCCCTGCCCATGGCTGATCTGGCAGGTAGGTTTGGCTTGGCATGCAGGCACTGGTCACCCTCTGCAGGGTGTGGTTACCACCTGGGGACATCTGTTCTTACCGGTGTCCCCTGGGGTTCTGCTGAAGCAGAATGGTCGGTTCAGAGGTAGCCCTGGCTCCTCTGCCCACCATCTTTTTTGCAAAAGTAAGAAATGCCTACTCATTCCCTCTTGTTTCTGCAAGGAGACCTTGATCCTCCAGTGAACTTTATCGACTGACTTGCTCCAGAAATTTAAAATCACAGATTTGGAGGCATCTGCATAACCCAGTGAACCTCTGCTGTTGCTAACAGACCAATAATGCTGACGCCAAGTTTGGCACCCAGCAACATTTGGCCTGGCTCACTCTCTGGTCACCTGCTTGGGAAGAAGGAAGGAGGAATTAAGACGTGAAGCTTAAAGACAGCCCACAAATGGTCATGCCAGAACAGAAGGGAGGTGTGTTCGAGAGGGAGCGTTACTGGTGAAAAGATAAAGCTCTAAGTGCAGAAATATTTTACTGTTGATGCTTTAAATTGCAAATGAGCTGAGCCTGAGACAAGGGAAATCAACGTGCATGAGCTCGTACTTTAACTTATAGTTGCTTGCACCATGTTTGATTCCTGGATAACTCAGGAACAGGAAAAGATAGAAGAATCTTTGCCAGTTCAGTTCATTATGAAGAGTAATAACTAGTTCTAAATAGCCCTCTATTTCTTCTCCAGTCTTATTATAGGACTGGATTAATAGCTTCAGTTTCCTGGTTTGTAATAGGAAAGATTCAAGCATTTTCAATATTTTGGTAAAAATATGCAAACTTGATTGTTTTTCCAAAAGCGACTGAAAACATAAACTTATTTGAGGAAACTCTGAAGTGTCTTTTCAGCTGAGCATTAACATTTTCTGAGGCAAATGCACCAAACAATTTTCATTAAATCTTTTTCTTCTACCCAATTCTTACTGGTTGGGTGGGTGGGAGGAGGGCAAATCTCCTTTGAGCTTTCACCTCTTCCTCTGATTTGCAGCCCTTGGTTTTGTTTTTTGCCTTTCTGGACTAAAACCAAGGGCAACACTTCTAAGGCCCTGAGAAGCCTTGAATGTCAGAGCTTTTCTTGGCAGCCAGAAGAGCACAATTGCAAAGCAGAAAAGAAGAGCCTTATTTAGCAAGCAGTCGTCGCTCTCCAAGTTGATGAAACAATTAGCTGGAGATGATGCCCTGGTGCCATTCTGCTTTTAAATAGCACCACGATGCTCCTTTGCCAGGACAAGCCTCTTTGTAAGTTTAATAAAGCATGTGAAACCACACACCACATTTCTTACACTGGACTCTTCAGGTCTTGTAGAGGGAAGATTTAGCTGGCCAAGGGGAACATGATCCTCCTGGAGGAGCAAACTGGTCTCCCAACAAGGATACTCTCTGCCTGTGAAAGCAATTAATAAAAGCTGGGGCAAATTTCCTCTTAAAAATGTCTGTAGCAGGCAGAAAGGAGCTGCTGTAGCAGACGCTGGCCTCACCCCCCCGTGCTGGTACAAGCTGTGCACTGCGTTGTCTGGTGAGGGTAGGGGTGAGAGCTGCTCTGAGCCACACAAGAGTGACAGTTTTCCATATTCCTGACAGCCTCTATTAAGCCATACATGGAGACTGATGAAAAGCTCCTCTGCAAAGTGATGTTGCCACAGATCAGAGCAGTTCAAGCAGCTGTTGGGTTAGAGCACTGTCCTTTATTTATTTCCTGGTGACTCTTTTCCACTACTTTTTCTGGAAGCAGATAGTGTTGTTTGCCTGGCTGCTAGCTGAGCTTGATGCTAAATCTGCTGGAAATGCTGAGCAGTGGATGCCTCTTTACCTTCTGTGCAATTGCATATGGATTGGTTCCTGCAAGAGTTTCTAATAAACATTTTGATGGCCCTGTTTTCTCAGCCACATAGGAAGGTGATCATAAAAAGGAGAAAAAAAATCCCAGAGGAAAGGAGATTAAAATTATCAGTGACCTCAGTTCCCTGTGTTTCAGTTAAACAACATTTTTAATACTGTCTGCAGTGCATGTACTATGTCTATGCTCCCCTCTCTTGACAGGTCCCCAAATCACATCCACTGCCATTCATTATGTGCAAAGGAATAAAACATTTATTCCAAGTCATGTTTTATTCCTGGGAAAATATCTATTTCTGCAAGCTCCAGACATCTTTTTAACTATTAGCATTTCCCTTCATGGCCCCGGGCTCCCTGCCCAGAAGATGAGTCCTGCAGGTCGTGGTGGGATCGTGTCGCTGTGCACTGCAGCTCTGGTGGGACAGGCACAGGCTTTGCAGCCTCTCATGGCTGCAGATAACACAGCCTGGCTCTGAAAATTTAACTGCAACATTCTTGGTGTTTCTTGTAATCCCTCTCCGTGTTGCTGTGACAGGAATCTTGCAGCCAGTGTAAAGAGGGGTACATTATATTTTGCTGAAGTCCATAGAATTTTCTTTTTTAATTTATTGAGCTTTTGGTCAGCACTTGGATTTTATTTTAGGAAAAGAACTAATGGCAATGCAGCACCCCTTTCCTGAACTGTCTACTGTCCTGTGACCAGGGTACACTGGGATTCACCCTTATTCCAAAGGGAGGAAGCTATGGCCCAAAGGAGCACACAGTTATTTAATGGGCAGCAGGAAGCTGGATGTTCTGACTCCAGCTCTTCCCTACCTGCTTGACCAAGCTGCCTTTTAACTCCTGTTAACTTAACCCAACCATTAGCTGTGGAGTCTGGGAAAATGAGCATCCTCTGATTTACCCTGTGCAGATGAAGCAGTGGGGCTCCCTTCCAGCAGCCCTTTGCCCCTGACAGCCAGCCAAAACGTCAACTCACCTGAAGATGAAACAAGGCACTGAAGGCAGAGGGGAGTGCAAAAACACGGGAAATTCAGGTTTTGAGCTTTACAGCCTGTCCCCAGCCTACTTCTGTTATTGACACCTTCAATAAATCAGCTCAGCAGAGGTGCAGACGGAGAAAGATTCACTGTGGCTCAGTGACAGCTTTTCTGTTCAGAGCCTACAAATCACCCAGGGAGCTTTGTTTCCGGCCTGAAGGTGCCTCTCAGGGCTCTGCACCGTGTGGTGCTTCTTGTGCTGCCTGTGGGCACAAGGAAGGTCTGCTTCACCCTTTGCTTGTCCCTGGCACCGTGTAAAGGGAACGTCATGGAGTCATGGCTGTAACAGAATTATTTATAAACAGCACGTTCAACAAGCAGCAGTCCAGTATAGCCTGGACTTCCATGGTTTCCTTCTTGCACATTGGACCCAGCCCCACCATCCTCTTCTGGCCTCATGTCCCACGGGAAGTGCCCACCACAGAAGGGACAGAACTTGTTCAACCAAGAGCTGGCACTCAGGATAAGCGAGAGCTTGGTTTGGCTCTGGCTCTTCACAAAATCTGTGAGAATGTTGCGAGCATCACGTCTCTGAACCCTGCAACAAATTTGGCTGAAGATGGCCAATGCTTTTAGGAGTTATCAGGAAGGAGAGTCTATATGCTTTGTTAAGCCTTGTTTCCTGAGGAATCCAGGCTAAAATATTGCTTAGATCTCTTAAGGCAGTAATGCCCAAGTGCACACGCTACTTTAAATCAGAAAGCATGAAAGCAAATTAAGGTTTTAAATCACCAGAGGTCAATTACCAAGTGGCTACTGCAACCTGTTATCTTTGCTGAACTACTGTGCAGGCATGAACATCTAAATCAGAGCTGTTTAACCCAGAGCTCTCAAAGCAGGGCTTTCTCCGTGCTGCTGAATCTCACTGCTCTGCAATCATCTTGCTTTCAAATTGCTGTAGGAACAACAGGAAACAAAATCTCTGTTAGTAAGGTTCAAGTGTAACTCTTAACCATCCTCAGTCACCCAAGTAGTAGATCTAACCTGACTCGACTTTCAAGTATTCACTAAGTTGCTTCAATTCCTAGAATACTCTGTATATTTATTTTAAATCTCCCACCATCTGTAATTCAGAATACCTTCAAAATGTCTTTGTCAACTTTCATTCTAGCTGCTTTCATAGCAGGAATTCTTTCTTCCTTTACTGAAAACCAGCTATCACTGGTTTGAACTGGAGTACTAGCCCAACGGTGTTTAGGGTTCTGTACTGACTACAGTTACAAAGAAGTCAGAGCAGAAGTGTGGTTATTTATGATTTGAGTATGGAACAGTTGAATTTTGCAAAGCAGAAGTTTCTGTTTTCATAACTCCAGATGTTATGGCTTTGAGCTTTTCTGAGCTACAGTGGACAATTGTTCCCATAACTAGAATTGTCTCAATTTAGTTCCTAAAGGGAAGAATCCATCCAAAATTAATATTCTCAGCAGTAAAAGAGCTAACTTTTGGGAAGAAGACAGCATATGCTATAAAAAACCATGACCCCACAAACACAATTTTCCCCTATAGACTGGTAATGACTCATTTCAGTGTTGAAAACATAATTGAATTGCTCCTTGCAGCAATTAGGAGACTCTGTCGATGTGCAACTACTTAATTGTGTTTTCATACTGCGGACTTTCAGTGGCAAGCTGAATGCACCATTCTGATGCTGAAATTATTGGTCTCTGCTGCTTGTTTTTTCCCAAATTTTATCCTGGACAAGAACTCGGGGTTGGGAGAGTGGTGGGGGTTTTGCTGAGTACAGGCCAGAGTCTTTCTCAGCTGGCTGGGCTGGTCACTGCCCCATGGCTGGTTAAACCTTTAGCAGCTCACGGTGCTGAACTGTGCTTGCCCCTTGCCCACCCCACCCAAGGTGAGGATGGTTAGCAAAGAGCTCTGGGTTAAACTGCTCGTGCTAATCCATTTGTTGTGTCTCAAGGGGATTAGGGAGCAGCCACACACACACGGCTTTGGTAGGACTCAGACATTAAGAGAAGAGGAAGTGATATATATTGGGGTAGAAAATACCAGCTGAAGGTGGCCTGGACTCGCCGTCTGTGTCAAAGCAATCAGAATGGCTAGGAAAAAAAAAAAAAGAAATATTACCCTCTGTCCATCCCTGACAGCCAAATGCATAGGCACCCTCAACAAGGCTCACTCCCGATGGAAGCTGGTGCATCAGTCTGGCTTAAGCAAAAACACAAGTCCCAGTAGGGCCAGATGTTAAAATAGCAAGGGCAAGAATTCATCTGGTTAGAGTGGCCTGGAGTTGCCTCTCTGGTGCAAGGAAGTTCCTGTTTACCAAGGGGTTTTTTTTACGTGCTCATCCCTACAAAGAGAGAACAAAGGTTGTTTGTTTCTGTGCTGAGGGGAGTCTCAGAGACATCCAAGCGGCTGCTGGAAGGTGTGAGGTACCCAGGGAAAGAAAGCTGTGCCCAGGAACATCAGGATTCCTTGTTAAGGGATTGTGTAGGGAAAAGCCAGCAGGTCTCTCTGCTGCTCTGGCTGCCTGCCACGTTTCCAAGCACGAGCCAGCTCTGTCTGGGCAGCTGGATCTGCTTGAGGACTCTGGCAATGACAAGGCAGCCAACTTGTGAGAGGTGGTCAGGCTGTCAGAAACCACCTCTTGGAGCTGCTGTGGAGGGGTCACAAATGCAGCTCCCTTGCTCTGGCCAAGACCAGCACCCCGGGCAAAAAAAGCACCTCTACCTGCCCATCAGCCTTTGTGATTTGATACGGGCAAGTGGACGCAGAGCTTTGATTGTAAAATCCGGTGTTTTGGGAAGGCTTCAAGTTTTTATTGCATTTATGTAGCGTACTTTCACTTCAGTGCTGCAAAATTATCATTTTATCTCGAGTCCTATTGCCAGCCAGCTGCAGCAGTTATGTTAGCACAGTCAACCTGCAGCATCACAGTTGAGCACAGTACAAAACCATCAAATGATTTGATTTGGCTGCTGAAACATCCAAGAGCTAGATCAGAGTGTCTTCAAATCCCAGAGAGAGTTCAGATCCAGGACTGTTCCCAGCCCTGATTTTTCCACAGCAGCATCTCAGATACATCTCTGAAATTTCTGCCATTAACAAAGATGAGTCAAGTGGGTCATTTTTGCAGCTGATATCTTGTCTGAGTCATGAGTTAAAATATTATGTTAGTGAAATACTGAATTTTGCATGATGATATACTGTTATTTTTGCAAGAATTGTTTTGTTGTCATTAGAAAAAAAAGTAATTCTGCTCAAAATGGGAAGACTTGTCTGGTCATGGCTGATTAGCATTGATAAATGGATTTGGAGAATGAAGTCAAGTTAGGAATTTCTCCTGTTTGGCAACTTCATATTCATTATGAAACTCTAGCAGGGGTTTCAGTCATGCTGCTTTGCACTTGGAAACAGTTTAGCTCAGCTTGAGACAGTGTGGGAACAGTCACAAATGCCAGGAAATATATCTGTGAAGCCACCAGAGAGAGGAGAGAGATCTGAGGGGTAGTAATGAGAGCTGGGAGCCAGATAAGCCCATAAACAGCTCAAAGGAAGTCAAAAGTGGCATCCCTCTCCCTTGTAATGGGTGACAAGAGAAGGAAGACCATCCAGCTCAGTCATAACACGAGAGAATTGGGAATGTTTGAAAGATGTGTTTTGGGGACCCTTGGGGTTGTCAGGTGCTGTGGGGAGCTGAGGGAGCTGCTGTCCCACCATGGCAGGGCTGGTAGGGAGGGCTAAAGCCCAGGGCTGGCACGCTGAGGGATCTGGGCTCTCCAGGGTTGTGGGATGTCAGAGGGCATGTTTGGGGCTCCCTCATGAGTGCAGGGACTGACTGGCACCCAGGGGGATGTGTTGTGTGTCACTGTGTGTGTCACACTTCAGCCAGGGCTGTCGGGGCCCGTTGGGAGGTGTCACGGGTTGTGTTTCTCCTCTGGCTGGATAAATGCTATTTCTGGATGATTCACTGTCCAAAGGTGCTTCCTCAACACCAGAGGGACCAAAAACTCCTTGGATTTTCTATAAAATAAGAAAAAACAACCATTGAAGAAAAGAGGTATTTCCCATAGAAGTATTTTGATTTCTTCCCCATGTCTGAGCATGGGAACCATGAGCGCTCTCTTTCCTTCCTGAAGGGAAGGGAAGGAATGGGAAAAGAAAGAGGAAGAGAAAAGAAAGGAAAGGCGAAAGGGAAAAGGAAGGAGAAAGGCAAAGGTAAAAGAAAGCTCCCAAAGGTTCTGGGGTTTTGTGCTTTCCTCACTTAAAAAAACTCCAACCAACTAAACCCCCAAAACAATTTGTTTGGGTAAATGCACCAATTCACCATTTGGGAATGAAATTCCGAAATGGCTTGGTTTTAAAATGCTAAAATTAGCCCAGCTGGCATTTAATGAATTTTCTTTAGCTGAAACTATTCCTGTCACACCCCTGAACAGCCCCTGCTCCTGCACTAGTGGAAGCTGGGAGCAAGGTTAGAAACAAACTATTTACCTGCATAAAAGTACTTACTCCAGAGCAGCCTGGTCTACTCCTAGGCCTTTGTGTCTTTTGGCTCTGTTTCTGCTGGCAATTATGCTATTAGTAGGATTGGACAGGAAAGAAAGAGGATTATTTTTCACAATATGAATGTGTTTCAATTTTTGTGCTTCAAAATGTCATCCCCCTCCTTTCAAGGGGCCAAACTTTGTTTCAGACCAAGACCTGAAATAAAACACCATGTTTTGTTTTGGGCAGCTGCGTTGGTTGCTGGTTGATTTTCAAACCATCAGTGAACCACATATTGGGTTGTTCAGAGAGTACTAACTGATGTTCAGTCATCACAAATGAGGAAACTGAGGCACTGATGGGCTTCCCCTCCCCAAAGTTTGGTGCCAGAGCTTGCAGTGGGACCCAGTTCCCCTAAACAATTATGAGGGAAAACAGACATTGCCTTTTTCATGGGTTGTTAAGGCAGAGCTGAGCACAAGGTTCAAAATCTCTGGATGCAGTTCTGAAACTGGAAATCAGGGGTGAAAAAAAAAAATAAAGAAACAAGGCTCCTGGGAAACAGGAATGGCAGCTGAGCCAGGTCCAGCAGATCCATCCTGTGTCTCTGGGCCCTGCCTGTGACATCCCAGTCCTCGCTCAGGTGTGCAGACCTGGGCAGGAGGATCCCCTTACAGCAGTAGGATGCTGATTCCTTTTGCATTGCCGGATCCCTGATGGTGTGGGTTAATTGAATGGACATATTTCATTAAACAAAGCCTTCGCCATCTGTTCCATCCCAATTAGAAATGCAGAAAAGAACATATTTCTCAATGACAATGGCAAGGAGGGGGAAAAGATATCAGTGGTTTCAAATCATGTTAAATTTTTCTGCAAGACAGACTCATAGCTGGGAAGTTCAGTTTTTTTCTTGGGCCAGGCTCTGAGATCTTTAATTTCCCTTCCCCAAACATCAGTTTTGCTGGGTGCGAACTTCTGCAGCGTTGTCCCTCACACAGTTTGGGAAGGGGATGGGGGGCTCTGTTTGCTCTGCTTGCTCCTGGCACCAAGGCAATAAGGAAAGAGCTCCATATAAACTGTTATGTCCTTTTACCTTCCTGCTGCTGGAAATTGCATATTGATGCTATGCTGAGTCGCCATCTCTTCCTGAGGGAAGAGGAACTTCCAAGCTGAACTGAGGTACTGAGTGAAAGAACTCTTTGTTTTTTAATTGCAGATAACAGTGACACACAGGAAGAAGTTATTCTCTGAAATTAAAGAGCCAGAGGTGTGAACCACGGTTTCTGTCCATGTCTTGTGTGTCTGGCTAAGAATGTGTTTAGTTTCTGCTCCATCCATTTGCTGGGTGTGTCGGGAAGCAGCATTTATCTGCTGGGGGAGACAAGAGGGGGATGCAGAAGCAAATGCCTGATGTTGTCCTAGGAGATTATGTCCAAACCAGGAGGTTTGCTCTGACCTTTAGGAGGCAGAGCTGATTTGTTTTATCGTTGTGGTGTGTTTTACCTTTATGTTCTCATTAATCATTTTCATTCAAATGAAACCTGCAAGCATGTAATGTGCAGAACTCCTTTAATCAAGCCCTTGTGTGTGTGTGTGTGTGTGTGTTTGTGTTTCTTTAAAAAAATACCGCAGCCAATTCTGTTAAATTATTAGCCCTGTAATTCTCAAATTTACTGTCACCCTCAGGTAAAATTGCTGCTGCAACTAAATAAAACCCCTGGAAATGAATTGCAGCTCTTGACAGCCCTTAAGCCCTTGAGGCATTTAAATTCTGGATTTAGCGCAGGATTATTACTTCAGTGCAGCAGTTAAGCGTCTTTAGCAGAGCTGCCTGCCACAGTCGGTCCTGACTGCACCGCTGCCACAGTGGCCCTTTTGTGATGTACCCTGATGGAAGCGTGGCACCGAGCATCCCGCATTGCTCCAGGAGCCGCTGGAGGCTCGCAGCCGGAATTACTTCGCATCTCGCTCCCGCTGCGCTGTCCAATCCCCTCATTTCCCAACCACAGCCGCCTTGGCAAAAATTCCAGCGCCTTTTTCTGTTTGTTTGCTGGCGGTGTTGCTTTCCTGATGGCAGTAGCTCCGCAGGAGGGGTCATTTTGCTGGTTTTTAATGGCTTCAAACTCTCTTTATTGCTGAAGGCAGCGTGTCCACCTGCTGCCGGGGCTGTGCACAGCTCGGTGACGTGGCTGTGGCCGTGGAGCCAGCAGTGCATGGAGTGGCAGGAGGAGCTGGAGGGTTCCTGGATCAGGTCCTGCTCCCAGATATTCAGAGATGCTGGAGCAGGAGAGTGAAACCAGTCAAGGAAGTTGAAGCTGTGCAGAGCATCAGCAGGGATACGTCCTTTTCCTCTTTATTCATGTTAATGCTCTGGTGGCAGCCTGAATTTTACCCTCTCCTTCTGAGACTTGCATCTTGGGCTACGGTCCTTCTGCAAAGACAGTGTCAAAGCCTTTCCTGTGCCATTGCATGGGAGAGGAGGGAGCACACCCTGGACAGCAGTGCCTGAGGCACAAGATTTTGTCTGGGGAAGGGGTTCAAGCTTGGGGAACCAGAGGCAGTACAGCTGATCAGAAGCTTTACCCCTGGAGATAAATCTGTCATGGTAGCAAGGCTTATTGATAATATCCGAGGCCTTGGCAGGAAGTTCTGGGCTCTGATGTTTAGCAGGAGGTCACCAGCAGAAGGACAGAAGACAAACATTGCCATGCTCTTTATTTTGTAGTGTCTCTGAAGGAAATCCTAACCCCATGGCAGTCTTAGTCCTGATTAAATACCCTGTGTAAATACTGATGAATTAATGAGCATTTGAACTCAGAGACAACTTCTGGCCAGCTGCTGCTGATCCCACCCCAGACAGTTTTGGTCTTGATGTCTGAGCAATTTAGATATTCTAAGGTCAGGATGGTCCTTTTCCCCTCCTAACATCCCAGCTTGGACAGATTTGAAGACACCATCAGCCTTTGGGAAAAGGAAAAACAAGTCTGACTCTATCTGGAGCCAGTTACATCAGAAAAGAGCCCAAACAGACTTCTCTCACTTGCTATTTGTGCTCAGCTCCTGATCACTGCAGCTGCAAGACATTTATAAACAGACCTAAAATACATCTGTGCTAATTGCTGACAACTTTGCTTGATGACCAAATCCCAAAGAAGACCAAGATGGTGATGGTCCCCAAGCCCCTTAGAAGATGCCTGTTTCTCAGCCCACAGGCAATCTTGGCCAAGTCTGTGCTGAAGAATCCATAATTCAGACATTTAGTGGTGAGACACTGAACTACTGCATGAGTTTTGCTTGTCCCTCACCCAGGCTCCCAGAGGAAAGGATGCAGAGGCAGGTGGTGCAGAGGGGCTGTTAGGGTGAGGGCTGGGAGCAGCTCTAGCCCAGATAAAACAATGAGCATGGGCTTTGCAGCACCCCTGGTGCCACTGCCAGCTCAGCGGGCAGCCGCAGGCTTGGGTGTGTCCGAGCTGGAGGTGGCAGCAGCCCTTTGAGCAGCACTGGGGGGAGGCAGGGCCAGGTAATGCCAGAGGAGAGCGGGGAAAGGCAGCACTTGGCACTCTGGAAAGGTTTATGGGCTGGATACCAGGGCTGCAGGAGAGTCAGCCAGGATTCAGTGCAGTGTCCAGGCTAATTACGCCCGGGGATCCTGGGCTGAGCAGAGGCAGCTCTGAGCCCGTGCACACAGATGTCTCTCCCCCACACTCCACTGAGCCGCGTAATGGAGAGCTGACTGTTTGTGACAATTTAGGGCCGTGCTCTGGCTGGAAGGTCAGTGTAAATTAAGATGGCATGATGAGAATAGTGAGGACATAACTGATGGGCTTAGCATTTTCTAGCCAGGAATAAACAAATTCCCGAGTGTCATAAATTTACAGCGAGTGAAAAGAGTTCAGCCCTCTCCCCATGCACTTGTGTCTCCACTGACAGGCACTAATGGGGCATTAGAGGCCAGCAAAAATAGCTCTTGCAAACCTTAAGCACAGAGCAGTGCTCAGACACTTCTCTGCTCTCGGGGTCTCGGGTAAAATATGTGCCTACCTTGGGAGAAGGAACATCCTACTGTGGGAGGCAAACAGGCTGTGTGCCTCAGCTGCAAGGCTGAAAAATAGGGTCCTGTTAGCGTCCAGTGGCCTCAGAGAGCCAAAACAGTCCTGTCAGCTGTGGGCAGTTCCATCCTCTCCCTCAAACGGCGCTGAGCACATCTCCCTCTCCGCTCTGGGCTGTGCTTCTGGGCACCAGTGTTGGAACGAATTGTGTCCTGGGGCCCTGGTTTTAGACGTGGACATTTGACCAGCTACGATGGAGAGCACAGCAGGATGCAAAGAGAATCTGTCACAGCCTCAAGCCATGTTGTCTAGCAGGAGGAGGGAAGGAAGTCCTGGCATGTAGGACCTTCATGGTTGTTGCACAAGCGCTGGACACAGCTGGCACTGGGCTCTGGGATGGGCTCAGAGTTTGCTGCTGCAGATTTGGGCTGTGATTACGCTGTGAGAGTAATGGCTAATTAATCTGCTGAGTGACAGAGCTGGGGGACCAAACCTGCCCCTCCTGGGCCCAGTTCCAACCACAGGCATTACATGCCCTCCTCTGTGCATATGGAAAGTTGCATGAACACGTTTGTTTGTGCGCCACCAAATCCCTGCTCAGGACTGAAAAAGCTGTGAGCAGCTTTCCTCTCCTCTCCTCTTGAGGTTAAACAGAGAAAAGGGGTACCCTTTCCCTTCCCATTTTCCTTCCCATCTTCCCAAGCTAAAATCCAGATAGATGCCACAGAGGCAGTGAAAAAAGAAATAATTCCTATGGTTGTATTCCTGCCCAGAAAATAAATGGTGTGTGCCTGCATGTATTTGCACACACACACACACACACACACAAATGATGCGTTTTAATTATCCTCATAAAGGATGAGGAACGTGCATCTGGGCATGACTGTGAGCCAGGAACAATGCATTCATTTCCTCACCATTGCTTTATCCCTTTTGACCTTAATTTGAATCCCTCCGAGCTGGATGGTTGCATCTGTCAGGGAGGCTGTACCTTAACCTGCTGGGACCAAACCCCTGACGCCGGAAATCTCTGTGCCATCCGTCTCTGCCCGTGGCCTGGCATTAGCTGATGTTCTCCCGATCCCTCTCTCGCTGCCCCCAGCCTCCTGTGCTTGGTGCATTCAACCTGCATCTGCCCTAATTACTTCAAGCAGAGGCTGAGCACGGGCAGTGCTGTCCCTGCCCCGGTGCTGCAGCCACTGGGGTGGGCAGGGAGGCAAATGAGGTGATTCCCATTAATTCCACCTCTGACATTTCCCTGCCTGCAGCCTGGCTGATGAGCTTGTCAGCCCCCAGATGACAGCAGAACAGAAGGTCAGGTTTTGCTAACAATGCCCAAGGAGCTTGATCTGAGTAGCATGACCATGCTATTGTAGAAGGGCTCTGACTCAGTCTGCCATCGCATAGTTGGCTGCAAAACTTTTCCATCCTAGATAGAGCCTGTGTCCTGCAGATCTTCCCAGACTAATCTGTTAAATGATCCCCCCCTTTCAGTGAGGGTCACTTCAGCCATTAGTCACAGTCTGAGGCGCTGCAGGCTGTTTTTAAGTAGGTGGAAAGTGATTGGGGTGAGGGGATGCTGTCTGTGGAGCGTGACCAGAGGGTTGGTTCCTCAACCCTCTTTCTCAGGGGTGCCTGCACAGGTTTCTTTAAATACAGCTCCAGGCAAGTACTCCCAGTGCCTGAAGGCAACTGGAGACCCTAGAACTGTGTGGTGGCTTGTGAGCCTGGGTTTACAGAGACTTGATGCAATGGGGTGACCCCACAACACGACCACATCATCTGCCTGTGACACCCACAGGAACAGCTGTCAAATTAGCCTTAGACTCTGCTCTGTGTTCCCCCTCACAGTTTGGTCTCTTCAGCCATGCCCAAGCTCAGTGCTTTTCTGCGTCTGCTCCTCCCTTGCCTACCTCCTTCCCTGCTCTGCTGTCCCTCCCTCCAAAGCATGTTCTGGTTTGCATCTCCTTGGCAATGGGGAGGAACAAGAGCTGGTTGTTGTGTCCCACCCCTCCCTGATCTGTGGAGATGCTTTTCTTGGCTAATAGCAATTAGAAGGCCCCAAATTGTAACACGTCCCAGCCTGAGGGAAGACAATACTGGGGTTCATCACAACCCACCCTAGGAAGAGATTCTCCCAAATCCCACGCAGTTTCCAAGTGGCCACGGTTTATCCCTCCTGGTGCTGCCATGGGCATCCTACCTTGTAGCATCCTCACTCTTTCGCTGTAGCACTCACTGCAAAGCCTGGGCAGGGATGGCTTCCTAAGTCTGGATGGACCCTGACATTTTTCTGGCTCTTTCCAAGCAGCACATCAATGCTGACCCTGCCAGACTGCATCAGAACAAAAGAGCAGCGCCTCTTCTCGCTCCCTTGTTATTTATTTATTTCGAGGCGAGTGGCGGGAGCCTGGCGGGACCCGGCTCCCTCCTCGGGAGGCAGAGATAGCAGAAGGTTTGCTCAGATGGTGCAGCGGGCAGATGGCTGCAGGAAACCCCCAGGGCAATGCTGACTAAAGAGCACAAACTGCTCTGGGCCAAAGCCAGGAGGAGGGAGGGATGGCCAGGGGGGAAGGAGGGCTGTGTGGGAAAGCAGAAACAGCACCCACCCCATCCGCGGTGTGCCTCCCTTGCTAGCCGCGTGGTCCATAGCGGCGCTGGCAGGGGATGCAGGGACCATCTGGTCAGCGCTGCTGCTCTCTTTGGCAGGAGGAGGTCTGGGAGTGGTGGCTGGGGCTGCTGGTAGACCACGAGTGGCTCTGCTTGTCCTGGCTGGCTCAGCAGGAAAACTGAGCTGGAAAAGCCATGAATGTGTCTCCCTGCTGGGAACGGAGGGAATCATAGCAAGGATGGAAATCGGGTGATGGTTCCCTCTGGAAGCTGGGGGCTGGAGGTGGCTGCATCAAGGTGAAATTGAGGGTTTGGCGTTTTTTTCTCTCTTTTCTATTTGTGATTAATACAGCTGCTTTCATGAATTTGAATTCCTCAGCTGAACCTTACCTCCTGCATCCAGATGCTGCAATTCAACTGTGACTGTGGTCTAACAAATGTTACCCTTGTCCACTTTGTCTTTTGTATTGGTTTCATAAGAAACCAGAGTGTGAAAACACAGCACCATCAAACCTAGATACAGCAGGTTATTCTGCAGTAAACAGGATAATCAATTGCTCAGTATCCCAGTGTCTGCTAACATTGCATCTGTTTAAAGTATGTTTTTCAGTGAAAAGATGGCTCTGCATAATGCATAAAACCTCTCATCTCCATCAATATACCTGGCCAACAAGAACTGAGCTGGAATTTGAAATGAGTAGGAGTTCACTCTTTTACCAATTTTTTGCTGTTTTAAAGGTCAACTTTTCTTTCTTAAGATGGATTGTTACTATCCTTTTGGAAAAGACAGTGTAAGGACTGGGGAAATAACAGTGGTTGAAAGTGGCTAATTGAGCTATAGGAAAATATAATTTACGAAAGGAAAAATAACTCTCCTAGTCAGTGCATTAACTCATGTCATGACTTTTTAATGGCAATGTTATAGGTTAATTAGTATCTGTGCTGTCCTTGTGCCTACCAGAGTTATTCACAAAGGATCATGGTCTCATTAGGTAGGACTCCCATAAAGACAATCCTTCTATAATAATGATTTAATATCTGTGTGCATGTGTGGAAATGTTTTGCTGTTATCAGCAGAAAAGGATATTAAAGGAACCAGAATTTAAAATACCTGCACAGTATTGACTGACTGAGAGCTTAGAGAGGAAGTATTTTCTCTTGGATTTTCCTACACTTTGGCTTTGTTAACCTGCTTTGGGACTGAATTCAGGCACCGAGAGCTGCTAAGTGTTTCCTTTTGAAGGACCCTGCTTGCTCTTGTGGAGCAGCCAGGATGGCAATGATCGGCTACTCTGATCATCACCGGGTGCTAACACAGGATTAATGTTGCATGGGCTTCTCAGTCTGCTGAGGGAACACAGCAAATGCCTGAGGTAATGCGCTGTTCCTCCTTGGAATAGAGAGGGGAAAATAGGCAAAACGACCTTTCAGCTGTGAAAGTGAATGGAAATGGGAGTGTCTGCATCTGAAAGAAGAGGCAGAGAGGGCTGGCTGAAATGCTCCCCCCGTCAGAAGGGAAGGCTGAGGAGAGCCATGATTTTTGTCCCTCATTCTCTGTATCTGTGTCACACCCCTTTGACATACACATCCCCTCTCTTCCCTTCTCTCTTTGCTTCCCTGTAGCTCACAACTGCCCTGTTCCCCAGAAGAAATGGGGTGGATGGGATAGCATAGCAAAAAATCTTGGTTTCTCCTGGAGCTTCCAGACTGATGGTGGTCCCCACCACAGCAGTGCAGGGATTTCTGCCCTGCTGTCCTGCACGTCTGATTTCCAGAGGGCTTTGCAGCTTGGGAAGGGCTAGTGGGTACTAAAACCTTAGACCTCATGCATTTGAGAGAATTTGCAGCAATTCAAACAGATAATTATGGCAGCTGCACCAGAAACGTTCTGTGGTGGGATTTCCATGACCGGTGTCAGAGGGATGAGTAAGCACAGCCCAGAGGAGAGCTGTGCATCCTCACAAAACCACCAACTGCACACGAAGAGAAGCCAAGGGAGGATGAGTCTGGACAATCACCTCCCTCTGGTCAGCCAGGTCTCCCAGGACAGGGATGAAGTTCACATTGCAGAATCTTGGTGACTCCCAGCCCTGCTCACACTCTGCCTTTGCCAAGAACCAGGATGCAGCACCAGGCTACACGTGGAGCATGGTTTCTAGGCTACATCTAACTCAGAGGTTGCAGAGAAATGGTAAAAAAACCCCTTGGTGTACTGTTGATCCTCAGGCTCAGGCTGGGGTTAGAAGCCTTAAATGTTAAACCTCTTTGTCAGCTTGCTTTCCTTGGAACGGTATAGACACCTGTGAAAGTAAAAAAAAGTTGCAGGTTTTTTTTTTTTTTACTACTGCAGTCTGCTTCATAGAAGATGTCTTAGGACAAAGAATCCATGAGATTTACAAAAACCAGTAGGAAAATCTGCCTTTCACTTAGCTTTCCCCGGGAAGGAATACTTGTCAAGTTGACAGCACCAGAGCTGCATCTTCTTTTGAATCTTGAAAAGCAGATCACGGGCAAGACTGGAGGAAATGGTGACCATTTGGTTCCTGGAGGGAAGCCCAATTGCTTCATTAAAGGCGAGTTGTCACATGCTTGTTTCTTAAATCCTGCTAAATACCTGCTTAGCGGCATTATTGACAGGCTTTTCTCATGAACACTGAGCTGTTAAGCTGCTCCTGGTTTACAGCAAGAGGTTAAAGGATTTCTCAAAGCTCCCAATGAAAGCCTTACTAACTGGATTAACTGCTAACATGGATTTAGGCTTTGAGTCAGATTAACCCCCATTGCTCAAAGTAGGTTCTACTTGTTCATCTTTTCTTCCCTTTGTCTTCTTTCTTCCCAGCTTTTCCCTTTTTTTAATTGTAGGGAATAAGGGAAAAACGTGCTTTTGTTTGAGCAGTGGGACATTGGAGGCACCATCTGGGCTGGGTGGTGGCCTGGCCCCCTCAGATGTGACAGTTTCTGCAGGGCCTTTGGTAAACGGGGGAAGTTGTGATAAGAATAAGGAGGGTTATCAATTGGTCTGCAAATGTGGCTTCTGCTTGCCTTAGCTGTTCTCTTCCTTAGATTTCCTCAGCAGCATGAGAATCATGAACTCTGTTTTTATCAAGTGATTTAATTATTTACACACCTGGCTGGGCAGTTAGCAGAGAAAGTACCTCAGACCGGATAACCCATGGTCTTCATAGCACCAAAGACATTAAATTAATCTCACTTAGGCTGTAGTTAAATGTGTGTTTCTTCAGCATCCTAGGAGGACTGAAGCACCATCTGAGCTCCTGCCTCTGGCAGATTGTTTCTGCCATTGCACGGTTTCTAGGCAAGTGTTTGTATCTGTAAGCAAGTTAAAGCATCCACTGCCCCATTTAGAGGCATTACTCCCTCTCCTCTGTGGTCGCATCCACGAGCAGTCTGGACCCCTGGTAAAGGTGTGAATTAGCAACCCCACTCATTGCTGTGTCACAGCCATGGTCCTGGGGATGGTCTGGCAAAGTGAGGGTCTGCTCCAGCCCATTTCACAGGACCTGCAGCGCAGGAATCTGTTAGCAAATGCTGAAGGATGTCAGGGGAAAGCAAACAGAGATGTAGTCTGGAAGAAGCCGGGGCGCAGCACTGTGGTTGCTCTTGCCTGACCAAACTGGCACACGAGTTGATTCCCAGCCCAGAAAAGAGATCAAGGAATGGAGCCAAGGCTTTTTCTGCTTCTCTGTCATCTGCTCGCTGCACCGCTCAGACATCTCAATTAGCCTTCCTCCCAGTGTGACCAGCGATGCCACGGCCATGTGATGTCCAGCCCACTGGGGCCACAGCCCGGTCTGGCCCACCCAGGCTGGCAAAGTGTCCGTCTCTCCCTGGGGAGGGAATCTTGTACCAGGGCTACTCACAGTCCCCCTCAGGGTCGTGGCTTGTCCCCAGGGATTGGAGCTGTCCCATTTAGCTCTGTCTGCTGTGCTGGCTGGGATCTGAATCCAGCTGGCTGAAGACCATGTTGCTAAACAGAGACTGAAATGTAAGGAGCTCTTGCAGAGTGTTTGTACCCCACTGAATATCACCCCCGGGTGTGCCCAGCGCCTGGCAGCCCTGGCTGCAGCTGGGTCTCACAGTGTCACTGTGCTTTTCAGACAGTGCTGTTCCTCAGCTTGCTGTCTCATGATCCCAGAGGGCATTCAGGAGGTCTAGCAGTGCCCTGCCTTTCTCTGGGCCCTTGGGGGGTTTATGCACATCTGTTCTGCTTTGTGGCCAGCCCCTCTCTCAAACTGCTGAGACTCCTCCTCTAAAAACCATCAGCAGGATCCGGACGACCCTGCTTTCTCATTTCCCCCCAACACTCATCATCTCGCCTGTGCACTTATTAATCTCATGTTCTCTGAGTTCCTCCCAGCTGCCTTTATCAGCATCTAATCCATTTTATCTGAATTGCTAACCTGCTTTCTGCCTTCCCCTCCACCTTCCTTACCCCCACCAAATGTCTCTTTAATCTCCCATCGGATCCTCCCCCCGTCTCCCGGAGAGCAACTGCTCCTCCTCCTCCTCTTTCCTCCTCCTCTTTCCTCCAGCCCATCAGGCTTCTCTGCTTTCTCCCCGGTCTGCACCAACACCCCCCCAGCTGCTCGGCGTCAACCTGTTCCTGCCTCCTCACTGCCAGGGGAATCTCTCACACATTTCCTTAACTGATTTCTTCCCACACCTCACTAAACATCCCAGAGGAGACACCAGGTCACTCGTTTGGTGCTTTCCGTCAGCAAGTGCGGATTTCTTCGAGGCGATCAATCGCCCCAGGTGTGTGACACAGCCGGTGCTGTCATCCAGAGGCAATGTCTCCCGCAGGACCTCTGACAAAGGTCTCAGGGGGTGACATGGCCTGTCTGCCTGCTGGCACATCTTACTGTCAGCACGTGTAAGGACCTCCTGAAACCTGGCAAACTTAGGCAGAGCCACGTTTCTCTGCAGTGCTGGTGCACTTAGCTGAGCACTTGGGGGCCATTCACATCCTGCCTCCCCTTTTTGGACATCTCAACAATTATTTGTGGCATTTCTTATGGTTTGATATGTGGCATTTTACAGCACAGCTCTGTCATAACCTTTTTACATCAGATGACAAAATTAATGTTTCCTAGCGCTGTGACTTGCAGTGAGATTGGCCAAAGAAAAGGAAGAGGGGGGAAATAAAATTAAAATCTATCAGAAACACCAGAAGGAAGTGGGCTGTTTATGGGGCCCAAAGGAAGGTGACCGACCCCCCCTGATTTAGTGTGGTCATTGGAAAGGGTTATGGGTAGATAGTTTGGAATGTGGCAAGATACACCACAGCTCTTAACATAGCCCTTTCCTCTCAGGGCATGAATTCACCTGCAATGTGACAAGCATGAAAGCAGAGAAGTTGTAACATGGATCTTCCTTTTTGTTCTTACAGATACTCCAGAGCTCTTCTGAGCGCTGTGCAAGTCGAAACAACATTAAATTTCTCCAGCTTATTCTCTTTATTCCTTTAATTCCCTTTGAGCTAAGGGAAGCAAAACCTTTGATGCATTGATAAGACTTTGCTTCCCACTGCCTGACATTCAAATGCCCCTTTTACTGCAAATGCAGGGGCTCTGTCTGGGGAAGGGCCCTGCCTTCAATTGCACAGCAGTCAGGAGACCCCCTGCCCTCCTGATCTTCTTAAGGGTCTGTTTTTGAAGAGCTCCTCATAGCAACTGTGGCATAAAAGCACTTGAGTGTGACTAAGTATTGGCCTTGATGGATTTCCTAGGTCTAATCCCCAGCACATTATCCCAGTGTTGGCTTTACAAGAATGATGAATTTTAATAGCAAATCAGACACTTTCTGGTGTTCATGTTCTCCCTTTAAGGGAGGCAACAGACAGAGCTAAAAGCTCAGAAATGAGCTGTGGCCACCTCTCTTTGTGGACAGGATGGAGTCAAGTGCTGACTTGAGTCTGAGTTCTCAGCCTGGTGAGCCCTGATCTCTCATAACAAACCCTGCCTCTGCCCAGTGGGTTTGTTATGGGACACCTCCTGGCAGCCCTGTCTGTTAATAACAGACTCAGAAACACAGATGAGGAGGTGTGTCAAAGCTTTGGGAGTTTTCCACGTCACCTTTCACTGCTGGGAGACCCATCATTCTCCCAGGACTCCATTGGAAGTTACTTAATAATCTTATCCCTGGAACAGGACTGACTTGCTTGTGGGGCTAATTTCGTTGTAGTCTGCTCCCCCAGTGCTGATCTACATGAGTGCTTTACATTAAAGTGCGCAATTTGTGATATTTCATAGTTGAGAAACGCTTGCCAGGTGTTATTGGTTTGGATTTTGGCATGTAATGGCCAGGGCAGCAAGCACTAATATATGGTTCTCTCCGACCATTTTCAGCAGTCACCTTGCCTACTTCTTGCTGACATAGTTCTTACGGTAATTAATGAGCTGGCACATTCCAAGGAGCCTTGTCAATGAATTAATCTCTGCACAGAGGGAGCAGCTGAACACGGGTTTCCTCCTGTTGTCCCTGGCAAACAGGGGAGATGGAGAACCTGCAGGCAGGCAGAGAGGAGCCTGTGCACGGAGTCCCTGCGCCAACAGGGGCTGAAATTATGCATCCTGCATATATTTTTGTACGTCTGGTTTTATCCTCTTGAGCCCTCGTGTGTCTGATTACAGTGTCCAAGGTGGTTACTTCTCCTGGCAAGGGAGTGCAGCTCATAATTAACTCGATGCTACAGGAGGAGGAGAGGTTCAGCTCCGTTGGTTGTGTGAATGCATCTGTGTGGAATCATTTTGTCCAACTAAGCAAAGGAAGGTGAGATAGAGAAGGATGATCAACCCAAGCTGCTGCTTCTTGATAAATTGTGTTTCAAGACTGGTCAAATTCCAGGACTGAGGCTGGAAGTGAAACAATGAGGGACAACAGTACCTTCCTGAGGGGCTCCAGACATAGGCTTTGTCCCACTGGAGGGAACGTCCATAAAGGCAGTGAAGGAACATTCCCTTCACCCTCCCATGCACAACAGATTGTAGGGACCCCTATGGCCTTGCACTGCCATTCTTCTCTTCTGAATCTCATTATGCTCAGAGGCTGAGTGAATTTGAAAGAGCCTCTCCAGGCAGCTCCTGGCTAGCTGTCCCCAAGGGCCACCTGTCACAGCTGACCTGCTGCTCCCCTTCTACAGTGTTTTATTAAACACTGGGCAGAGCCCCTTCATGAATTATCCCTAAGGGCTGGGGAAAGAGGAATGGGTGGTGGTCCCTGAAGTTGTTGCTAGTGTAAATGAGGCAGAAAACATGAATGTAAAGAATTTGTGGCTAAAACCACTGAGCTCTGCCTTGACACTTCTGAGTCGCCGTTGCCTTTCTTGAGCCACTTCCTGGTGAGTGGATCAGTGGTCATTACACATCCTGTTAAGTGTTCAGGAGCCGCTCCTGCAGAAGAGGAGAAATCTCTCCTCCTCCAGTGTGACATTCCCAAAGGAGAAGGTTTGGCACTTCAGCGGTAGAAGTGGAAATGACTCTATAATGTGGGTCAGGGCAAGGCCAAGGTTTGATTTGCTGAAATGTCCAGCACGGGGTCTTTGGTTGTGAATCACCTGGACAGAAGGTTGTTTAATATTGAGTTTAGGAGCTGTTCCTTGGTTTAGACAGAGTATTAGGACAATAACCCACTGCACAGCCAATGTTTTATTAGAAGTCCCAGGGCTGCTGATATTAATCCCAGCACTGGTCTAAACTAACTCATGCCTCTGTTAGGAAAGAAAATGATATGTTTGCTTGAGGGACAAGGTGATCCGTGAGAACTAAGAAATGAATGTTTCCTTAGGGTGTCTAGGAGTGAGACACAATTTATCATCTGGTTTAGCACTTGCTTGCTTTCCCCCCTCTAGTTGCTAGCCCTAAGCAGCCATGGGGAAAACTCTTAAAATTATGGCATACCTCTGTTTATTTGATTGTCCAAGAGAGTGTAAAATGGCCTAAACTAAGGTCAAGTCTGTTCACAGGTAATGAGGGAATCAATTTAAGGATAGAAAATGGCTACAGTTCTGCAGTGAAGCCACTGATGAAGCTCTTAGAGACAAGTTGGGTTATTGCTTGCCTGTGGGATACTGGCTTTCCCCTGGACTGTGCCTGTGTTGCTTTCATTGTCACCAAAGACATCTCAGTGATGAAAACAAAAGTAACATGACTGGTTTTTATAAAAATGTATTTCCCATTTTGGTTGAAAAGGGAATCCCCCAGGCCTCTACTTTTCTAAAATCATCCAGGTGCATCAGAGCGTTTCCAAACCAATGTGTCATCATTTCAGGGGCTGGCTGCCTGTAGGAACAGGGAGAGCAGTGATTGGGTGCTACCCCTTGGTTGTACAGATCTGCTTGACCCAGCCCCAACCCACAGCATCAAAAGGACTTTCACAGAGTTTCTTCAGCTTCAGTGGATTACACTAAGCTGGATTCTGCACTGGTATTTCAGCTGTGTTTTTATCAAAGTAGAATTACACTAAAACGTCAGCTGGAAGAACACAGGAATAGTGCACTCACACCTAGGGACATTATTATGGTCAGTGGTGCAGCTAACACACACATGTCCCATCCAGCACGGATACAGTGGCTGCCTTGCTCTATTGAGCTGCTAAACTATATTTTGGTTCACATAAGTGCTCTGAAACTGCAATGATAAACAGACCAGAAATTTCTACAGAGAGCTGAAATATTTACCTACCACTTCCTTCCTGCTGCAGAATCCCTAGAGGTTTATGGTAAATTGCTCTCATTTGTGACCCCTAAGAAAGAGGTAGAGACATCCAAATTTAATGGCTGAATGAAGTTCCTTTAAAGTGTTTGCACACATCCTTTAGTGCTTCTCACATTGTGAGAAGCTGTGGACGCCCCATCCCTGGAAGTGTTCAGGGGCTTTGAACAACCTGGTCTAATGGAAGGTGTCCCTGCCCGTGGCAGGAGGAGAAACGAGACGAAATTTAAGGTGCCTTCCAACCCAAACCATTCTGTGATTCTGTCTTGGAGTATTCTCAGCTCAGGGTGTTCTCAGCTGATCTCAGGGTATTTGTCAGCTAATTTAGATGGTGACACCATTCAATGGCAAGAGAGAGGCTCCCCCTGTGGTGTTTCCAGACCGCAGCTCTGAGCTGAGAAGTGCCTCAGATCTTCCAGGTAAAACTTCCCACAAAGATCTGTCGTGTTGCTGTGAATTAACAAACCAAGATCCATCTTGGTTGGATGGAAGGGAGAGGATGGAAACTTGCCAAGAAAATGCAGTATGAACCAAGAAAATAAAAAATGTTCTGGCAGCCCTCATGTTAGAAATCACATTTGTGGCACTTACATTAAATATTGCTTTTATTTTACAGAAGTAGCTGTAGCTGGTGGCTCCAGTTGTGTCACACAGAACAGACACAGTGGTTATTTTTGGTTAAACACTTTAAAGTGTTTTCTTTCTAAGTCTTCTAACAGCTTCTGTTTTAATTGTGCAGATTGTCCCAAACTGCTTTCTCAAACGTCAAGTTAGAAACAAATGTGCCAAATACGGTTTTTTATGTTCTTGACCATGTCTGTGTTGTATCATCTCATTCATCTTTCTGATTTCTCTTCAATAGCCATTATCTGTGTAGCCTTTTCCCATGGAGAAAAAGCTCAATTATCCTTACAATCCTTTTTGAAATTGTGTTCATTTTTTACCATTCCCTCTTGGGATCGTGGCACGGATATGATCACAGCACTCACCAAGGAAATTACTTGTGCTTTCCCTAGTGCACAGCACATAGGCATGTTCCGTTTGCCAGTATTTTGACTCTGAAGCAGAAGTTTGACACATCTGCTCAAAACATCTGTGGTGTTTAGAGTGTTTGATCATGCTGAGCTGATCGAAATGACCTTTGTTTTCTCAGGCTTTCTTTCTCTCACCAAACGTTGCAGTGAGTTTAGATCCTTCCAGGCAAACTACCCCAACCCTTGCCACTGTCTACAGCAAACACCATCTGAAGCTGTGCTGACCACCTCACTCATATTTGGCAGTCTTATTGAAATGGTATCTTTGCAAGTCCTGTTAAATTTTCTATTTTGCTCTTCATTTTTTCATCTCATTATTCATCGTTTTCCAACCAGAAGCTAGGAGGTATCTCCAACCCTTGCACTGACGATAAGGCTTTTATGGGCCTCTTTTCTTCTCCCTTGAAGGCTGGCCATAGGAAATCCAGGCAAACCCCAGTGTGGCTCTTTGCCTCCCTCAAGTGACTGGCACAAACACCGACCTCTGTGCAGCTGTAACACCTTCCTGTGGCTCAGACCCTCAGGTGTGCTGTTCACCTGGAAGGAGCTCATCTCTATTTTTTCTCTTGTTTCTTTGGAAACATAAATAAGCAGATTTTTAGACAGAGGTGTTTTTCTTTGCCTGGGCACATCAGGATGAGGGAATGATGGCCTCAGACTCTCCTCTGACATTGCTGCTTGAGATAGCTGCTCCAGACCCAGCCTTTTTCCAAGACATCATCGTTAGCCCGTCTGACTTTCTAGCAGTCTGAAAAATTCCACATGTAAACTTTACTTTCTGGTGTGTCTCAATAGCTGAGGCAGTGAGAGCAGAACTTGCTGAACTGGGCTTGGGGGAAGCGAAGGTGCTGTGCTGCCTCCAATCCACCTGTTGTGAGGCACTGGGTCGTCTCCTAGGCTTGGCAGTATCTGCCCAGAGATCATCACATGTTGTTACTAAAGCTGTGCTGGGGAATCAGAGCCAAGGTTGCTTCAAGAGAACTTTTGTCACATATACCTCTCTTTTTTCAGTGTGTTCTTTAGCTATCCACATCCTTTTTCCAAAGCCACCAGACAGCTCCAGTCATGGCAGTGGCACGTGAATAAGCAACATGAGGGCCACTTGAAGAGAGAATTCCCAGCCGGCTGCCTCCATCCTCAGCAGCAATGATTAGCCCGGCTCTGAATGACAGAGTGCAATAAAATGGAGACAGCTCTGCCCTTGATGCATAATAAGTGAAAGACTTGTGGGAAATGTCTCTGAAAACTTTCCTCCACTAAGAGTGGATGAACGAGCACAGCCCTTTTCTGTCTGCCTTTCTCTTCACCCAACAGCAGCCTAGAGCTGAGCCTTTGGTGTCTTTGCCCTTCTCTTTCCTACCTTCTTTTTCAGCTCCTATATATAAAAAAATAATGTGGCTTTCCTGGCGTCCTAACCCCATTCTGTCACTCCTGCTGCACTCCCGTGGAACGTGCGTTATCTGACGATAAAGCTGCTGTGCAGCCAGCGTGGAAATGGTATTGGCAAAGCTGTAATGGAGGCAGGAATTTATGTCTGTGGCCAGGTGGAGTTCTGAGGGATTGTACCTGAGCTAATAATACCTTGCTGCAAGCCACTGGGTTCAGATATATCATTTGGGGCAGGAAAATCTATTGGTGCTGTTCAAGTGTGGCTACCAGAGTAATATAATTTTTCTTTGAAAAAAAAAGGTGTTTACTTTTAATTGGAATGAATGCCAATCACTTGTCTCACACTGAAACAGAGTTAATGAGAGGGAAGTATAAAGAGAGGAAAACAGCTGAAAATTAAAAATATTTTGTTATGACTAATTATTAAAAATCCCCATTTTTAAGTCATTATTACCTGGAATTAGGCCAAGTAGCCAAGTAGTTGACAAGTCAAGGAGCAAGTTTGTGTCTGGGTGGCTTTGGAGTACATAACCTCTTGGGGCAGAGAGGCAGGGGAACATGGACCCCACCAGGCACCCCTTCCTTCCTCCATACTCACTTCCCAGTGCTTGGGAAGAGCTCTGCTTGCTCACTCACCCCTGTGCCACAGCTGATGCAGCCTGAATCCTACATCTGTGGAGATGTGGCCGCAGAGTTTTTAAGGGTGGTACTTTGAGGAGTCACTGATTGCTTTCGACTCCAGTTTTCCATTCCTACCCCACCTGCTGTCCCTCAAGAGGTGGGTACATCCCTCAGTGCAGAACGGGCCATGGCACAGCTGGACATAATGCATGTCCTGGCACAGCCTTGGGAAAGTCTTAACCTTGGCTTTCAGAGTGAAGAATCAGAGTGAAAAAAATACGTCCTTTCCCATCTCTTGCCACTTTCCCCCACCCCAATCAGAGCTGCACTGCCACAAAGCTGGTGCCCCCTTCGTGTCTCCCACATCTTCATGTGAAGAGCTTTGTTGTCCTTCTCAGCCAAGGTACCCCAAGGTATCTGTCAGCTGCTAAAGGCATCATTTTCTGTTTATCTTCTTCTAAGCTGCTGCTCCAGTGGAGCTGCAAAATTAACATTGTGCTCAGCAAAATGGTCTGTGTAAAACAAGGGCAATTTATACAGAAATATCCATAATCCTTCGCATTAAAATCTGGCTGTTAAAATTCTGGCACCTCTCAGAGGTCACTCTAACCTAGTTAAGTTCTGTTAAGAAAAGCTGTTATTATGGCTCACAGCTTTTTTTCTCCTCTACAATATTGTCTCCTTTTGGCTTGTGCTCTTCAGCACTCACCTCTACCTCCCCTGCCCTTCTCCTGCCTCTCCTGGTTTGAATTGCTTTCTGTCATACATTATTAAAGACTGAACTTAACTACCTGGACACCATGAAAAGTACTCAATAGTGGGGTTAAAGTTCCTGCAGTATTTCCTTGTTTCTTCTTTTCCCTGGTTGGTATTTTGACCACAAATGAAACACGTTGAGGGAGGCTCCTTGTAGAAAAGGTGCTGGGCTGGAACAGAACAGATGTGAGTTCAGTTCCCTGCTGTGACATGGGTTTCCTGTCTGTCCTTGGATATATCATTTAATTTGTCTCTCTCATTCTGTCTCATTCCCTGCCTCACTGCCTTGCACATGATAATATTTGTTTTCACCATCCAGCATATCTCAATGTGTTTCTTCTCCCAGTGCAAAATCTGTATTAACCAGTGTATACACAGGACTGTGGAGAGCAGGATTTCAGTCTCTGGACCTCAAATTTGATAATACCACACAAATAAATATATTAAATAAATGCCTCTCCTTCCAGCTCGTTCATCATGACTGTATGATGTTTGAAACAGAATGATGTTAAACTTGATCTCTCTTGCCTGAAGCTTTTAATGAAGTAAAAAGGAGAAGATTTCATTCCAATCTTAGTGTGACAAGTCTATGACCTTAAATAGAGTCCTTCTGAATTTCTCTGGGGGATGAGTACACAGCTATATAAATCATAGAAGCATAAAATATCCTGAGTGGGAAGGGACCCACAGGGATCATTGAAGTCCAGCTCCTGGCCTTACACAGGACACTCATAAGACTCACACCAGATTTAGAGCTGCTGGCTTCCTGGTGCTCCTTGGAGCAATATTCCCTTTCATCTGCTGAACGCTGAAGCCTGGATCACCGGCTGTCCTGCTCCCACGGCACAGGGCTCATGAGCACTTCAGGGCGCATGACAGGTCCTGGCTTCTACAGGGCAAGTTTCAAGGAAAAACTTGCAGAAAAAAAAAGGCACTTGGCACACCAAGACAGAGGAGAATTCCCTAGCAGGCATGGGAAGAACATCCCACTCGCAAAAGGAGTGGATGCTTCTGGAACCGTGACAGGATCACAGACTGGCTCAGAGGTTGCAGGTGCCATTGCAAAGTAGGAAAATGCTTGTGCCAGTGTAAGTGGGCAAAGCAAGGGTGGCACAGAGGGACTGGGCAGAGAAACCATGGGCAGTTCTCCCTAGGGACCTCCTGTTTCCTGGCAAGGCAATAAAGCAAACCTTGCTTCCCCTCCATAGGTGGCAGCATGAAGTTGCAAAAAGTTAATTCTCAAGATGTGCTTGAAACAACTGTGGTAGAGTCCACATTCCTCATCATATAGATAAAAGTGACTCAATTAGGGCTACTGACAACAGCACCTGGGATGAAAGTGAATCTCCTCCTCCGTGCAGAAAGGAACCTAATCACATTCAGAGGGCCCCAGAGAGCTCCTGTCTCTGACACTGATATGAAGAAACAGACTGAGAAAGATCAGCCTGACAAACAAAAATATTTTTATACGGCAGCAATCAAAGGCACACAGGCACTGGACCCTGGGAATGTTGCCTCTCTCTTTTAGGGGCCTTATCTGATAGTGGCAGGGCCATTCCCTTGTGTGTCAGCCATGAAGCTACCCCAGGATATAAAAACTTCCACACTGCAAAGTTTTGAGCTGGCAGAGGAGCACATTTCAGTGGCCCAGGACAGGAGGCTGTGGTTAGATTCTGGTTCAGCAAGGACACACCCAGCCTCCATCATGCAGGTAGTTCTGGGGGTACCAGTGAAAGGAATTGTATTACTGAAATTTAGTCCAGCGTTTAAACATCATGCAAAATAAAGTGGCAGAGGTTCACTCACCACCTTGGTGTAACACACTCTGGGTTATTCTGGGCAGCCCCCTGGCTTGTTGAGAGGTTTATAAGGACTCTGCAATTTCACAGCAAGAGATTTTGCTGTAGTTGTTTTTGACCACATCCTTGGGATATTGCATGGGCTGGGGTTTCTTTAGTAGCTTTATAGGATCAGAGAAAAAAAAAACCAGGTGAGAAGGGGTTTTAAGAGGTTTTTTTATCAATTTTTGTACCCCTCTAGCAAGGATCAGCTATCTGTCTACATAATTTCTGATGGATGTTTGTTCTTTAAAAGCCTCCAACAGTGAGACTCTACCCCGCCTCAGGCAATCTATTCCATCCCCTACTTCCCTCACCATTAAGAAGCTTTTCCTGAAGTCTAACCCTCATATGTCTTGCTGTCACTTAAGCCCATTATTTCTTGTGCTTGCCACCTGGTTGTGGCAAACAGATTATTTCCTTCCTCTTTCCAACAACCTTTGAACAATTGATGGCTCTCATGCTCTCCCCAGTGTTTCTCTCTCCTCTGCCTGAACCAGCAGCTCCCTCATTGCCCCACACAGATCATGGNTTTTTTTTTTTTTTTTTTTTTTTTTTTTTTGAGGTCCAGTGTCCCCCCGTGGGAAAAAACTGAGGTTTTATTGATACAAGGTGAGAGAAATAAATCAGTTACCTTTGCTTACAGCTCATGACAAATTCCCATCTTCACCTTACACTTGTAGAAAGATAATTTAAACTAAGACAGAAGTTGGCGGGGCATTGTTTTCTTCTTGTGGCAACTTATCCGTTGCCTTTCAGATGATGCTGTTAAGTTTTATTACAACTCTGGTTCCTTCTCCAAACCATGAAATCTCTAGGACTGCTGGCACTGCTAGGGTGACCACACCTACATCTGTCCCTGCTTTGAGTGGGTGCTGGCAGCTGTCCCTAAGGAATCTGGGTGTCACTGGAACTACCCAGACTCACAGACCCTGACTTTGAAATTAGATGGTTTGGGGGTGGAACTGTGGTATTTTTGTCCCCTAAGAAACAACAAGGTGGCTGATATTGAACATGGGCTTCCAGATGAGCAAATGGGAGCCAGCTGGCTTTTCCTATTGTAACTTTGTTTTGGAGATCCTTTCATGTGCTTTGAAGGAAAGCCAGGCCAGCAGGATTAGCTCTGTGCTGATACAGCACAGGGACATGTCCCCATTACTGATACCAGACTGTTGCCCAAACACGGAGAAAATGAAATAAGAAAGGTCAGTGTGATTTCACTGCCTGAAAATAGTGATGGATCCCACGCTGAGACTGACATAAACGTGATAATGAGACACCCACAGAAAGTATGAGAAGGAGCAATCCAAGCCTGAATCCTGAGAGTATTCCTGATGGCACAGGATCATACCTAACACCGTCTTCTCGGCTCTGATGAGCCCATGAGATAGAAGCTTTTGTTGTGAAGGGAGAATGGTAGAGATGAAAAAACACGGACTGAGAAGAAACATCTTTCCTCTGAGGAAGTTCCTAACTGTGGCCTTTGACTTCAAAGGAAGGTTTGTAAGGAACAGCTGATGTTGAGAGGACATGGGGAGCTTTGAAAAGTTTTGATGTGTTTTGGGTTAAACCTTGCTTGCTTCTTCCCACTGAGGCCATGTAAAGGCCCTTCCATGTTTGTCTCTCTGTGTCATTCCCTGGGTTGGAGCCTCAAAGGCTTAGAGATGATCAAAGAGCCTGTAGTGAAAACAGTTCGATTTTCCACAGCTTTTGAGTCTGGATTGAGTTCTTCTACTAAAACATAAAAATTCACAGGAGACCATTTCTCTCAAAGAAGGGAGACAGACTCTTTCTTTCAATGTGTAGACTTTGCAGCTGACTCCAACAGGTGACATTTTCCAGCTCCAAAGCTCTTCAATAAAATCTGAATTTGGTGTGCTGAGATCGAGGTCTCTCCTCCCATATTGTAATTTTTAGATACAAGGGCTGCCTAATTGCACTGTGGGAATCCTTTTAAAAAAGCACCTCCTGACAGGGATGCTCTTTAAAATAGGCCATTAGTCTTGTGACAGTGCATCAGGGAATTAACAGCGAGTTTGTTAGTGAGGCAAACCTCACATTGCCTGGCTCAGGGTCTGCCCCTGTGAAACGGAGCTTGGTCTGAGGAAATCAGAAAGGAGACACCGTGAAATACTCAAACAGGGACACTGTGGATGGGAGAGCAAAGCATCTGGAGGACCTTCAGTCCTGCATGTAGTCGGTGTCTTTTCCTCTGGCACAAATCTGCTGGTGGGTGTGACCCTCTAAATAAAGCCTCGTGGCCTGAGAGTCACTCAATGGCTGTCACAAAGACAGGTCTGAACCTAGAGACAGATTTATTTAGGGAGAGATCCAGCTGCCTATACTTTTAATGCTACTATGGATCCCCAAAATTATCTGGGATGTCCACATTGGGCTTTTGGACACCCAACACTTCCAGAGGTTCAGTGGCAGACCCTTGATTTTTTGAAGTGGTACCAAACACCTGACCTTAGGGACCGGAATTGATCTTAGAAATGGCATTTGAGGATATCTAGAGTCTCCAAGAACAATCCAGCCCATCCAAAAATATCTGTAGAAAGTAGAAGTGTGAGGGGTTTGGAGGAAATTCCGCACCTCGTACTTGAATTTGCCTATTACTGCAAATTTATGACTCAGTCCTCACATGGGGTTGGCCCAGTACCTCCCAGCCTTACGCTCTGATCCTGCTGGTGAGCTGGTGCAGATGACACAAACCAGAGACCATGAGAGTGTTGTGTAAAGAGCAAAACTGGGGCACTTTGGAAATCATCATAAGGGAAAATGGGAAGAAACATAGAAACATCACATTCACTTTTAATTACATTAATGTACAAATAAATGTTGCCCCGGTATTCAGGACCTCTCTTCACCCTGATACACAGTCAGGTTTGTGATTCAATCTTGCCAAAAGACCTCAGGTTTCAATATTTTTATGTTTTTCTGTCAAATTATCTTGCTTGTAGCTACGAACACCTAAAAATCCCAGCAGCATCACCAAAGCACCATGCTGTCCTCATGCTCAAGAGAGTGGGAGAGAAGATGGCTGGAGAGATTGTGTTGACTGGACCACAACAGCCCCAGCACATTTAACTTCAAAACATGGTCAAGTGCTGTGTCAGCTGCCCTGCACAGTGAGAGCTGCACTGGCTGGCAACTGTGCTCCTGGAAGGGAAGTGTGGAAGCAACATCTCTGCCATGTGATCTGGGTGTTTTACTCGTGATAACTAGTCCATGAAAAATGTTTTTGCCCTTCCCAGTTCCACAGATCTGCTGTTGTTTCATACCCTGCCATGCAGAGGTGTGGTAAAAGGCGTTAGAGGGGGTTTTTTGACTTATCTCATTGAAATCCCTTGATCTGTGGGCTGTGTTTAAATTCCAGATTTTATCTGGATTCACCTTGTGGGTATTTTATTAGATCTACACAAGGAATGGGACACTGAAATTGCAAAGAGAGACAGGAGGAGGAGGAGGAGGATCAGTTTTGCAGTTACATTTGACTTGAAGGACTGAGCTGACACATTCTTGGTGGTTCAGGTTTTGGGTATTATGAAGTTCTCACAAAAGACAGGCTTTTTGGCTCTTTTTCACAGGGTACATGATGAGGATATATATTTATTTTAGATAAACACTTAGCCAGAAGGAAGACAACATGTGGTGTAAGGTAAATTATGCAGATAATGTTCTATTATGTGCACAGAGTAAAAAGTACAAGGGACATGAATTTCCCCAGGGTAACACCTCTGAGAGAGGAGACTGGGATAACACACAAAAGAGAATAAAGAAGAGAAGGAAGAAGAAGAAAAAAATTGGAAATAGTAAGTTCTGACAGATTTTGCTTGAAGGAGAAGACTGAATGAGCAAAAGATTGAACTGGAGGCAATTCCTTCCAAAGGACGGATTTTGTATTGACTGTCACTTATCCAGGTCACTGCTCCAGCTCCTGAGGACAGTGTTTTGACCCTGCAGTTATTTATGAAGCTTGGAGTGAGCAATTGGAAAGTGTGAAAAGAATCTATTTAGAAAACAAGTTGGAGCATCTCTTCCCTCCAGACTTTCCCTTTGTTCCAAGCTGGGGAATGCAGTGATTTTTTTTGTAGTTCTGGCCTGTTCTATATGGTCTGCTGAGGTCTGGCTGGAGCAAGTCCTGGGGATTGCGTGGCAGTGCAAGATCAGACACAGCAGAGAAAGCAGCCCCTGGGCTGTGACGGGCACAAAAGCACGGCTGAGGGTGGAGTAATAATTGTATTTGAGCAGCAGAACCCAGGGAGAGTCTCAGTGGGCAGTAACACTTCATTTCACCAGGAACAGCAAAAAGAGGCTTCTCTACAGTCTCTCGTTTCACTCCCAGAGCTGTACCTGGCAGCAGCAGGTCTCAAAGCTGGTGTTTTGGATCAGCCCTGTTCCTGCCTGCACTGATGCTCAGCTCCACTGCAGCTGCAGTCCTGAGGGGTGTGTGTGTGTGTTCTCCTGCACGGTGGAGTGGGATGAACTGTGCTCAAGTTAAAAAATTGAGAAAATAAAATAATTTGGGGGCTTTGCAATCCATGTAATAGGTCCATAAGGTGTTAATCTCCACCATGTTTTCCTCAGTGTGTTCAGCCTCAAACTCTCTGGCCTGGCTTTTGGGACTTTGGGGTACAGGATTTCACAGGATCTGCTGCAGCCATTGACAGAAATATAATTGTCTCTTCCCGTGTGGCTGCCAACACAGGCTTCACTGCAGTTAAAGGAATGGGAAAACAAATCTAAATGCTGGAACCCTGCGGCTCTGCCTTCACATGAATGTTTGGGGTGACCCCTGTGCCCTGTACTGACCTCCTGCAAGCAGCTGCTGGAAGAGTCACTCCTATTCCCTGAGCTCACCAGGTACAGTCCCACATTAAGAAAACAAGCTTATCAGTCTTTTGCATTTGTGTTGACACCTGCAGGTTCAGAGACTTTTTGTTTGTTTTCCTTGTTCTCCTCAGTGTATAATTGGCCAGATTGCATTTACTTTTCGTCTCTCTTGCACTAATCAGAACTGCAGACTGGAGTAATTTGCTGATGCTGTACAAGGAATTGTCTCTCCTGGAGACCTGGCTGATGTGATCAGAACTCACATATGGTATCAGAACAAAGGGCCCTTCAGGCAAGTGATGCTGTTTATTTTGGCTCAGGTCAGTGTTGCTCCTTTCTCCTCGTGTCTTCTCCTCCCTTTGTGCTGTGCACATCTTTTTTCCTCTGACTTTGGAGTTGCTGGCTCCTTGCTGTCACATCTAGGGTGGCCTGGCTTGTGCAGCATCAGCACCATGGGTTTGAGGGATGTGGGAGAAAAGTGTCCAGCATACTGCTTGTGGTTAATATGCTGTGGTGCCTGGCTTCCCTTTCCTCCTTCTTCCTTTCCACAGCTTGCAGGCCAAGCAAAGAAACAAGTCCAAGGCTCCCCCTCCTTTTCTGGTTAAAGATACTGTGAGTGGTTTCATGTGGGCTCTTCTTCATAGACACTGTTGGTTCCACCATCTACGAATTAGTCTAATCATAATAGCAGTTATTGGCATTGAATTATTCCTTATTACCTTTGTAACAGCTGCTGGCAAAGCTGCTGCTCTCCTGATGGATTTTGTAGGTCTAATTTTTGGTAGCATACTTACAGCTAAGGCCGACAGCCTGTTAAAGCAGTGCCATCTCTGCATTTGAAACTTCTCTGCCCCCAGCTCTCACTTCATCTAAGTATTAAACATCACTCACAACGTTGCAAAAAGCAGTTGCAATTTGCAGTATTAGGAGGAAAAAAATTGCAGTAAGTAATGGATGAAAAGGTAAGTACTGAACATCAGCATCTTTGGTGGTTGTGTACTGATAAAAGATAAAATAGCTGCTGCCTCATATCCTCCTCCTGAGGCTTTCCCTTCTTGACAAAGGGGCATACATAGTGGTTAAAGTCTCTCTAGCATCAGTATCCTATCTGTGGGCTGGCAGATTTCTTGTACTTGTGCTGTTATTTACGAATCAAAGGTTTCCAGGTTTTATTCTTGGCCCTTCCTGTATTGTGAGTAAATGTATCTTCTTCTGTCATTTAGCAGTGCCTTAGAAAACAGCTGGTGCCCCCAGGGTAAACCTTTAAGCAATGTCCTACTCTGACAAAATTCTGCTTTATCAGCAAACCATGTTGTGTATATTTCTCTCATTGTTTTGCAAATTGCTGTTACAAAGAGCTTTTGCATTTAAACAGGCTCTCTCTGACCTCAGAGATAGTAAAAATTACATTAGAGATGCCATAGTAACTTGTCACTCTGACCTGCCCTAAATAGCTGGACTTATTTCACTTGGATAAATCATTTATTTATAATGACCTATTATGTCATCAGAATTCTGCAGCAGACATACTTCAGCTCCAGCTTACATGAATATTCTTTTGAAGGGCTAATCAGAAGAGATATACCATCAGGATTATGTGCTTTAAAAATACAGTTCTAGACAGCACTGCCCCAAATGGGAAGTAATGATGAATCTGTTCTGATTACTGTGATCATATAGATCCTTGCTGCTCACCCCTTCTCCATGATCTCAGTTAGAAAGAGCTCTAATTCTTAGTTCCCTTTTCCCCTAGAGCTGCATTTCCATGACCAAATTTGCAATTAGAGCCCAATGCTTCCAGATTTCCTTTGATAACTTAAGAGAACAGCATGGTGCAAAATTTTATCTTTCCCTCTCCCTTTTAACAGACTTTAGTGCCTCATTTTCTGTTAGAGGCATCTCTGTCTGCTTTGGATATGTACATGGTGCTTCCTGAACCTCAGAATTCCCTTTGTGCAGTTCTGCTAATGAAAGCCAGCCACAGAAGATATTTTGTCCTTGTAAATCCACGGCACAGGGAGGATATTCCTGTATTTCTTCCTGTCTGCTGTCACTGAGGTCACTGTTCTGACACAGGGCGAGCCATGAACAGCTGCAGAGATCCAGGGATGGCCCTGCTATTGCTTTCTGGAGGGATGAATGTGGAAATAAGTGTCAGGAAAAGGAAATTGCCAGTCATGTTCTCTGCCCTGGCCACGTGCATGTGGGAAAGGCTTGGCAGGTGTCTCCTATTCCTTCCATGGAGGATGGGAGTAGCTCTTTTCATTTTATCTGCTAAACGTCTGCCTAAACAAAACTGTCACAAAAAATTTTCACAAATGGTTATTGATCTCAGCCCCAGCTCAGGTCTGGTCTTTATGTCACACCAGTCATCAAAATTTTGAGGACTTTCTCCTGAAACTGCATCGAGAAACCATTTCTGCTCCTCTTGTGTGGAAGCAGAGAGTGCCTCACAAACCAGGACACTGGGGAATGACCATCCCCCCGACCATGCTCTGTGTCCGTTGTGCACCTAAACACCTCTGAAAATGTTCATATAATGCAGAGAAATCATGAGTGCAAGGGAATATTTGTGACCTGAGAAATGGTGTGTACATGTGTGAATTTTTTATTGTGTGGGCTGCCTGGGTGGGGAAGTGACTCTGGTGAATTCCTGTGGGCAAAATGGGCTTCAAAGAGCAATGAAAAGCCAGCACTTTATTGCAGGCATCATGGAGAGGATGAAGGTGGTTGCCTGTCACCAGCTGCTCTGAATGGGAGCCAGGAAGCCGGGCCAGGAGGGACAGCACTTGCACAATGCCTGTGGGCCCCTGCAAGGATTGCTGTTAAAAGCTCTGCCTTCACACCTTTACAGTCCAAGTAAAGTGGAGAAATAAATCACTGTGCACTGTTGTCATTTTTCCCCTCTAAGCACCAGGCGAAGAGTTTAAATATAGCTAAACCACTGTATTTCCTCAGAATAAAGACTCAGATACTCAAAATAAATTGCTGGGTCCTGGTATCAAAGGAATGATTTATAACCCAATTATACTGGGAATTTTATTCTCTATTGTTTCACTGATAGGTTATGGGTCAATTAGGTGTTTTACTCTGGTAGGAACACATCCTCATTCCACCATGAAGTGTCTGATCTTGGCACACTGGCATTTGCTCTGTCCATCTTGTAAACCACATCCAGTTTGTGGAAAAACTTTGAGAACCGTTCTGCCAAGGGCCAGGTCTGTAACTTTTGTAGCATTTTGTCTCTGTTTACTGCTTAGGGCATTGGCAGGAATGCAGAGGGTTCCTTTCTGGTGACTAATCTTCACCATCTTCTGTTTTCTCATCAGGCCTGCAGCGTATAGAAGATATTCATGGTGCAGCTGAGTCTGTAAGGTCACTGGGGAATGGATATTTTTGAGCCTTCAGAGAAGGCTGACAGCATCCTTCAGTATCCCTAATGGGTCTTCAGGAGGTGCCATAGGCAGACACCTGGTGAAGAATAAGAATAGAAAAAACTTGTTTAATCTTCCTCCATAACGTTTTTACTCTCTGAGTATAGTCAGCTCAGGATCTCCTAAGATTAATGTGATTCTCAGTAAGCTGCCCTGGGTTCCTCTTGTAGCTGCTTGTCCATTCTGCCCTTGAACATCCACAATTGTGGAACCACTGTGGAAAGACACATTGCTTTTAGAACAAAACCTATTATCCCCTACAGTGGTACAAACCCACACTTACTCTAAAGTCTTTAGTTCAGTAATTTTTTATCAGTGAAATCTGAACAAGGGAGGGGGTTTGACCAAGTCAATGAATGTAAAAGAGGAAGTTCATGGGGAAAGTGTTTTATGATTATGCTTTTTAAATCTTGCGTTATTTTAGCAATGCAAATTCAATAGTGCATTTTAATTCCCTTGTTAATATGGACTTTTCCCGTTCTGCATATTATCTGTGTCAGTATAAGCCAGGAAGGGAATCCAGCCCAAGGGTTTTGTATCATCCTCTATTTGCTCCTCCTCTTTTTTTTTACAAATTAGGATAACAATGTCATAATCTGCAATAACATTAGATTTTTCCTATAAACTACATACATGTTCTCTAGCCACAGGGAGGTTGAATCTAAAAGAGAAATAAAACCCAACCCCAGTCACATTTCTACAGTGAGACCCCAGGCAGATGATGGTTTTGGTATTCTCATGCCCAGGATTTTCATTTCCCAGATGTGGCTCTTGGCATCCTTGAGTTGTTTGTAGTAAATGGCATTTACTGAACAAGCCTGTCCCCCAAAATGCCTGACTCTCCTTGTTGCTCCTCTCCCATTTTAATTATCTAACACATAAATTCAACAAGCACTGCAATAATTAGGGCACCATATGGCACTCACAACTACAGAGCAATTCCAGCATTGGTGGACTGGGTGAGTAGTCAGAAAGAATAAAACAAGTGTCAGCAGAGGATGACTAAAGTCAGTGTACTCAGGTGGCAGATAAACACTGAGTAAGTTACAGGTGTGTACAAGCTGGACTTGGGGAAGTTTTTAGTTTTGTTCTAATCCAGGTGGAAATGGCACCACAGGATAGAAGGATGCCTTGAACTGCTGTAGAGAGATTACTGCCCTTCATGGCACGTCTCTCTGAAGATGATCTTTATTACACTTGGCTTCCCTCAGGTCTGTGGGTTCTCTAATATTTGCATGCTCAGGATTGTATTGCCATTTACCAGTTACAATGGGTATTTAGTGTTTTCAATTATTCGCTACTTCATCGAGAGCACAACAGTCATTGGAGATATTGTGGGATTCTTAGTCAATCCCATAAATAACAAAAGGGATCAGGGAGCATGTATAAGCTATGAGACTTTCCTGGCCTGGCTGTCAGCTGGGAATGTGAGCAAATCATGCCCACGAGCCATCATAGTCACGCTAACAAAAGCTTTGGAGCACACGCAAAAATACAGATTGTGAAGTATTCTTGGGTTGTATCTCTGGAGAAATGTTAGAGCTGGGCTTGAAGAAGAGTCTTGTGGTGATGTAAAATGCGTGTCCTTTATGGATGGTTGCTCATATGTGCAGAATGTCAAGAGTTGTGGTGTAGAAAACCCCATTCGGTATTTTCTCCCTGCTAAAACATCCTCTTCCAACTGAAACACTTCAGCTACTTGGATGAAGATTGTCTTTCAAACTAAATAGCTGTTTTCATACTTGCACTGACTGTTTTCTAACCACATGGAATAGAGATGACGGATGCCACAGAAGGAAGGACTCATTCCCAGGGAAGGGTAGTGGGTGACGTCCCAGGATGTCAGCTTCTCCTCAAGAAGCCCCAGGACATCCTTTTCTTTGTTTCTACAGAGCAGATGCAAAGCAACCAACCCCTTTTTGTCCTGAGGACAAATCACTTCCAAGTACATCTGGATGAGCATGAAGAATGAGAATATGAATACAGACGATTATGATGGAGTAGAGGCCCTGTAAATTTATACCCAAACTTACCCCCTGGTAACTCATTCATCTGCATGTCTTGACAGAATGCATGTGAAATAGTGGGACAATAAAGGCTTTTGTTATGCTGAAAGATGTTAATAGATGGCCTCAGGGTGAGCTGGGTTTCCAAGACAATCACAGATAACACAGATAACACAGCGAAACTCAGGAGAATGAACACTGAAGCCTTTATTTTGCAAAACAGAAAGAGACTGGGTCTATGTCAGAGTGGGGGTTGTCTGAAGGTACAGGTTTTACAGGATCTTACTCTTATGGAAAAGTACTTTCTGGGACAGCGGGGTAGCTGAACTGCTCATTACACATATGGAAATATCCAGAAAAACATCATTGTAGACTACTGTGCCTCAGCGGGTGAGGGTCTAAGGACGTGTCAGAGGGCACTGGGAATGGGCCCTTGTGGCCCTCCAGCCTCTCTGCCCGACTCCAGCACCATGCTGGGAACAAAAGGAGATGCTCGGCAAAGAAATACCGCAGGGAACTACTCAGGCAGCCTTTGGATGGTTAGAGATGTTTCAGAAAAGCTTTCTTATAATTCAGTCTTTCAGAACGGGAGGTTGTAATGCAGATCTGTCCTCACCACTGGTACACAGTGAAGCTCCTTCTATCTGCTTTCTGTCTCTTTTCACTGTTGTCTCTACACAAGCTGCTGTCCCACAGGGAAGACACTCTCATAATCACAGGGAGTGTAAGGGATGTGGGTGTTTCCTTACAGCTCATGAGTCTGAATCTGGACTGGCTTGGTTCTGTCTGAAAGTAGTGTCCTTCCCACGGCGCTGCTTGTGTGAAAAGGCTCAGGAATAAACATCTAGAAAGGGTCAACTCCTAGGCATGTAGGCATTTGGAGTGTATTCCCCTGGCCTGAATGTAATGCCTGAAAGTCAGTTTCTAGTCTGAACAAGTGTATGGGTTTGCTCTGAGGCTGGTAGGATTAGACTGAGACTCTCAGAAACTGATCCCATTTCTCTTGGACAGCCACCTTAGGATGAGACAGATGGTCCTTGGGGATCTCTCCAGGGACTGCAATAGAAACAAAGACCTCCTGGAGGTCACCTGCCCAGGCTCAGCTGAGAAGATTCCAACCCAGAGCTCAGCAGCACTGGCAGGTTTGCTCCATGTACCCCCCTATACTTGATAAAAAAACCTTTCCAGGGCCTTCACCACAGCTGTAAAGCACAAACACCACAACTGTTCTCTGCCAGAGGAAGAAAGCAAGAATATCTTAAGGGAAAATACACAGAAATTCCTAGAAAGTGCTTACTTTTACCTCAATTTGGACATGTGACTGGTAACAACATGACAGGTGAGCAAACAGGAAAATGGAGCTTTTTAAGGCAATGCCAGTTTTTGTAGGTGAGACCCACTGATGTGATGGGACAAACTGAAACTTAGAAGGGATGAACACACTCCAGAAATGCCAGCCCCAAAAGTTAAACAAGTGACTAACAAATGTGAAACAGAGCACATTTTGCTCTTGGTATCCATAAGTAGAGCCATTTATTTATTTTAGCTTTCGTCTTCTTCTTGCTCTTCTTTCCTAAAAGAAATAGTTTGGATCAAGTCACTTAAGTCCACGCTGAAACAAAATGTACTTTTGTGATTGATACCTGTGAAAACTCAGAGTGACAAGGTAATAAAACTGTAAAGGTTTGGGTTCCTTCAGGGAAATCCAGTTGCACTCACTTTGCTGTCAGAATAATGGGGTGTCTATTTTGTGGTCATAGAGTTAATGCATTTGATGCGGGTAGAGTGATTTTCAAGTCATAGCAACCTCTCTGGAAGGAAACCTTAAGTAAAACTTCTAAAAACTTGCTGTTTCTTATATGTGTGCACATGGCACACCATTATAGACTAAATATCTGTAAAATATTGATGCTCTGTAACCCCACATCATGTCAGAGAGAAAACAAACCATTCCATGGCTCATGGTGAGCTGCTGGGACTAGGCTGGTGCTGCTTTGGAAGAGGATTGAACAAATGGAATCCTTTGGAAGAGGATTTGAACAAAGCAGTGGTGAAGCCAGATAAACACAAATGTACCGAGGGTTGATGTTTCAGATCAGGGGGAGGATTCCAGGAGATTCACGGAATGTTCCTTGTGCTTCGGTTCACCCAGAGGGACAACTTAAGCAAGAAGGAGCAGTCACACTGAGAAACAGATGCCAGCTCTTGGAGCGGGGCAGGCGAAGGACAGCAAAAGGATGTGAGGCAGAGAACATCTAATGGAAGATGGAGAGCTGCTCTCAGGATGGTCGGGTGTGCCGTGTGTCTAAAGCCATGCTTAGCCATGAGTGGGCTCTTCCCCTCGCTGAGCAAAGTGAGCAGTAGTGCTGCCACGTTCTGCCACCCAAAGAAGGGGGCATTACAATATTCACACCTCGCAAACAGCAAGCGTGAGGTGCACTGCAAAATCAGCCACTCGGGTTGCTGAATATGCAGCAACGTTCACTGTACAGTGAAGTGCTGATGTATCCCCCTGCGTGAGCTGAGGGTAGGTCCCTGTGGCAAAACTGGGGGTCCTTCAGCTCATTCTCATCCTGACCCTCCCTTTCCCCCTTCCCTGAGCTCTTACTGTCATATCTGAGGTAAGGATGACTTTCCACTGGATTTAGGAGAGGGATGTAGCTCCTTACAGGCAGTAAGGGAATTGTGGCTGGAACGGCAGGAGGAAGGGAGAGGGGGTCAGACGTGTGGAGACCCGTGTGTGGAGACACTGAGGGGAGGCTGCCACGTGCAAAAAGGCTGAAGAATTTAAGATTCTATTGTAAACAACAGCGGTGAGATTGCTCTCACCTCACTCCAGGTATCTAATCATCTGGCCTGATTTAGATTTTACATGAGGTTAAGATGAATCATAGTCTGAGAGCACCCCTCTCTCTCCATGGCTGCAGTCAGTGTCTAGTGCAGATGAAGTTGTCTGAGCTGGAGCTCTCTGTGTCTGCTGAGGTGGATCTGGCCCCATATGAGGGAGAGTAAATTTGTGCAAATCCCAGTTTGAGCATTGGGATATTGCTTCCTCTTTCCATGCAACCTGCCTGTATAGGCACTTCTACACTCCCAGCAGACTAATTATTACAAAAATCCTCTGTCATTGCTTTGCAACGGTCCACGGCTTAACTAATTTAAAAATGCAAATGAATGCTAAATTGCAGTTGAATCTGAACCATCTCCTTCTCCCTCTCTCTCTCCTCCTTTCTTTTATTCTTCTCTGCTGGGAAAAGAAAGATACAGCAGACATTAAATGCTGATGGTGAAAATCAATCTTTCAGATTTGAGGTAATTTTAAATTAGGTCCCACTGCCAGGGATAGTGACATCACCAGAGTTGCTTGATTGATCCATGATTTGAGGAGATACAGCTTGGACTCGATCCTCCCTTTGTCCTTACAGAGAGAAGTGAATGTTGCAGTCTTCAGCTCTTTTCCGTGGGAAGCTTTCATACTCAGATGGTCTCAGATGTTAGGGAGAGGCATTCAGGGAGAACACGAGCAAGTGCCTGAGCTCAAACACGTTCCCTTGTACTGCCATAGTCCTCGGGCATGGGGCTGGGGCTCTGTGGTTGAGAAGAATCAGCTGAAGGGCTGTCCCCTCTGTAGCATCTCTAACCAGCTGGCTGACACTGCGTTCAGCTGTTGGTACATTCAGACTCTGTAAGATCAGTCAAGATTGTCTCATCCTGGTCCCCTCCTCTCCCTACCTGCTGACACCAACTCTTCTCTGAGACAGTAATTCCTCTGAGGAAGAGTCCATAGCTACATATTTGACAGGGACTTGGACAAGGTCTAGCACCATGGGTAGTGGTTTTTAGCTGCAGGATCACACAGACAGCCTAAACAGCCATTCACAGACAGTTTTGTTGCTTTCTTAGTGCCAGCACTGTGCTGTAAGACAAGCACTGAGAATGCTCAGAAATGGAACTCTTCTTGAGCACTTAGCGAGCCAGTGAGGGGCCCAGAATTAGGTATTGGGATTACACCCCTCCATAGAGGGCAGGAGAGTCTGGTAGTCCAAGCCTCACCACTCTTTTGACTGCAGATCCCGGTGCCGTGTAGCTGAGTTAGGTACCCAGAGAAGAATGTCCAAAACAAAACTCCTCTGTGCTTCAGGGCTGAGGATAATAGACCTTCTCAAGTGTTCATCCTCAGCTCATATATTGATGATAGTCTTCATGATAAATGACATCTTCCTGAGCGAAATACAGCATATTACAAGAATCACCCCAGAGGGCAGCTGCTGGCAGCTGTGTACACAGGGCTCTATTGCTGTTCACAAAGCATTTTTTCTATTTTGCAAATTGATGCAGAGATGAAATTTCACCAGTGTTTGTTGACACTCACATACAGCAGGCAGATTTCTAAATGGGCTCTGCAGAGATGATTGAAATTCCAACACCAGTTCCTCACTGGTTTTGTAAAATCCCATGATGTTTTCTGGGCTGATGTGTGATGGGAGGTAAACACGGTTCTTTGGAGCTGTGAACCCCTTTGTTGCCCTAAAGCAGATGCTAGACATACACACCCCTCACACACACACACACCTCTCCTCCCAGGTCCCAGACCAGTAATGTGCATGGGAGAGAGTGGTTTTCAATTAGAATTAAACATCACAGTGATAGAGTCCTCCTAATCCTTTAACAAACATGTGCATGGTTAAATCAAACTGTAATGCCTCAGGTTCTGGGTAGTTTTGTTGACCATCATCTTAGTGCCAAGTCTCCTGGGATATTTTCATGGATTCAGGATGTGCAGAGAGTGCTCCCAGCCCTTTCTCTTGGCTGGCAGGCAGATGTAGCTGTTGCATTCCCTAATGGGACCTCTTAATAACCATGTGAGGAAGAGGAGCCCTTGGCCTTCTATTCCATGCAGAAAAGCTTTAAGTGTCTCAGCCTGGGTGCAATGGTGTCTGTGAGAAAGCACAGAGAGTTTTCTATGTGGACCGACTGCATTCAAAGAGGGAGGAAGGGAGAAAGGAACAAGGAGGAATGTTTCCTGCATTTTCCCTGGGGGAGTTTCTTCCTCTACTCTGGGTTCCCCCAGGGACTGTAGCTCGAGTTGGCTGTGCCAGCCCGAGGTTTGCTGGCTCCGTGTTTCCTGTGAGCCTGGCAGCCCACGCTCACACCAAAGAGTTCTCTAGCAGAGACATGCTTTAGTGCTGCTCCGTTATCCTGAGTTCCTGAGGGAGAGGAGAAGTCATTGTTGAATAACCGGGGTCTCTCTAGCAACAGGCTGACAGTTGCTGTGATCCAAGCAAGAACCTTCCCGAGGTTTCTCTGTGTGTGCCCATTAAAGCCCTCGGGCGGATGGTGGCGGCTGGGGATCACCAGAGCACGGTGAAGGATGGCAGGAGAATTTTCCCGACATTTCTCTGGCCTCATGTCCAGAGGGAAGGCGACAGAGGAGCTTTTATGCCGACTAGAGCTGCAGGAGTCCTAATGGCCTGTCATGCTGGCTGTATGAGAGATTTGCATTATTGTGATGTTTTTGTGGGAGCTTTATTACCACACATATGACAGCCTCAATTTTGGGTGTGTGCACAAGGCCAAATCCTCATCTTGGTGACACCAGCATGAAACTGAAATTTATTAATTTCAGAACAATCTCTAGGCTTACTCTGGGCACAGGATCTGACCACAGACCACCTGTGCAGTGGAAAGGGATGAGAAGTAAAACCTTGTAAGCCACAGTCCCTCAGGGTATGGTGCAGAGTGCTGCAGATATGTTTGTCCTCTCCACGTGTGCTCTGAGCCAGCCCCCTCGGTATAAAAGCTCATGTCCCTCCTGCCTCAGAGTGTGTTTGGAGGAGGAAGACTAAAACTGGATCTCGTCTGTGGGCATGTTTCAGAATCCCATATATATGTGTGCACAAACACACACGCACACAGAAATATGTGTTTGTATTTATGTATTTTTCTGTTTCCATATGACCTGGGGCTGTTTTTTTCCTGTGATTCTCTGCTAGTAAGAACCAAAGCAAATAGAAGATTAATTCCATTTAATTTTAGTGACAAAGAACATTGCAGTCACAAGAGGTCTGCCATCAACGTTGGAGGACATTAAGTATTTGGGGTTTTTTTAGTTGCAAGATAATAATGTTCTGGTGTAAATGTTTTATAATTATCTCATGAATTATTCATGGTTAACTTGTTAACCCAGCATTTTATGGGATATGGTCTCTAGAGTGCAAGGAGAAATTTAAAGACAAATAAATGTGAAGGCAGGACCCAGCTGCAACAACAAAAATGCATTGAGGCTTCTGATTTATTTTCTGTCTGCAGTGAAGGGTGGTTTCATTCTTTTATTTATATTTTTGTGGTGATGAGCCACAGAACTTGAGTAAGCGGATGAGGTTATTTTCTATATATAGAGAAAGAAAAGAAAAACCGGGAAATAAATCAAACTCCCTTCACTGTTTTTTAATCTGAAAGTGGTGCTTGAATTATTTCACCTATTGTTCTGCAGCTCAGAGGTTCTATTATTGTTGACACCGTCTCCGTCTGGTGAAACATTAATGAAAAATGGAAACCAGCATGTATTTTTCTTTATGCATATTACTGGGCCTTTTTTCTGTCTTCACCCTCCCTTCTACTTACCCTTCCTCTCTCTTCTTTCATCCTTATTCTCATTTCAGTTCTTTAAAATTTATTTTTTTTAAAATTATTTTTGTCTCTTTCGTCTTCCATTCTTCTCTCTGTTCCTCTGGGGCTGTCTTTTTCTCCTCACTTTCCTCTGATGCATTCACCGTGTCTCACCTGTTAATGCTTTTTATTGTCTGCAACTCCCTCTTTGTTCTCTCTGTTGCTCACAGGATCTCTGTGGTATCTGCTGAAGTCCATGAGCCTTAACCCCAACCATCTGAAGACAGAATCAGACCGGGAGAAAAGTTCCTGCAACTCAAAGAAATCAGGTGGCAGCTTCTGGAAGAAGAATGTTGAAACTCAAACCTGGACTTCCAGCCTGAATGTCCATCAGGCCTTGATAACCACAATGCACCAGGAAGACAGGCAATAACTCCATTTCCCTGTGCCAGGGATCAATGGACTAAACAGCCAGCAAGGGCCTGGGAAGGCTCTTGGCTTGCCTGATATCCATGAATCCAAATGGAAAAGAGAACATGCCAAATGACACTTAATCCCAATGTGAGCAAAGGTTCTCCCTGTACCCAGAGAAACAACTGACAGCTAATACAGAACTGAGATCTCCAGGGATCTCTGCACGAGCAAAGTCTCCTCTGTGGGAGATTAAAGCTTGGTGCAAACTCCAAGGTCACCTCTGTATAAGCAGTGGGAAGGGAACAGTACAAAACTTGGGATCACCTGAGCTCTCTGGCATCCAGCTGCTTAGCAGTGTTGAGGTTTATTGCACTGGAATTTCCATAAGGAGTTTTCATCCATCAGGAATGTAGGTGCTTTTTCAAAGCAGCTCTGGGTTCTGCAGAGTCTGATGGATTGCCTTAAAAATTTCTGAAGTGGTAGTTTGAAGAGTAGCTGGCAAAACATGAGCCAGCAAGGCATTGCTGAAAGATGAATTCTCAAGCAGAAATTTTTAGAAAGGGTATTGGAGAATGAAAGAGTGATTCCACCTACCTGCATTCATTTATTTAAATTTATGCTATAAAATGGACAGCAGAGGAAAGTCAAAACTTGCACTGATGATTTTTCTTTCCCTTCCCCCTCCTGCCCCCAGTCTTTTATTTATTAAACTGCTCTGGGTGCACCTTTCAAAGGACTTTTTTTTGGCTTGCTGTTTATTATATCTTCATCAGCCTTGAACTGGGAGCTGCAGGCAGCTTGATAAATAGATTGAAAAGCTGCTTCTGCCAGAGTCTCGCTAACAAAAACTCTCAGAATCCGTAAGCCTTTTTGTTTTAGCATTTCTAGAACAATCACTGTTTCCCTCAGAGCATCACTGAAGAGTAATGCACCAGTACCCCTGAGTGTTGCAACAAAGGGATTTTTTTATCCAGTGATGCCCAGGGCAGAAGTTTGTCACTGGGTCATGAACAGGACTCAGCCTGCAGCTCTGGAGAGCAAGGGCAGAGAAAGAGAGAGAGAGAGAGATGGTCTTAGTAAGGCTGAGCAAATCTTGGTTCCTAATATGCTGGGCAGATCAGTGGAGTAAATAAGGCAAAATGTAGGAAGTTGGGACTTGCAGCTGTCCTGCTTCCATACAGCTATTTTTTACCCAAATGCTTTCTAAACACTTCCTTTCCTCCCAATCCTTCTTTAAATATGAACAACTCAGTATATCCCTGGTTCAAACCTTTTGTCCTTAGCACACTTAAATCCTGCAGTTGGTCCAGCCTGGCAGTACACAAGGGTTTAGCTACTGTGACTTATTCACAGTGGTAAATGGTTCAGTCCCATCTGTGAAGGTACAAAAAATTCACAGGAAAATAAATACCCCATGAGAAAGTGGTAAGGAACTATTGGTTGCAAAGCTCCCAAACAGCCAGGTTAAAACCTGTCAGGTTATCTCCTGTGGCTTACAGCACAAAGGTTGCAGCAAAGGAAGTTAGAGGGGGGAAAGCCCACTGGCACCACCAAAAAAATAAAAAGAAACCAAAAAGGAATGAAAATGTGTGGCTTGTGAGAGGAAGGACAAGCTCTAGTGGTGAATACTGCAGGCAGAATGACAGAGGCTTGTGCTCTGTTCCTCACTAAGGTTGTTTCAGCTCTACATGCAAAGGTGGTGAATACGCAAAGCAAAGGATGGGAATGTCCCCGTGGCCTGGGCTCGCTGGTGTGGGATTTGCTGCCATGGATCACCCTGACAGCAGTGCATCCCACTCTCCTAACACAGTTCCCAGCACCCAGCACCAGAGGTGGCAGTGCTGCAGGGACACCTGATGGGCTCTGCCAAAGTTGATAATCTTCGTGTCTCTGTTCTCACCCATTGCCTGCCTGGGTTCTGACTGTCTGTGACTGTCTCTGACTGTCTGTGTCACCGAGGGACTGCCAAGGTCCCGGCTGCTTAGGGGCACAAATTCCCAGTAGTGGTTCTGGTGCCATGGCCATGCTGTGGGTTTTCTTTCCTACTTATGGGGAGCCACTGTCACTGAGTTATTGCAGTGACCCCACCCTGTCTCCTTTTTTTTCTGTCTGCTCCAGTCCCTTTTAAGAACTGCCTGGGTTTGGGAAGAGCTTTGCTGTTCCTTGAGGCAGGAGGTGTGTGGGACAGATGGATGGAAAATGCAGCGTGCCCAAGGCCATGCAGACAGGAACGCTGATGGGAATAAGAGGTAAGAGAGCAGAAGGTACCTGGACCCTTGTGATTCTCTGGTTATTTAGAATGCACACTTGCAGTTTCTTTAACACCAGGGGATAACTGATCATTCACAGGAAAGAAGCCGGTGATGGAGATCAATATTTCTATTGCTGTGCTAGAAAAATAGCAGAAAAGGAATGGCTCTCTAATTGTTGCAGCAGAGCAGAAGTCTGTGCTTAAGGCTGTTTGTAGCAAGGGCCTGCAGAGGGTTTGTGCAACGCTGGCTCCCATCTCAGACTTGAGCTTCAGTGAATGAGTGTGGATGATGTACCCTGCGCTCCAGATGTGGCCTGGCTGGACACAGGGCAGACAACAGCTCTGCCATCCTTGGCGTAGAGAGAGAAATTAAGTCACCCTGAAGGTGAAATAAGGGATATATGTGGGATAGTAACTTGAGCAAATTTCAGCTGAGCACTTCAGTCTCCATTTTCTACTCAGACCACACTGATGAATATTTTTTATGCAGGCATAAGATTTACCAAGAGCTGACTTCACTTGTCACAGCCAGAGCTGGGTTTGCCCTGGCACCTGTGGGATCCTGTAGTAAAAGCACAGATAATCTGTTTTACCAAGATGTTTAGCTGAAGGGTTTTGTTTCCAATCAAATATTTGTTGAGCCCTTCTTGGAGGGTCTTACAGAAGGAGTAGGAGGAGGTTACTCTTTGAATGGGATTCTGTGTAGGAATTCTTTATTATAGGCACTGGCAAGGAATATGGCTCTGAATTAGATTTATCTGAGCTTGTACTTGTTTTGGTCATGAATCAATATCTTGATTTCTCATGCAGAGCTTGCAAGTTGTATACAATTATTCTGCCATGCCCTGTGAAACAAAAGACTGAGAATTGTCCCAAAAAGAGAGAATTTTCCAAGTCGGGGTGGATGAGGTGGCCAAGCCTGACTCACCATCGGTGTTACCACTGGGACCTGAGGAGAAGCCTGGCTTTCTATGAGCCTGTGCTGACTGAACACACGGGAATCTCAGGCTGAGTTTATCCAGCCACAGTAGTTTTGTTACAAAGAGAGAGTTCTGTAACACTGAGTTACAAAGTGAGAGTTTTGTAACACCGAGTTACAAAGTGAGAGTTTTGTAACACTCAGTAGTTTTGAGCAGGGGGAAAAAAAGAAATGAAAACATGAAGAATCTCCACCTCGTAAATCAACACCCGGGGAGCTGGAACAGGTTTTCTCTTGGGGTGTCCTGTGTACCACAAACGCAGGCTCAGCACCCAAGGCTTCTGGGAATCAGGGCACCCCAGTGCTGACCCCCACACAGGTTTCCATGGCACAAGACTGACCTCCTGTGGCACTGACTGGTGTGGCTGGGCTGTAAATCTGTAGAGGATGTGAACAAATGCTCTTTAGAGGCCACACGTTCAGATTTCAGGGCAGATATTTGCTCCTTGCCTTCTTCAGACCTTTCCAGCATAAACAGACGCTGGGGACAGTCTCCTGCTGGTGAATGCAACGTGGTTCAACCGAGGTAGGAAATTCTGAAAATGTTCTCATGAAATAGGAAGGAAGTATCCTACCTATGGCTTCTGTCCCTGCAGACCCAAGTGAGGAGAAAGAATGGGGCAAAATAGAAAGGGAAGAACTTTTGGGGCAGAGTGAATTTCATTCTGCAAACGAAATTCTGCTGCCTGCATTTGAGATACTCAGCCCCAGGACACGGCATGATTTGCAGCTCTCCCTCTGCAGGGTGAGGGGGAAACCCATCCCAGTTTAACCTGGGGTTCTACTTTCCAGGGTAGCAAGCTGCTGGGAGGAAGTGCTCACCTGAACGAGGAGGAACCATCTGCATCATCCTTTAGGCTTTCCTTCCTTTCCAGAAACTGTAGGTATCTTCTTCTAATGGTAGAATTACAGCGCTCTGATTCCTCTAAACCTGACAGAGCCTTCCCTTTTTTATTGCTGGTGTGAGTTTAGGGCCCCTGTGTCTTTGTAGAGGGTTTCCTTGTGTTTCATAAGCCCTCAACACCGTTCTGTCGGTGGCTCTCTCTGACAACACTTTCCTCATTGTGTGAGTACACATCTCCCCTCATTTTCAGTGCAGCAGCCAGCTTCTGCCAGTGAGGAGTCACTTGGAGGATTTAGGAAGAGGTGTCCTGGCTGGATGATAGCTACTAGACCTCCAACAGAAGGAAGAAGATATTTCCTCTGCCGGTGGAGAACTTCTGTGAATGGTAAGACACAGCAATGCAGCAATAGTTTATCTGTGAGAAGGTGAGGAACCTGTCAGTTGCTAGACACAGATCCTGGTCCTGATTTCCAAAGGAAACCTGGCATCACAGGCTAAGGAGAAGAGATGGTATATGGGGCTGCCCTGGATCTGGTTCATCTGGTGCATTTTTATCTCAGAGGGGATTTTCAAGAGAGAGCTGTCTTTGGTGTATGAATTTTGGGCACCCAGAACTGCATTAACCAAGAAAGATCTTTGACATCCCACTTGTGTAAGTAATCAGAGGTCATCCTGGACTGAGTACATACAATGTTCAGACTCAGAGTGGCTCAGATTTAGCTCAGATTTGTACCCAGGACAGATTCCAATCATAGACTTTGAACTGAGGCACTTTTTCCCTGTCAGAATATGGAAAGAGGAGGTGGAAATGTTGCGGTGCCCTTGGCATCTGCATAAGAGAAGAGTTCACCTGGTGATTTATACTGATGGCTGTTGTGGAGCTCAGGGGTTGTGGTGAACTTGGACAGGCTGCAAAATGGAGAGAAGAAATGCCTCACTGAAAAGGAACAGCAGGAGCTGGGAGCAACCGGGAGAGGTCTCTGGAGGGAGCAGGGCAGGCACAGCTGGGCTGCCTTTCCCAAAGCCTACTTAGCATAGGCCAAGGCCCTCATTTACTATTGACTGGAGGGATGTTTTACAAGTGCCCCTTCTGGTTTAGAGAGATATGAAATCTGACTGTAATTAAGTTAATTTGGAGTTGAACATGGGCAAAGATAATGAGCTGGAAGTAACAAAAGAGGAAAGAAGGGAAGGTGTTGCTAAGGAACAGATCTTTTTCATTAAATCCTCTCCCCTCCCCAGTCAAATAAACCATTTTTAGGATCTGGGTGGTTGAGTGGTGGGGCAGACAGAGCACAGGCATGGAAATGATTGCTAGATCAAGAGCTCAGAATAATAAAGGAGGTAAGAGGAGGGGTGTGACTTAGAGAATTGAGAAAGGCAAAGAGAGTGACAGCTGTGGCCAGTACAGTTTAGGGGCAGAGCAGTGGCTTTGGGATCAGCAGAGTGGTGTCCTGTGCTTGACTTACCCCTCGTTTGAGGGAACCCCTCCCCCAGTGCCCTGAGCCTCCCCTGGGAAGTGCTCTGAGATGTGGACATAACGACAGACCACCACCACGTCCTGCTTATCAGAGACCAGCAAACAGCCACTCCCAAAGCACAAGGCTTTTCACTTCTCCAGTGCTTGACCCTGGTGAGAATTCCCTGGAATTCACTGGAGCAAGCATCAGGGTGAAAGCTTAAGATTGGTTCTCCTTGGCTTTTAGAAATGGTGTGAAATATAGTGTGTTCAGTCCAAAAGGAGGATGGAAGAGAGGTCTGCAGAAAGGACCAGAATATTTAACAGCCAGCAAAGCATAAGTAAATAGACAAGTTATTATCAATGAGTTTGTTTGAATTTGACAGAGCTTTCCTGCAAACATGGGGGAGGGAAGGGGGGTGAAGAATTCCCTGCCAGTGTGAGCTGTAATAAAGGACCTGCTGTTTTTTGATTCTCACTCTCTGTGAAAATTGAAAAGGTTAGCCAGGTAATTGAAATCGGGACTGGAATACAAACAACGGTGTGAAATCCCTACAGCTGGCAAATAAAATTGCAGAGAAAAGACTCAATCCTCAGTGGAATTTCTTAGCAGCAAAAAGACTGGATGGATGGGGGGAAGAGATGATTTTCAATATACCTGTTCCTCCTGGGAGGGAAGATAGGGAACGAAATGAGACCGGAAGGAACCAGACTGAGACTAACACTTATAGGAGTGTTCCTTGCTGTTAATGCAGGAGACACACGAAAACCGGGGTGTGCTGAGGCTGAATCACGTCTGTCAGTCCTTGCTGCCTCTTGGAGGAGTGCAGTGGGTTTGCTGGGATTTAGTAGGCTGCCATGTGAGCCCCAGCTTTGGGACTGGTTAGTGCTACACGCAGAGAGAGCCAGCTCCACATGACTCAGCCCCTCGCCTTGGGACTGGGATACATAACCAAAGCAGATGGATCTGGGCCAGTGTCAACCGCTGCTCATCTTTGTTACACGCAGGAACACAAGCTGGTTTCATTACTTGAAGCTAAGAGCATGCTGCCTGTGTCTCAGTTCCAGTGGAGGGTCCTGCCAGTGCTACTGAAATGGAAATTTGTACGTGCTGCTCTTTCTGTGGTTTGTTTTTCTGCGGGAGCAGGTAACTTGAGCTGGGAGGAAACAGCGGTGCAGGGCTTAGGGGAAGCTGAGTTTTGTGGTAGTAACCAGGTTTGTTCACACTCAAAAAACCCCTCTGCATGCTGGATTTCCCTAACACCAAGCCAACAAACCCCATGTACACCCCAGTGCATGGTTAAATAAACATGGTTAAATATACCTCCAAGTTCCTGTGTTAGTGCTTGGCTTCCTTCCTCCCAGAGAGTCTGGTGAGTTATTCTGGTTCCCAAAACTGTGACTCTTGTACTTTTTTGCTGCAGTTGCTCTGTGCTGCCCAACCCACCTGCACTGCAGTCCTGAAAGAACTTATTTTTGGAGACTTTCCATTGAGTTCAGGCAGCTGTTTAGCACGTTCTCTGGCAGGACAGATCTTCCTGCCCTTGTCACCTCCTACAGAAGCAAAGGAAAGAAAACTGAAATGTTGCTAACAAATGCTGCGAGTTCTACATGTGCTAGAGCTTTGTTGGAATTTCTCTGCCTTTTGAGTGTAGCCCAGGTGTCTCAGAGGCACCAGCCCCAGGTCAGTGAACAAAGTGGAAGGTGAGCCCCTGAGGATGCTGTTCTCCCACTGGTTAGTGGTGATTTAGCTGTGAGCCATTTGCTTTGCTCGTTTGGAGTTTGATTTTCCTGGTAAGGTATTTCTAAGGGAGTCTCTTGGGTTCTGAAGAAATAAAAAAAATTGAAAGGGTCTGATAAACATACCTGCTCTGCAACAAAGAACACACAGCACTGCAAGGTGACGTGTACCTTGTTGCCTGGCTGTGTTTTTCAGCTGCAGAAGATATGCATAAAAACTACCCGTAAAACACGTAAAGTAGATGACTGAAATAGGTCAGATAAATTGATTTTAGAACAGCTTTTCCCCCCCTCATTTAGCTAGAAAAAGAATACAGAGGAACTCCTCTGGTGGAGATCGTGCTGAAGACATCTGAGTCAAAAGGTCTTCTGGAAAACCCACCTCTAGCCAAAAAATCAAACAAAAGCCTGTTCCTCTGGGAAGGAACTTGCTGCAATTCATAAAATAGTGTAAGAGGAGGATGCAAGAAAAAGGTTATTTGGGCTTTTACAATAACCACCTCAGTATTTCATTCATGAATTAACATCTCAGTGGGAAGCAAATTATTCCAACAGCTCCCATACATCTAGAATTAATCCTTCTTTAAAAATTAGGTGGATTCAAGATAATCTGCCTTAAAAACATCAGCTACAGCTTTTTGGGCTTTCACAAAGTCTAGACAGTAACAGAAAGTCTTCTGGTGGCAAATGACCTTAGCTCTGTGTCTTGGGTATGACCAAAGCAGGCTGTTGACTACCCAGAATGTAAATGGAAAGAAATATGGAAGAAAATCAACAACCCCTTGACTCTTCTGGAGAGGTTCTTACTTTATGGTCCATTTTGTATGTGGCAAATTCCTTTTTCAGAGTCAGGGAATCGTGCACAAGATGCTCACTGTATTTTGGTGCATGGTGACCTCCCCTAACAACCTCAAAAGTGTTTTTTTCCCAGGCAGGGAAACCTGCAGGGCCCAGAATGGGCAGTTTTCTGCAGTTGCTTTGCAAACTCTTTTAATCCTCAGCTCACTCTGATGGACATTTGCCACCATTGCATTGACTTGGACTAAATTCTAAATGCAAATTTTAATGCTTGCACGAGCTTGTTTGATTTCTTGTTTCTTTCCCCTTTTTCTTCCTCAGTTTGTGTACAGAAAGAAAAAGTCCAGATTATCATTCTGCTTTCATGGTCATGTTCCTCCTTACATCGATATCCATTTGATATGGAAATGCCACAGCTCAGCAATTTGCTAGTTAGCAGAAAAAGAAACCTCAGTGGGGAAAATACTAGCAAGTGTCATAATGAACAGCAGAGAAAATGAGACAGCTGTGATAAAAGAGAGAGGGAGAGCAGACCTGGCTGGCCAGCAGCAGATTTTGCTTTGGGACCCTCTCCTGGCTATGACAACTGTGCTGCCCAGTTTTTAACCTCCTCCCCTGCAGGAGCAGTTGTGCAGAGCCACAAGTTCCATGGGGATTAGTGCTGGTTTTATGCAAATATACCAGCTGAAATATGGTTTTTTTTTTTAAGTACTGTGACTTGTAATGAGTCCTTGGTGTCCTGCCCTTGGTGCTGGCTGAACATCTGGGGAATCTCCATCTTCTGCTGCTCACATGGAATCAGAGGGAGCAACAAGAAGCATGAGGATTTCTGGAGGATGGACCAGGCTTAGGAAGACAGACTTTAGTATATTTATTTTCATGTTACATACAGATACAGATAACCATCTCTGCAGCTGAAGTGTACATTTAATTTTACTGATAAGCTGTGGTTTAAACACTTCAAAACACAGCAGTGTTCAAAAACTCCTCATATAATCTTAACAGAACTGTCCACTTGCTGTTCATGGTGTTTTTTCCGACTGAACCTGGCATTAGATCTGAGCATCACTCACTGGCAAAGAACACAATTCTTCTCCCCTTTAAGTGCTTCCTTGCAGCACATTTCAGACCCTCCACGTTTTGTCCACAGTGCTGGAGCACTGCCCCTGCTCTCCACACTTTCTGCTCACACACTTGCACGTTTCCCAGAGGGAGACAGAAGCAGAGAAATAAATCAATGGACAGTTCTACGAAGTCATGCTTGATTTCAAATAAATACAGCTTTATCACAGTAGACCACTTTGGGGGAGAGTTGTTCTTCATTTTTGTACAAGAGGAGTTTTTTCTCAGCCAGTTGCCAACATTTTTCAGCACTTGGCTATGAAAGCTCCTTAATGTATAAACAAAAGAACAGCATCAGCTTTCGTGACATCTCTATCCATCTTCCTGGTTTTTTCATCATTGGATCCAGCTTTCAAAATGCAGGAGGTAAATATCAGAGCAGAGTGATAAATAACTCAAGCACTGACCTTTTGGGAAGAAAAGCCTCCAGTGGACATTGACTACATTTAGGGACAAAGTACATCAACAGTTTCTTAGAGATCTTCCCTCAGGAGTGAGGGGTACTGAGCTGTGCAGTCACAGGGAACTTGGAGTCTCCAGTTAGTCCACATTTTTTTCACTGCATTTATTTTATTTTTAGCAGAATTCAGAGGAGTTTTGACATGTCTCTCTCAATAACACTTTCACAGAAGGTTTGGTTTGGTGCAAGACTGAATGTTTTCAGCTTCGATTTTGATATTTGGCCAAGAAAGCTCAGTAATTTTTGCTTATGAGTATCACTCCTTTTGACTCACAACAAATTAAATGTGATAAAAACTGATTTTAGGACAAAGAAATAAGTTAATTCAGAACTAGGTGATTTCCTGATGATTTGTTTCTCACTATTTCTCTTCTAAAATTTCTTCATCCACGCGCATTCCTCCCACCTCCGCTTCCCCTTCCTCACAAAACCCTTTTGTCTTCCCCTGGGACAAAAATGTGGCCATTTTGTTTAAGACCACGTGAAATCTTCACCCTCCAGCTTCAACCCCCAACCCTTGTCTGCAGGTCTGTGTGCTCATCTGCAAGTCAAGGGATGCATTTATCAACGCCGAGCCTTGCAGCCCAAGGCTGGGATTCTCCCATGAAGAGAGGAGAGAGCGGCACCACTCGTGGGTGGCTCTCACTCGTGGGTGGCTCCCTGTGCACAAGCACAACATGCTGTCTCACCCTAAATGCGTAACAGGCTTTGAAAAAGCCACAAAACCTCGCAGGGGAATGACCCCACCCCGTGCTGGATGTGTGAGTATGTCAAACTGCACCATCTCCTCACCCCTTTGTGGTGTCTAGGACAGCTTTCACACAGCTGGGACAGGGAGGAACGTCCCCTAGGCTCAGTGAGGGATCTGCCCAAGGGAGGCACAGGGTGAGGCAGGAAATCCAGCGCAGCCACTGCCCAGGTGGTCCCCAGGTGGTCCCCAGGTGGTCCCCAAGTGGTGCCCAAGTGGGGTCACAGAGCTCGGAGCCCTGCACAGGCAGAACAGGGACAGGGGCAGCCCACAGGCAGCAAGGCACCACTGGCGTGGCCTGTCCAGGGGGAAAACACACTCTAATCTCTGGCAGAGGGAAAAATAATGCAAACTTTCTGCTTAGAAATGCAAATGTCACTGGTAAAATGTAAGTGTCCACTTGGGGGTGGCAAAGCATTTCAGCTGTGTCTTGAGGGAGCAGGAACTGCCTTTTCTCTGCAGGTCTTGTGTGTGGCTCTTCCCCTCTGCAAGGCTTGTTTCCCAAAATTGCAGGTGGTAAAAAGGATCTGAAAACATTCCCCTTATGCTCCGGGAAAAGGGGACTCTCCAGCTGCCATGAGTCTCCCACCTTCAAGCCCTACAGTGAGAATCAAACAGAAAACTTTGGGGCAAACAAAGTAAGAGGCCGTGGTAACAGGAGTAAAATCCCTTCCTCCTTGGCAGGAAACGTCATTTGGATCCCCAGTGACCAGAATGGAAAATGTCTTTATGCACACAGTGTATCATCTTTCAGGAACTAATGTTCTTATTTGCCGGGATAACTCTGTGTTCTCTGACTGTGTGAGCAGCCGCCAGTCCCCTGGTGACACTCATGGGATGATTCTCTGTGGCAGTGCGTGCCAAGCCGGAGCCCAGCGTGGGGACTGAACCCAGCCCTGCGCCGGGATGCGCACGGGAGGCATTTCCCTGAAACACAATGAACGGGCTTTGAAACCCTTGAGACAGAGTTTTACAAAGTTCTTTATCATGTAATGGACTCCCCCTGAACTCTCTTGGAAAAATTCTGTAGAGTCCTGTCCTGGCAGTCAGCAGAGCCCAGGAATTTGTCAGCTCAGATGTGAGTGTACTGCCTCTGGGATCTGTTTGCATGACTGGGATGCAGGAAAGATTTTCAGACCTTCAATATGTTTTGTGGCAAAAACTGAATTTAGTTGATGCAAGATCACTGCAAAACTCCTTTTTTTATTGCCCTTGTATTAGGTTTGTCCCAACTGCCTTTGTTGTGGATGCTGCCCAAGTTCCTTCCTGGTGGTTGCTAACCCACCCAGATCTCTGACTTCTGCAGTTCTGGTACAGGAGGAGTGAAGTCTGCTGAAGCACAACCCCAGGGCTTCACTGCTGGAGACAACATATAAATATCTGAAGCTGAAATAATGATAAGAAGCTCAGACAGCAAAAGTTTGCTTTACATTTATTTTACAGTTATTGGCTCCCTGGTCCTTCTGGCCCAGAAATAGCCATTGCTGGTGTTATCAGCCAGCTCTGAGCTGCTCTCATTCTTGCCTGTTTGCTAGTGTTGAACGGGGGAGGTTTGCAACAGCCATACCTCAAGAAGGTCATAGCAGACAGAAGTGGGACTGGCTTACCTAAATACAGAAGTGGGTAGACAAGGCTTATGAAGAAAGTTGTCCCGTTTCAAAATAAGTAAAAACTGATGGTCAAGTTGCTGCACAAAAAGCCATTTGGTAAGAGTGGCTAAGCTGATTCTCTCTCCCATGCTGGCAACACTGGGAGTGTCTCTCACCTTTTAGAGCAGCTCTTTGCCAGCACAACTTGCAGTGAGCAAACTCAGACTTCCAGCACTCCCATTAGCTTGGGGGTGATACAGTGCTTCCCTAACACATCCTAAATACAGCCTTCTTCTTCATTCATTCAGTGGGATACCTCCTGAGCAATTCTTGCTGAAATCAGTCTTTTAGGAAGTTTTCTTCTGCTTTAGTTTCCCAAAATAATTTTCTTAAGCTTCTCTCTCACCTGGATCACAACATGGAAAGTCACAGGCCAGTGGAGAGCTGCGAGCTGCTGATGGATGTCCTGTGTGTGCCAGGGAGGCTCGTGTTTTCAGCAGAGTCCATGGGATTATGATCGTCAATCACAAACATGCTCTTCTGGGATGAAATCTTGCAAGCAGGATGTTTAGGGGCACAGTGCTTGCAGCGAGGAGAAATCACGCTGAGGAAAGCCATCCTGAAGCGCTGGGACAACAGGTTGTAAATGATGGGGTTTGTGGCAGAGCTCAGGTAGAAGAAAACACCTGGGAGAGCAAGGGTGGGGGGAAGAGAGAGACGTTCATTTGTGTGTGAAATGATCTCACAAGAGGAAAATCTCTTCATTGCCCATGCAGCTCCATCCAGCTTGGGCGCAAGGGTGGAGACAGCAGCAGTGGAGCTCTGCTGCCTTCCTGGCAGAGGCAGAGGGATGTCTCACCAAGGTTAGCTCAGGCACTGCAGCGAAAGGAAAGTGGGAGAGAATGTGAATTGGAGCTCACTCTCTCCAGCTGTTCAGGAACCAGCTCTCTCTTGAGCTGTCCTGACCTGCCTCCAGCACTGCCCTCATCCCCACAGCAAGATTTGCACAGCTGGTGCCCCATCAAAGCTGTCAGAGGATAACTTCCAGCCAGGGGAAGCTAATTTCCTGCAACTCACCAGGACATTTGCACAAGATTGGATTTGTCTGAGCTGCCTAATGGCCACATTCAGCGTTTTCCCATGGCAGACTGAAAATAAGATTCTTCTTTGAAAAGCCCTTCATTTTTTTGGTTGGCAAGGCCATAAACATTTGGTTTCGTTGCCCAGTTCTGAGCAGTGTGTAAGGCTCTTGTCTTGCATTTGGTAATGTTTCCTATTTGCCCCAGAGAGCCTGTGGAGGGTGCTGCCTGCTCCTGTGTACTTCCTAAAAGCAGCTCAATGACAGCAGTCTTTACCTCTGAACTTTCCCAAGAATGAAAAGCAGCTAGTAATGATGCATGGTATCCTTTCTTTTTCTCTTTTATTCTTTGTGAATGTTCAGCCACTATATTGGACATCATGTCCAGATCTTGAAAGCTGCAGAAACTTGCCTGCAGTTTTTATTCAGGCACTGTTCCCATCACTGCTCACCAAACCTCAAGGAGGTTTTCATGCAATTTTCATGTCCCCTACAAAATAAATGACTACAACTTCCAAGTAAAACACTCATAAATACTTTTCTTTTTCTGCCAGTCCCTGTGCAAGTGGAAGAAGAAAGCTTTACCTGACACCACATGAATTAAGTTGAACGTGTTGGCCAAAGGCTCAGTCCATTCCACAACAAAGCTGAAGAAAAGTCGGTCTATATGGAATGGAGCCCAGCAGATGGCAAAAACTATCACGAGGACAACTGGCATGGAGAAAAGGGAGAAGAAGAACAGGTCAGTAATGGGAGGGTATGGTTCACCAGCCTGCACATGGCAGAGAGTTCAGAAAGCTGGGTGGGACACTTAGGGTATAAATTTTATTCACAGTTTCAAAACTTTGCCATACTTTCTGTCTCGCAATTGCCAACTAGAAGAGCAATCTTCCCACTGATTTCTGTATTGGATAACCCAATGCATGTACACAGAGTGACATTCAAACAGAGCAGAAACAGCCAGGCAATGCTGGGGTATATATGGAGCCCAAACCCTTTCCAGGCTCAGGAAACCAGACTGGCTTCAAAGTACAATTTCCTGGTTCAGGCAGTGACTTAAGCTGCTTAAAAGAATAATGTTGTTGCAGGAAATATTGAAGGTGATTTCTGTTTTCTACATGAACGTCTCAATAGCAAGGTGATCTTTGCCTCAAAGACAGCCCCAAATTAAGAAGCGATGTGAGCGCTTCCAGGGGGATTGGAGCATAAATTCTCTTGAATGTTATACAATGTGAGAGTCTGCTTAGGTCCAGCTTTTCTTTGGAGTGCTTTAGTCAGCAGTAGGTGATGAACTTGGCTTGGCAGGACTGTCTCAAGAAAAGGCAACTGAGAGGGGACCTCATCCCTGTCTGTCAGTGTCTGCAGGGAGGTGTCAGAGGAGGCCCTAGGCTCTGCTCCATGGGGCTCGGCAATCAGGAACTGATGCCCAGGAAGTTCCACCTGAACGTGAGAACTTCTTTTCTTTGCAGTGATCCCACACTGGAACAGATTGTCCAGAGAAGGTCTGGACTCTCCCTCACTGGACATACTCCAGAACAATCTGGACACAACCCTGTGCTCTGGGATGACCCTGCTTGAGCAGAGAGGTTGGACCAGTGGGCCCACTGTGGTCCCTTCCAACCTGAACCATTCTGGGATTCCTGCTCACGAGCAGGGCTTGTGGTGTAAAGCAAAACAGATGTACATTCTGTAAAAATGTACCAGATAGACCATTTGCACTCTGAAACAAAGGGATCCTCCCTGGGGGGCTGCAAGAGCCGGTTTGGAGCGAGGGGTGTTGGAGAACTGCCATGCAAGCATCTGCCATGAAGGTTTGCTCAGCCTCCTCTTGTGCTGGGGAGGAAAATTTGCTTTCTGAGTCTTTTGGTAGTTACCCCTGGTGCTTCATCCTGTAAGTCCAGATAAATCAGCAGTAAACCTTTTTTTTAAATAACAGCTCCTCATCCCATAACTCTCGTGTCCAATGAACTTGCTCAATACCCTTCAGGGTCCGGTCACTCTCCTGTTCGTGGTGAATAAAACACAGAACTCACTACTCACACAACATCTTGGTGACTGATTTCCTGGATGGTCTCTGAACGTTCACAGCCATTTCCTCCACTTCCAAAGATTCATCTCCTTTCAACTGGCAGAAGGAGGGAAAGCAAAGGACAGCTTAGACAAGAGATCACATCCCCTCTAGACATAGACTGTTTGATATTTTGATAGATGTATTTTGAGAAAGCAAAATTTGGGGCCACTCAGGACTCACTTAAAAAGAAAATTCTACATTTAAATTTCAGTTCTTGTCTAGATAAACATGGAAACTTTAGGTTCAAAACAATCTGCAGATTTTTAGGTTCAAAACAATCTGCAGATTTTATGCATCTGAACCTGTGTATTTACAGCTTATTTATATTTCACTTTCCCACTTAAACTTTTCTCAATGAGTCAACATTTGGTTCACAGTTTATGTTCTATTTCAACAGTATTTTGCTAGGCATTATTTTCTCTTCTAGCAAAATACTTTTTGTTTGTTTATTTTCCTAAAAGTGTTCCCCACAATTAAGCACAAACCAATGATCCAAAAAATACCCAGAGAGGCCTCAGTACAACACAGCTGTAATCACTGGAAAAAATCCTGTAGAATTCAAGTGAGTTTGTTTCATGCCCTGAGTGTTTGGTTGATATTCAGCCCATCTAATGACCAAACCCCAGAAATGCTGCCTTGCAGGCAGGCAGGGTGTGTGATATGCACAGATTTAGCCACACACTGCTCGGGTACAACAAGGGGAGATTTTTTTTCCAGTAGTTTTTCCCAGACTTCTAAAAAATGGACATAAAGAGCAATAATCTGATTCTTCCTGGCATCCTTCCCCAGGATGTTTATGGTGAGAGCACTGGTGCTTTGGTGATAAAAAGATCAGGTCTAGATAAAGAGGACAGTTGATTTGAACACCAAAGAAATCTTATCTGCAAAGTCCATATTTGGCCCCAGCTTCCTGCAGTGGGAACTCCTGATTAGCCAACAGCTTCTGCTGTTTTCAGGTGAGAGAAACTGGAACCAAAACTTTTAATTACACATGAGACAATATCAGGAATGAGGGAAAAGATAGAAATCCTCTGGATTTGTAAAAAGCTCATGAAAACATGCTAGTTGTGCCATTTGCCATTTACACTGTGACTTTGCTTTCCGATTTCTGATTAATAGTACTTTTCTGTAAGGATGATGAAATGAGCCCTTCTTCCAATGTTCTCTTTATTCTGTTTATAAAAGGACATGTAAATGGAATTATAGTCAATTATAGTGCAATTCAGCCTCCCATGTTTTACATTATTCCCCTTGTAACTTTTAGTCATAACCACAGTTGCTTAAGGAAAAGACTCAGTTGATCTGTAACACATCTAGTGATAAATGATCAGATTTATTAAAACCCCTGGATTCCCTTCAGTGGTTTTCAGTCTCAACAGTAATCTATTCCAGGCATATTCCAAAGCCTCAGAGAGTACAGTGTGCTGATGCTGTAATAAACCAGAGACACATGTATCTTTATTTTTCACCTTCCTTCTGTCATTTTGATGATGCTGTAAGGCTCCTCTTTAGCCCCAAGTGATGAAGGTGTGACAAGTAAGAATAACTCAGCAGCTGCAGTTTAATAAAAAAATGAATCATTACAACCAGGGAGGGAAAGAAATAAATAAATGAGTCCATGGCAAAGGTTGTAACTTGAGTTAACGCCAGTGGTTTGAGAGGGGTAGAACTCCAGCCAAGGTGGTGGTTACTTTTACATCACTGTGATGCACGAGGCTGTGTAGGTTTGAGATGAATGCTACCCTTCCACTGCAAGAGAATTAAAAGTGACTGGAGCAAAAAGCTGAAAATTGGATTTTCCCCCCAGACCTTTATTAGCCACAGCAATTCATCCTAGAAATCAAAAAGCAGAGTGAAATTAAGGTCTCACGTATCCCCAGACAAACCTAGTGAGGCCACTCTGCAAAAGAACTGTTTTCTGTCATCTGCAAAAGCTGAACTGTTTTCTATAAACTACTTGGCCTGTCTGACACTAGCTGTGATCAAAGTTTCTCTCCAGCAGATGGAAAAACTGATATTTAAACCCCACAAGCTTGTGCTAAAGCCTGCAGTCCTGCCTGATTTGGAGATTTGGCTGAAGCAGTTGCTGCTGAGCTGCAGCCTTGGTGTGCCCTTAGCTCACCCCCACAGCAAGGGAGAATCAGCCACTGGGACAAGGACTGCTGAGCAACCTCCATGGAGAGGGGACAGACTCTGGAAGAGGTGTGCTGGGCTCTGCAGAAATTAGCCAAAGGCAGTCACCATCCACAGATGATTCTGGGTGTTTAACAACTGGGCATTTGGGGGGCAAAAGAGATTTTGACGATAAAATCTGGACCAGATGTGCATTGGTAAGAAAAAGTTGTCTTGCTTCAAAGACTGCTAAAATCAAATTGCAAGTGTGTATTATTATTATTATTATTATTATTATTATTGCCAGTTACTGAGGGGATGAGAGACTAAGAGAAGAGTTGGAACCTTGTGAGAAGAATCATCCAGCCTATGCTGTCAGAACCCTTGTTAAACAGAGCATGATTTTAGACAAGCAGTGGTCAGCACCTATGCCTGTGTCCTTTCAGGAATCAGTTGAAAGAAATGGGCAGGGGCCTTGCACTGAATCCTGCTGCAATTCAGACTTCTTCCCAAGCAATCCCATCCCATCTCAGTCAGGGCCCCAGGGATGACCTTCCACGAGCATCTACTTCCCCATGTTCTCATCTCCTCCCTCTCCTCTCCCTCCTCAGCTTTTGGCTGTGGGTTGCAATCAGTGTCCAACAGCTGCACTGGGTTTGCAGAGCCTGGATGATTTAGGGATTTATCCTAAAGGTATCTGTGATGACCAGCCCATGAAAGAGGCAGCAGGAAGCTTTCACAATGATGTCTAATGAGTTTACAGTGCAATGATCAGTGTCCTCTTCTTTACACTGGTGCTGGAACGATCAATTGACCATAACATTGCAATATTAAACCATCAGGCCTTAAAGTTATACCCAAGTAGATAATGAGGTAATCAACCATTTCCCAGTGAAAAAGACAAATGCATTTTTACAATGTTCAAGGAATTAAATTATGAATTAACTCAGGTACCCTATGACCCATGTTTGCTGCCTTCTCACAGCTGCTTGGCAGGTCGCCTTCTGCATCCTGAGACTCTCCTGCACTGGCAAAGCTTGAGGGGGAAACTGGTGAGGAAATGCCCTTTCTACAAAACCTGGGTGTGAGAAGGTTACGTCTGTGTTTGCTGAATTTGAGCTGTTGTACAACCTTTGGCTCAACCCTGAGCTTTTCCACCACATTCTGCGAGTGATACGTGGCACTCAGGAGACTCCAGGGTGTTGCTAAAGCCTCACAGATTTCATCCTCTGTGAGTAGATAAAAAGTGTCTCCTCTTGGAAAATTTTATATATATATATATATACACATCATTCTTCTATCACTTCTGTTGAAGAAATGAAATCATCTTGCCCAGTGCAGCTTGGAGATAATGCAGATCTAGCCAGGATGGATCCTGTTAAAATTTGGAAGTCTGATCTGGATATACAGAAAAACAGAGGCACAAACAGTGGACATTGCTGTCCTTAGGAAAGACAGCTTGAACAAATGTGTGAATTTGCAGAAGTCCTGGGGGATCAGCCCTCATCTGGTACTGAGCTTCTGTTCTGGGATGGGGTACAGGAATACCTGCTGCTGCAAATAGAAGTTATTGCAACCTTCAAGTCTTCCTTTTATTAATTCAGGGATTCCTCTTTTTGTAACAACTCTATTTTCAACACCTTTCATTCCCTTCAGGTCTTATTTTGCAAAATATTCTTTGAAACTATAAACATGTGAAACTATTTAAGACCCTTCAACAGCCTCCAGACACTGGGGATAGTTTAACCCATTCACTGCCTTGAGGATCTGCTCTGTGGTATGGATTTCAGTCAGTTAATCCTTCTTTTTTTCCCCTGGGTAAGTAAAAATTACTTCTGTATAATTTCAGGTAACAGTAAATATTAGCCAGCACAACAAAATTATATATACACCAGCAGAGATTTGGTTGAGTTTCTTGCACATTGTTAAATAAGTTTATTTGTCTCTGTTTCTTGCTATGGGATCAGACACATCTTTGTAAGCTTCAAGTTATATTCAGTGTGATAAAATGGGATTTATATTGTCTAAATGTCTGTAACTTATGAGAAGAAAGTGATCATCAAGTCACTGTGATTAGCAGTGCATTTCAGTGTTGTTCTACTTAGTTTTATAACACTGTGATCCTGATTGTTTTATCCACACATTTACATGATGGATAATTATCAAAAGTAATCTCACTTTCTGAACAGAGAAGGAATATAAGCTCTAAGGCAGCCTGGTGAAACAAGGCTGTAGTTATACAAAGAAATGATTGCTGAATTTGCTAGCTGCAGCAATAAGGTAACATTTCAGTTTATGAGAGCTTTGTGAGTTTTAACAAGTGAATATTGTCACCAGCTCCAGGGAAGGAAAAGGAGAAAGTAATGCTGAGGAAATTCAAATCACAAGAAAAGGGGAAACAGAGAATATACAAGATTCAATCACTAGCCATCTTCTTTTTATTCTTTTCGCATTTTCCTTTTGGTCCGTTTCTTTCTGGTCTCTACTGCAAAGGTGTAAACTTCTGAGAGGCTGGAATCAATCTAGAGACTTGGGTGTTTCATTAACATTCAGATGTGAGCAGCAGTGATGGTAAGTTTTTATAAGATTGGGGTAAATTATTCCCCAGCATAGCTATATTAATTTCAGAATGGGATTGCACCAGAGAAGGAGTTGGATCTACTGTTTTCAGAGGTTTGAAACACTTCTGCTGTTTTGGGGAGAAAACAGATGGGCAAGAAAGAGGTGCAAAAATCACTCAAAAGCCACATATAGACACAAACACACAAGAATGAGCCAAGGAAACACTGAGCACAGTTGGAGCAGGACTTACTCTTAGCCCCATCAGATAGTACAGCACACTTATCACCCCCATGGGCAGCACATAGAAGAGCAAAGAGGTGATCTGGACAATACAGTTGTAGATCCAGAGGGGCACGACCACAGTGCAGGTGGCAGAGCCGGGGACCAGGGTGCCGTTGGGGAAACGCTGCAGCACGATGCCGTGGGTGCCCGTGTTGGGCAGGGCGAAGAGCACGGAGAGCGCCCAGAGAGCCAGGATGGCCCTGAGGGCGCGCCGGCGGGTGCTCTCCAGCTTGGCGCGGAACGGGTGCAGGATGGCGATGTACCTCTCCACGCTGAGCGCGGTCACGCTGAGGATGGAGGCGAAGCACACGGTCTCGAAGAGCGCCGTCTTCAGGTAGCAGCCGACAGGCCCGAACAGGAAGGGGTAATTGCTCCACATCTCGTAGACCTCCAGGGGCATCCCGAAAAGCAGCACCAGCAGGTCTGAGACCGCCAGGCTGAACAGGTAGTAGTTGGTCGGGGTCTTCATGTTCCGGTGCTTGAGGATCACGAGACAAACCAAGAAGTTCCCCACCACCCCGACAACAAAAATCACGGAGTACACCAAAGCCATGGGCAGGAACAGGTGGCTCCTCCTGGGCCCACACAGGAATGTTAAATAATCCTCAGTGCTGTTTAAGTACCCCCTGAGACGTTCTTCATGCAGAGCGAGGTGGTTTAACCAGGAGAAATTACTGACCCAGGCCATTGCTGGCTCTGCTGAAATGTCTCACAGCTGAGATTTGCTGTTCTTTCTGTTCCTCTGGGCAAGTTTGCTCACTTTTTGCAGAGACAGAAGGAGGGCTGTAGTTGCCTTGCCAGCCCCGGATGCACAGAGGCACTGAGGATGTGAATGAGTGTGTTTGGCTGGCTCTGGGTAAGGTTTTGCTGCTCAGCAGCTGTTCCCCTGCACGGAGCCCCTCAGCCAGAAAGCCCCTCCTTCCCCAGACATTCATTGGCTCTCTGGGTGCGTTAGATTATAGAGCACGGAAAGAGGTTCCAGCCACTTGCATCAGCTCCCGTGGCTGATGCATTTACAGTCAGAAATGTGGGAGTTAGGGAGCTGGGAATCCAAAATACAGGATAAAAAACCAGCTGCAGGTAATTTGTATTTGTCAGAGGGGGGGAAAGCAGACCAGAAACACCCCCAAAACTCAGTCTAAAAAGCTTTTACAAAATTATAATGATGTTGCATCCAGTTGTGAGCCACAAGCAACACAAATCAAAACAAAACAAAAGATTCTGGCATGATTTTGTTTTTCAAATCTCTACTGATTTTTATTTTCTATTGTCTATGGCAGCAAGTACTTGGAGAGAGAGTTCAATCAGTAGAAAGCCAAATAATTTTTGTAGCCATTTATGTGGAATTATAATACTTCAGCCTTTTTTTAAACACTGCAATTGTTTTTCTCCTGAAATCTGACAAAAGATTTTAATTGCAATTCTTATTGACTTCAAAATATTTTCTCACTTTCCAAGTATGCTGGAATTTGATCCTATATTCTTAGAGAGCCTTGTTTTGGGAATATTTCTGTACAGCATATTAGTCCATATTTATTGCCTATGGGGCATGAACTTTTATAAACTGTTACTTTTCATGAATGACAACCATTCTGCAAACAGACTTTCTGAGCCAAGAAAAGGTGTTTCCTACAAGGATCATGGCTGTGCCAAAATTGATCATTTAGCTCTGTATGAATGCTTGATTCCTCAGTGGATTTCTCTGAAACGAGAAAGGTTCCAAGTCTGTCGATACAATTTTCTGAGATTCAAAAAACATTTGGCTGTTTGGAATTGAGGACGTGCAAGATCTGAAGGCAAGTTTATAGGATTTTTGTCAGCTTGGTGTGTGTTTTTTCTGCCCAGAACCTCTCACTAGCTCTCACTTTTGAGTACTTGCCCAGTCCCCTCCTTGAAGCCTTGTAAACCTTTCACATCCCTGACATCCTTTGGCAAGGAGTTCCTTGAATCTGCTTTTTATGTGTGTATCTCTTTTCTGTGTTTGACCCTTTAGCTTGACCTCTCAGGAAAACAAATGGTTGTTTCAGCAAGCACAGACTGCCTTCAAAATAGCAGCAGTGTGTGAGGAACCAAAGGTTGTTCCCTTTGAGGCACATTCAGTGTGTGGGGCCTGGAAATCACTGTGCAGTCACTTAAAATGGGAAAGGCATGGAAGGTACCACAACTACCATCTGAAAGGCAGAAGCACGTCTCTTGTGATGACTTTCAGACCTGCTGAAATTATCTCACACACAAACTGTCTCCGTCAGAAGGCCCCAACTCATTTATTTTTAGCGTTGCACAGAGGTATTTTGTTCAGCAGATCGAAAAGTTTTACTGGATTATTGAATAACAAATGTGCCCCTTTGACCTATTGCTCCCTTCGCTAAGGATTCATCTTCTAGCTATTCCCTGCATTTAATGTTGAATTTGATCTTGATCTGCTGCTGATGTAAGAGGTAGGAGCAGAGGAATCATTAGTTGGGTTCCTGGCTGATGTGCAGATTAACTCTTTCAGAGCACAGCAGAAGACAAATATTTGAGAATTTGTGCAGGACTAAATATTTTCCGTACCTCTGCTTAGCTGTCTGGTTTGTTGGGTATTTTTTGTTTGATTTTTTTAAATTTGTTTTTGGGGTTTTTTTGTTTGTTTGGTGGTTTGGTTGTTTGTTCTTTTTTTCCCCCCACATTATTTCTTAATACTTAATTTCTTTCCATTTCTCCTTTTCTTCCCCTGGTAAGTTCCACCACTCCACATGCTGCAGCATGACTGAGGAGAGCAAACACTTCTGAAGTAGCTACCAAATTGGCTTCATTTTTCTTCTTGCACATTAACCTCTGTGAAGAAAGTGAAGTGGAAGATTGAGTCTGTTCAGCTTGAACCCAGTCTTACAGAAAAGGAACCCAAAAAAGATCAAATTATTTACTAAAAAGCCAAAAGGGCAGTAACACCCACTGTGATCTCTGTGAGAGGAAAACGACTGGTTGTAGAAACACATCAGGTCACCTGAAAGTGTGGATGTGCCAGAGCCACCTGGGCCTACTTCCACTTGTTCTCCATCCTCTCTGATCCTGCTGAGCGCAGATGCTGACAGCCTGTAAGAATAGAAGCAGAAGAAAAACAGATAACCCATGGAATGATGTTGCTATGACCACGATTATGTTGCAGATGGAGAGGACAAAGAGTGGAAAATATATTTCAGTTCATTTCTCGAAGCTTTATTCGTGTTCTATATCATATCTGTCTCAATAAGGACAGAAGAATGTATCCAACCAAAGACTTGCGCTGGCTCTATATGAAAGGAAATATTTTATTTTTACAACTGAGACAGAAAATAAAAACAGATTTTCCTTATGAAGGTAATATTAAAGCATTTGGTATTTTTCATTATAAAGCAAACTTCATTGGTGCTTGCTTTTATACACTCAGAGGAAGAGGGTGTGCTGCATGCTGGCCTTGGAATTGTGCAGCTTTATATAATAGCAATGTAATGTAATATTTCCATTAATGTAGTGTAATATTGGCAACATTAACCCAGACAAGTTTTTTGGCACTGTGCAAGAGTCACAGTGAGGTGCTGACTACATCCTCATGCTGGTGATGTCTCTTCTACCATGTTTATGTTGTGGAATATTTCCCTTTGCCATGAATGCTTGATTGCTGACTGAATTTCTGTGCTGCAGCACATCCCTGGCTTCCACTATGAACAACAAAGCACACATTTAAGACGGGCTGAATTCAAGCACCTTCATGTCTGTCAAAGCCCTTGTAAGGGCACCCATTAACTACTTTATATCAGTACCTGGGGAATAATTGGAAAATGGGAAAATTGGGCACATTAATCACAAGAGGCAGAGGACAGTGGGAGTTATCCAGAGTATGGAAAATGGATAACTGCTCCACCGGCCACTCTGAGAGAGGGGTGTACTTTGAACTATGAGCCATTATGATGGACTCTTCTGAGCATTTGTTTGTCTCAGAATGGAGACTTGCATTCATGCAAAACAAGCTATTTTTGGATATTTTTGTCTCTGTGGTGAGACAAGGAGGTTTCTCATCCAGGTCCATAAGCCCTGGTTGTGGAAGTGGAAGATAATAGAACTGTGTGAATGCCCTGGTGTGCCACACTAATCAATTCTTTTGGATCCTGTCAGTGCAGTCCTTCCCTGACACGTCCACTTGGCATCCAGGACTGGAGCTGAGATCTCTTAGCAGACCTGCAGGGGATTTGCTCAGAGTTTGCAGGAAAATTCTGCACTGCTTACTGTGCACACACCCTTAGGAAGTCATCGTGCCTCTCTGGAAGGGCTTGGAGAGGTGCTGAGTTTGCCAGGATTTTTGGCAATAAGGTCCAAAGTTTTTTATCTTCAGCAGGTGAAGCTTGGCTTTTTTCTAATTTCTGTTTGCAGATTCTGTTTTTTCAGTGGTTTCTCCCCTGCAGTTTGGGGATACTGAAGGCAGGGGAAAAAGCCTTTGGAGGTTCTGTGTGAGGGAGCTGCTCTCCAGCCTGTCTGAGCCTGAGTTCACTGCTCCTTTCATGGAGCCTTTCAGAGCTGCCCGTGGGGCCACACAACGTTCTGAATCGCACATTCAAACACCCTGCTTTAATCCTTGCAGAACTTGGCAGTACCATGTGTTTCTGTCCCAGAGGAATGCAAAGAAGAGGATGGAAGTAAGAGGGTGCAAAGCTGGAAAGCAGAAATGTTAAGTCATCCTACACCGAAGATATTAACACAATTTCCTATAAAAATATAGCCCCATACCCCTTCTAAATTCCTGAGCTGTAATTATAGATCATGGATTTGACTTGTTTTTTCTCCTTTGAAAGGCTTATTTGAAATGTTCACTACAGTGAACAGGTGGAATGTGAATCCTTGTTTTCCTAAGTACATTCATTATAAAATTCAACATGACATCAAACACACAGGTATGTTCTGTGCATTTTCTCTCCCTCAAGGCTGGAGGAAGGAGCTGCACTGTAGCAAAAGCTGGATGTGCAGTAGCCTTTCCATACCTCGGTGTAAGTAATTTTGCAATTACCTTGGCTCTTCACAGAGAGCTTTTCCATGGCTGTGCATGACATCTGAAGTCCCCAGGATATCCAGCAGCACACGTAAGAAGTGGATTTCATGACTAGAGTATAAAATACCAAGAAGGGCACCTCTTTGCCTGGAGCAGCTGGCAATCTACGCAAGCAGCGCAGACACAGGCCACTTCAGGAGTGAAACCCATTTTGACTAACTTTAGTCATTAAAACCAGCAAATGAGTCTTCACAGATTTGTCAGGTTCCTACTTTAGTCAATAATGGAAAGAGGAAACTCCAGCAGGGATTTCTCCTAAGCCTCAGCACAAGGTAGGATACATGAAATGGAGTAGCTTAATTTTTCTTTTTGTCTGCAGAGAGGAACTGGGTAATAACTTTAACAGCAAGCTTGTTAAGCAGCTGAGATTAATTTAGACCCCAGTTTTGTACATCCCTTTCCCATCACGCTTTAGAGGGAGCCATGTACAGACTTCATTTTGGAGAAGTTGTTTAAGACAGCTGGAAACAGGGCCAGAGAGGCAGCCAGCAGGTGTAGGGTGAGGACAGTCCAGTGCTAAAAGTCACTCCCTACTCCTCTCTTATCCACTGGGGTGGTCCCTATTGACACATTTTTCAACAATGGATTGCTTTGTTAGTATTGACTCCAGAAATTGCTTGGAATGATGTCTTTCATTTTTAGAAAGCCTTTTGTGTGTTGTTTGTGTGTGCTCATGCTTCGAAGAGACAGCCCGGGATGTGGTTCAGGACTGATGTGCAGGGGAGCAGCAAACAGAGCTTTAAAAGGACCCTGATACAGAAAATCTCGTCATACTGAGTGTGTCCATTGTGTCAAAGGGACTTGATTTACATGGGGGAGGATGAAAGGATTGTCATGAGAGAAAATGTAGGAAGTCACAAGCAGGGTACAGGATGAATCAGGCTGCCTGAGTCAGGAGGGATCTGGTACTACAGGACTCAGATTTGCGTAGGAAGAATCAGATGATTCAGCACCTCTCTGTGGTTTCTGCACCCGTTCCAGTGCCAGCACTGCCCTGCATCTCTTCCTCTCCTCGTGCTGGATTCGTTTCTCAGGAGAGCTCGACTCACTTGGTCGTCTGACTCGAAAGAGACTTAACTTCCCTGACACATCTGAGTTATCTTTCAACTTGCATCCATCCAGCTTCTGTTCCACACTTGGGGTTTGGGCAAGGATTTTCCTCCAATGAAAAAAAAGCCACCCATATCATAGAGTCTGCGTTGTGCCTGGATGTGTGTTGGACATAGACACTGATGAGACAGAAGGAGCCACAGTGACATTCTTAGCATATTCAAAGAAAGGTAGTGATGTATTGTATTGCTGGAGGTGGTAGGCAGTCAGGAATTTATTATAGGGCAACTGAACCCATCAAAGAGAATGATAAATGGGACACATGGGATTCACAAGCAGATATATATAAATCTAATACTGAGAGAAATATTGAGAGAATCTCTTTTCTGAACATTTCTTTCTTTAAGGGCTGGTGAGGAAGTAGCCTTGCTGTAAGAAAGGTAAAGTTTATTTGAAAAGCTATGTTCCTGTTGGAATATTATATATATTCTATTCCCCAGAAGTGCGCTAATTCATGATGTTAATTTATGATTTGTGTTTAATAATTTTCTATTCTACGATTTAATAATTTATATTCTGAAAAATATTTTCTTCAGAACTACTTGCATAATAATGATAATAATAATAATACTATCACAATTTAAGAAACTGGAAATTAGCATTTTTTTTCTTCTTGGAATTTCAGAAAAGGCTTGTTTAAATTACCTATGCATGTTTAAACTTCTTGTCTCCCTTAAAAGATTCATTCTACTGACACTTTGGCAAAAACACTTGTCAAGTTTCCATTCCCTCCTGCCTCAGCTGCTCCTCAGGTTGCTTTTTAAGTGGTATTACAGTGATCACTTGTCTTTGTGTCACAATGAGAATCAATATTATTTGACTTGGAATTGAAGGAACAATTTTTATGAAGAAGGATGTGCATTAATTTAGAACATTAATATGCTGACAGATGATGATCTCTGCCTGCTCTTTTCCCCATTAGACTGTCCCCAGGAGTCATATCCTGGTTAAGTTAAACGCAGCGAGGGATGGTAATGTTCTTTTGAATGTCTCCTGCTACAAGGTTAGAGAGAGAAAGAAAACTCTAGACACAACAGTGATGCAAAAATACGAGCCAGAGGCGTAATTTACCATAGTTTTCAAATAACCTAATAGGCCTTACACACGGAAAGCAAACTGGAGCAACTTCTTAAAAATCTTTCCTCAGATTGTGCTGGACACCACAAAAATGTTCCTCTGCTTTACCACCCATTTAGGAGTGAGATGACCCCAGGCAGAACTGCAAAATGAGCTAAAATATTCCATCTATGACTTCCAGAGCTGAGGAGCAGAACCAGGAGCAGTCCCCACGCAGTGAGAACAGCTCTCCTGTACAGGACTGGGGATGGGGTTTGATGGCCTCAGTACTCCTTCGACCTGTGATTTGGGATTCAATGACTTTACTAGGCCAGTTCTTCTCCACCAGAATTTAGATGAATCTGCCAGTTTGAGTCTGGAGCCTTATTCCTCTCACGGAAACTGGAGGTGAGTGTGAGTGTCAGGACACAAGGCCCCTGCAAACAGACAAGGGGATGAAGGCTGTGCCTTCTTCATTTCAGATGCAAACCAATGCAGCTTGGACATTTGTGATAGGACAAATGATAGGACAAGGGGAAATGGCTTCAAAATGAAAGAGAGAAGGTTTAGATGAGATATTAGGAAGAAATTCATTACTGTGAGGGTGGTGAGGCCCTGGCACAGGGTGCCCAGAGAAGCCGTGGCTGCCCCATCCCTCGAAGTGTCCAAGGCCAGGCAGGACAGGGCTTGGAGCAACCCGGGATAGTGGAAGGTGTTCTGGGAATGAGGTAATGAACCCAAACCTTTCTATGATTCTGGGATTTTCTTATACCAGGGGCACTAAGGCCACAGCTGCTGCAGTCCATCTCTCTTTATTCTTCCCCAGTGCTGGTTTAACTGCAGCTGTACAAATTTGGCTTGGTCCTCCCCCCTTCACTGGGACACCAGCTCAGCATCCAGGCTGTCAGATATTTTACCTAGCCAAGACACCTTCATTATCTGCAAATCTGCAAACCCTGATCAGCAATCAGATCTGAGCTGACCCAGAACTCTATCGATCTGCTGTGATTGTCCTAAATGCTAACCACATCTTGTATTGACCAAAATCTGAACATATTCTGCAGTGCCTTTAATGAAAGAAATTTCGGCACCAGACAGAAATGTCTCAAATCTGAGTCACGTTGTTTTCCTCTCAATACAGGCAGGAAGGAAGGAAGGAAATAAAAAGAAAGAAAGAAAGAGAAAGAAAGAGAGAAAGAAAGAGAGAAAGAAAGAGAGAAAGAAAGAGAGAAAGAAAGAGAGAAAGAAAGAGAGAAAGAAAGAGAGAAAGAAAGAGAGAAAGAAAGAGAGAAAGAAAGAGAGAAAGAAAGAGAGAGAGAAAGAATGA
>VZRQ01003129.1:400607-646024 GCA_013397975.1 Machaerirhynchus nigripectus | reverse complement strand
GAAAGAAAGAAGGAAAGAAAGAAAGAAAGAAAGAAAGAAAGAAAGAAAGAAAGAAAGAAAGAAGGAAAGCAAGAAAGAAAGCAAGCAAGAAAGAAAGAAAGAAAGAAAGAAAGCAAGAAAGAAAGCAAGAAAGAAAGCAAGAAAGCAAGAAAGAAAGAAAGAAAGAAAGAAAGAATCACCTAATCACAGAAAAACGTAGAAATAGGATCACAGGATAACAGGTTAATGAAGCCTGGGACCGAGCTCTAGAGGTCTTCACTCCAACCTCCTGCTCAGATCAGGGTCTGCTGTAGAGTCAGACCATGGAGTGACCTCCCAGGTGCTGCAGAGGCTGCTCTGAGGTCCCTCGAAGCCTTTGCTTTCCCAGCTGAAAGCAGACCAGTTCTCTCAGCACCCCTTCAAGGGCAGGAGCTCCAGACCCAAACTTCTTGTTGACCTCTCCTAAACTTGCTGCAGTTTGCCAGTGTCATTCCCTGATTTTGGGGAGCCAGAATTGGATGCAGCGCTCCAGATATGGGCCCGTGAGTGCTGATCTGGGTGGGGTGAACACCTCCCTCAGTCTGCAGGCTCAGAGCTGGATCCTGTCCAGACTGAGATCTACCAACACCCCCCGTTCCTTCCCAACAGAGCTGCTCCCCATCCACATTACTCTGGTGTGCACTTGTCTCCCTTTCCCAGCACTCCCCTGAGTGGAAGCTCTCACCTCTAAAATGTAAGGAATGGCCCTTTAGCATTGTTATTTCCAAGACAACGCTGTGTATAAACCTGATTAACCCCACACTGTTATTCATTATTCTCTCTTCTGCTTCAATATCACTCAATCATCCCAGAAGTGAAAGGGAGCAGTACTCACACACTCAGTTTATGAGGTGTCTGGGAGCCTGAGTCTCTCTGGTAGTAATGAGATTTTGAATCTTAAAGGCTGTTCAGAGCTTTGGTTCCCAGGCTTATGTTACCAGTAACAGAAGAGAAATATTGTAACACAAATTTTCCCAGAATTGAGAATGTCTTACTTAAATATCCACCTTGCCATTTTCCTGGAAGATTTAATGGATGATGAGCTGGTACTGGATAGTCTGCTAGCACTAATAAAAAACGCTCAGGATTTTTTTTCTCAAGGCATAAAAGAGTTAGAAAAAAGCTCCTCACCCCAAGCCTTGTTGATTGCCCTTGCACTGCCTTTACAGTGTTGACCTGTAAGTCTCCCAAAACTTCTGTGTGTCCCCCAGCTGCCAAACCCTCCAGCACCATGGTGGTTTCCCTTCATTTCATCAGAAGATGCTGTTCTTGCTTTCTTTTGGCAATCACCAGGGTCTTACACAACACCCATCTAAAGTGAAGTGATTTAACAAACACAGCAAACAGAACTGAAAGCAAAGAGGTGCAGGTAGTTCTTTGTGTGCCTTTCATATTTGCCAGGAGTTTTATAGGGCCCTGAGAATATGTGGAGAACATGTGCCTCCAAGCTTATGGAAAACAAGTGAATTTCCTCATATGTGGGAAGGTACAGGGTTTAAAGGATATCTCATAGACAGATAGAAAAAAAGAAGAGCCACTCTTAGTGGCTAGGTAGAAAAATGTTCAATCTGCACATCTTTGGTCCCTTTTGAGGGACATTTACTCACAGTCCTAAATGAGACTTCTGATGGTGAGTGTGCAGTTCCCCCTGGCTCTGAGCTGAACAGGTACTTTTCAGATGAAGTGTTCAGGCCATGATTTTGTCTCCAACCTGTGAGAATCAACGTCTGTGCTCTTTGCCAGTGATTCTTTCCAAAGCACTCTACAGAGCAGTGCAGCTGGTGCTTCACAGGTTAAAAAGACTGCTCTTGATGTGATAAAAGCTCATTTTCCTGAGCACATCCACCTTTGCTTTGCTACACTATTCCCATGTGATTATCAAGTGCTTTATAGCCAGCCCAGGCCTTCAAAGAAAAATGGTCCCTCTCTCCCAGAGAGATACAGAGGAAGTCTAGAGCTCTAAAAAAATGGTAGTGATTTAAACATTGTGGCATTTGGTCCTGTGCTGTATGAGCAATCCACTGGAAGAAGTTCATGAGGCATTTTTGCCTCTTTCCAAATGAAATGCTGTTTTTTCCTTCCACCCTTCCTGGAGCATTATGGAGATTCTACTCTGAGAGACATTATGTCCTTTCTGAGAACAATTGCCATAATGTCAAGAGCCCTGGAGATCTTAAAAGCCCATTTGAGTCTGCTGCAATGATAATTTGAATATTTTTAAACTGCTAACAGATTTGGTAGGCATTAGCTTGAAGGCTTTTTCTTCAGACCTTATGCATATCGACTGTGGAGTGGGTGCTTTTGCTATCTGCTCTTGGCACTTAAAAAGTACAGGCCATGAAAGGGGTTCTCTTACTGCATTTTCACAGTAAAGAAAAAGGCAAAAATAGGAAAATATGAAGTTTCCATGTAACAGCCAGGCTGCTGCAGATGTGTTGCTCTGTTGCAGCTAGACTTCTGAGTTCTGAAGTCAACCGCAAGATGAAAAGTGGGCCCAAAAGACAAGTCTCAAAATCAAATATGCTCTTTAATCAAAAAAACCCTCTTTTGCATAGTTCTGTATTTCACTGCAAAGAGAGATTACCTTGAGTATATTAAAATACATGCTCTGCATTGTTCAGATAGAAAGTGCCCAAATTTGAATCCCAAACAACTGTCATGGGGGCATGTGAAAGCACCTCCTGAAGAGCAGAATGAGAAGACCCACCCCCAAATCCAAGGAGCTGAACAGCCAAATGTGCTTTTGAAACCATGTTATTTTCTGACAGCACCTACATCAATCCTGGCTCTTTACCTGGTTACCTGGAAAAAAAAGCTTCTACTTTTCCACTTAAATATCAAAGTTTTGTTACTGTGCTCTAATCTCTGCTGGGACACTCGAGGTAAAGAAAGGAACAAACCTCCTCAAATGAGCTTGCAGTATCACAAAAGTGCAGTAAAGAGCCATTTATGGAGAGGGCTCCCAAGGCTTGGAGGGTGTGCTGCAGCCCATCTGAGCTGTTTCCATTTGTAGCTTTAGCAGGACTGGAATGAGCTGTCTGGGCACTGCCCCTTTTTTTTTGGGTAGCATCATTCTGACACCTCCATGTGACCAAATCGCTGGTCAAGGTGTTGCTACAGGTTATTGTGAGTCTGTGTGGATCTGGGGCAGCACGGGACCAGACACTGGGAATATTTCATCCTTTTCCTTTGCAATGAAGACATTTGCTTCTACCTGCTTTGTCTTTCTTTGTTGTTCTCTTTCCAAACCTTCCCGGCAGCACAGGAACTCTTTCTGCACATTCCACTGATTGGTCCTGACCCTTGTGAATCCATCTTAAGTTTACAAATGGATATAGAGAAGCCAAAATAATGAAGTTCTTGGTAGCAACAAATTCTAGTTGCAATCCTGTGGTTAAACCAGCTTTCTTTTGGGAAATACTGTTTTGATGAAAACCAGAAGGTTTTGTGCCTCATGAAGAGTTACCAATTTTAATGAAATCACTCCCCTCCAGAAAACTTCTGAAAGTAAAAATTGATCTGCTTTGGAAATGTCAAAATAAAGTTTTTAATATAAAAATATTGTTATGTCTTTTCATTTATATTAGTTTGAATATTTCTATGTTATTTTCAGGTCTGTCATACGTATTACTCCACAGGTTTTGTCAGGAACGTGTCAAGTTACAGTGTGAAATAGAGCCAGAAATAGCACAACATTTACATGTTTTCTGACCTTTTCAATAAGTTTTAAGTACAGTTACTCTTGAATAGGGATTGAACTGGAAAAGCACCATGAAGCCCTTCAGAGTGTTTCTGTAATCAAGAAGAAAAGAACAGCACTGGAAGCACTACCCAGGGAATAGCTGTTTCTGACAGTCTGGTGTTTACATCAAATATTTTAAAAATATATATAAAATTGTATTCTTTTACAAAAATTATTGGAATTCTAGTCTTTTTTCCCCCCACAGCAGCAGACTTTAGTATTTCAGTTATTCTTCCTGTTTCAGAAAGAAAATAACTCTTCAAGCTTTAGTGTTTCCAATGAACCCCAAATCCCGACAAACTCTAATAACCATCAATTTTCCTTACCTTAGGTTGGTTATGTGCATATCTGACACCTGAAATGTTCCACAGTCACCTTTGCAAATAGGATCTGGAGACCTCAGGGAGGGAGGGCTCTATTTACATACAGAGCAGACAAGCTTTTAAGGGGTGCATCATCAGACTCCTCATTTTCATGCCAAACAGACAAACTCAGAGGCAGGGCCTCAGTTACACACAGAGGAGAGGGCAGGAAAGGCAGGGCTCAGCTCAGAGAGAACCTGTTAAATGCCAAAAATATAAATTCAGGACATTTTGGACTTCTCCATCTGTGCAGTTATGCGTACTGTGTAAAGTCTTTTATAAAGGGTGGATATGAAAGTGCATATAGGGAGAGTTTTCCTTTTCCTGTAGTCTATCCTGGTTCTAAACATAAAATAAGTCTTTAAGTAAATGAAAATATAAAGATAACCTGACCACTATGGCAAACTGTATTAGTCTATATTTTGGAAGACAAAAATATGAGTCATGCTTCTGACAGTGTTTTAAAACTTTTGTACTTCTCCAAAAAGGTCGACGTATTGGTGTTGTTTGAAAGAAAATCAGTGCTTCTTATTCACTGTCTGCATTTCCATTGCATTTTTAAGTGTGTGAGGTGACACGAGATTTTCTGGGGATTTATCTGTCCAGTTTTGCCTGAACACAACTAATAGTTTCTAATGATTTTGGGAACAGCATTTTAAGCAGAGTTTCTGCAGAGCTCACAATATCTACTCCTTAAGATTGAGGTCTTAAACCTCTTCGGTGCAGTTAAAAAAAAGGCAAGTCTCCCTTATGCTGCTTCAGTGTAGGCAAACACAAAATCTTTTCCCCATAATGGAATTTTTTAGCTCAGTGGGATCCTGGCTGAAGATTTTGAAATAATTTTGCAGTCCTGTATGGGTAGTATTCCAGAGTAGTGAGGGGAAGGGACACAGAATGCATTAAACTTAATTATGCAATTAATTAAACTATAATCTTCTTTTCAGTAGGAAGCAAGCTGTCATCAGAAAATGTCAAGTTGTTGCACTCAAAACCTTTCCTGGGAAGGCACTTGCTTTAAACACTTAGAGACAGATTTGTTGTGTGTCAGGGTGGGTTTCTAAGAAGGACAGTGAAGGACTCTGCCCCTTTCCAAGAAAAGCCAGGAGCTCGGTGCTCTGAGTATGGACACGGCAGGTTCAGCTCTCCATTCCTGAATGCTTGCTAAAGCAAATGCAAAGTAGCCAAAGGTCTGGCACTCCAACTCTTCCTGTGGTGAGCAGATTCGGGCTTTTGATCTGGAGCTCTCAGAGCCTGACCTGGATTCACCATCAGGCTGAGTGGGCCCTTCCCCTCAGGCTGGTACTCACAGAAGCTCTGGGTTTCCCCAGGGTAACATTCCTACTTAGCCTCTGTTTTATCCAAAAACTGACCCTAAAGTATTGATGTGGTAGCAGAGATTTCTTCTCAAGATCTGAAATTTATTTCAAAGGTAGCTGAGATTCAGGGAAATTCTGGTGAGGACAACAGAGGAAGTTCTGGTGAGGATACATTCCCACCAAGGATGAGCAAACAGAGAGGGCTTTGAAATTTTTCGAAAGAATAAGCAAAAATCCTTTTCTTCCTTTCATTTCCCTTATATGACAAACAAAGGCCATTAATAATGACAAGCAAAATGTAAAAACTCCTGTGATTTTCCTCAGGCTGGAAAATGGGTCAGTAATTCAACTTCTGTAAGAATGCAGTGTTTATGGCTCCCAGACACCTCTTTGCCTCCCTACATCGGGTTGTTTGCCTACATTGTGTTGTTTCCCTTGTAAAATGCCCTAAAGTATAAAAAAGAACTTTTAAGAACATGTATTTACATAATGACAAAAACTGGATTGTTAAGAATAGTTTTGAAGTGGTTAACTGATAGATAAACATTATCTTCTAAGTGTGAGAGTGTTCAGAAATATACCTTCAGCAATGAAACCCCTGCAGCTTGGAAAGGGAAAATGTTAACAGGTAGGCAGTTTAAAGCAAATAAAAAAGCAGTGGCATCTAATTTACATCTTATTTACACACAAACAAACCCAAATATTGCACACGTTAATTTTTTTTGCATTTTTACAAAGGTGTTCTAGTAATTTTACTTTGAAATTTACTTCAAGCAATGACATATTATACTAATACCTGATATCTATATAATTTCCAGCACAACTGCTTTCATTTTTAAAAACAATCATTAGCTTAATGGCTTGAATGCAACAGGAACATAAAAGTCCAATTCATGAAAATAGACTTGCATTTGTTTCAAGAATCTTACATCAAAGTCAGGCTCGTATTTAAGACTCTCTTTGGACTAGATCTTTTCTGCATATAGTTCAGGAAGCAGATTTCTAGAAGGAGAAAGAGAAAGCTAGTAAGAGAAGCCCAGTGAAACGAGAGTGATAAGTAACCAAACATCTGCAGACAAGACTGATTTTGTTTTGCCTCTAGCTGTATTCCAGACCTGGTGACTCCTGCTTTTCCTCTGAACTCGATGACAAGTGCCTTATTTTAATGAACTTATTTACCTGTTTATTTCAGCAAAAGTGACAAAACCCAAAACCCAGCCCCAAACAGGACTACATCTATGAAACATCACAAAGTATTAAGTTCATTAACATTGATATCCATCTCCCATGAGCCTCATCTGACACACACGAGTGTGTGTGAACGTGCTATAAACCCAAGGGGATTAAAACTGGCAATTTATATATGATGATCTATTATGACACCAAGAAAGTGGAGCTTAAGGAGTAAAGATGATCCAACAATGCTAAAATGTATCACCTCAACCCTTGTTCCCCCAGAGCTGGCCTTCTCCTCACCTTCTGAGCATTCAACTCTCGTTCCCGTATTTTTGTGCAGATGTCTTCCATGGTTTGAGAAGAATGCATGTAGTGTTTATTATTGATGTGTCTTGGAAATGCAGACCAGCACGAAGAACAGGAGTGCTTTGTTTACTACCTAATGGCAAAGTGGTTGAATTCTAAAAAGGGCACAGTTGTTATTATTTAAAGATGAGCAGAAAGGAGGCAGCAAAGAGAAACAACCCCCTCAGAATTCTGCACTGTCTACAAGACAGTAATAACCTTCTGCCATGGAAGAGAAGTAGAGGTAATTAATGCCTTTAAACTCCAGTTAGTAACAGCATCCATTTCTTTCCCTTCCTGCCACTGTTTAACACCACAAGGCGATCCCTGAGCAGGGAGAACGGCGGGCCCTGGGGCAGTTTCCCAGGAAAGGGAGTGGAATTGCTGTGGTAAAGTTCTGAAGATGCAAAACAAATGCGTGTGGCAGCAAAAGGCAGCTCATCCTGAGCCCACACTGGCTAAATTTAGTGGTTCCTCAGCTTTGTGTGTAGAAAGAATCTGACTTCTATGGGGAAAAAAGAAAAAAACAAACCATGCAGCAATTACAGAGATAAGGAAATGCTAGAGCTTTTTGAAAACCCAATCTTTGCAAACACTTTATCTGGAAAATCTATTAGGTTATTATTGCAGCAAATACTCTTAGGAAGAGTGCCTCAATTTCATATAATCCTATAAATAAGGACAATTACTGCTCAGTGACTTTCTCCCTCTGGTGGGCACAATGTGATAAACAAAAGCTAATATTTCAATCAGAAAATAATCTTTCTATTAGCCAGAAAAGTAAGGCCTGGAAAATCCCATTGCTCAGGCACAGGTTTGTCTGAATGAGCTCCCCAGTGTGAGGCTGAAAGCTCCAGAAGTCAGGGCCAGAGAACTCTCAGCGTCTGCAAGCAGCTCCTTTCCTAAACACCTCCAGGAACGTAGGGCTCACTTTCCCACCCTAATTGAAGCCAAAAAAGAAAATGTCTCTTCTCAAAACAAAGCCAAAACCCAGAAAAACCCACCACCACCAAAAAGGAACAATGCCACAGTTTCTCTTTCTTTGAGCTTTCTTTAATTTTGTCTGAACAAAGTGATATTTTTGTTCAGTTTTGGGACACAACGTCAATTGGACTGCCTTGTGAGCATTTAAACTGCAAGAAGGAAGCAATGCATGCACTGATGATAATCTGAGGAGGGGAATCATGCCTAGGAGTCCAGGTAGCTCTAGGAACCCCCTGCAGTGTCAGGACTTTGTTCCGTGACATGAAACACAGCTGCGGGCTCTGCTCCCCTTCCTGGGACGTGGTTCCAAGCTGTCCATCTCCTGGCAGGACACAGAGCTGCTCTTTGGGCCCTTTAGCAGCCAGCTCATCACCCAGGATTTCCAAACAGGGCCATTTTGCAGGAGGCTTTGGTGAGATAACAGCTCGTTTGTGCAATCAGAAGGAGATGGGGCTGGTTTCCAACGCCGCCACCGTGCTCAGAGCAGCTCCATCAGGGACGTGCAGCCTCTGGGGTCACTGGGCAGCAGTGAGGATTTCCTGGTGAGGTGTGGGCGTGCTGCAGCACCTCAGAGGCCTTTGGCCAGCTCCATGTGCCCCCAGGCTGGTGTGGCACAGGAGTGGAGGTTTGACTGCCCGGGCACGGAGGGGGACCTGCTTTGCTGCTGACTGTCTCCCACCAAGCAAGGAGGGGGTTTCCAGTGAATGGAATGAGAAGGAGATGTCTTCACAAGCAAGCTGTGGGCCTGCTGTAGGTAAAGCCAGATACTGAGAGGTGAAAGAAGCAATGGAAGGAACCATAAATTCCACTGGAATTCCACTAAATTGACACAGACTGTTACTCACTCAAGACTGCGTTAAGTCCCTGGACTTGGAGAAAAAGAACAGAGACACAAGGAAAAAGAAAAAAAAGGGGGGTACACCTTAGAAGGGGGTCTTTACTGGGCAATTCAGGAATTCTGTACCTCTCGAGTACCTCAGACAATGGGGAAAGAGGGAAATCAGGATAAAAAGGAGGCTGCGTCCTCCAATGACTTGAGAGACCCCATGGGAAATTCCTATGACTTCTCCCTTTATTTGAATAAAGTTACAGGACTCCTCTGCCTCCTTTTTGGACATAAACATCTGGTGTTTGTGGATTAATATTCTTGACACCAGGACTGACATCCTGGATATTGGTGCATTTCCTCAATATGTCCCAAAGTGCCGTGTTCAGTGCACATCCCTGTAAATATCAAGACTTTGGAGATAATTTCCTGACCAATATAAAATGACTTTTCATATAAAACCTGTAAAAAAGTTCATGACTGCCAGTTGTCGTTACAAATATTACTTACCTCCTGCCCCCAAAATTCCACCTAAAAAGAGAGACAGAGAGAAGGGAAAAAAAAGAAAAAATAAAATTATCGTCAGTAAGGAGAGTATTCCAGAAATTTTTAGAAGTGGTATCAGAGAAGAAAGGAAATAAGGATGTTAATTACACACTTTGGCCTGCCTCAAATTTCCTGTCTAGGTGAGTCTAAGTAATCAACTTTCACAACATTCATAAAGTCTTTGGCAATCAATTCGTACTGTGAAAAAAGCACCACAAACAAGCTCCCAGAAAAGTTATTTGTTTCCACAGAGGGCCAGACCAGGGGGAAATGTCAGAAAATGAGATGAAGACGGGGCCTGAACTCTAACAGGCAGATAATTCTCCCAAATTGCCTCTCCGTGCCAACAATAACTTCACTGCTGTTTAAATATGACAGGATTGATGCAGCCAGTGCTAATCCCCCAAATCCCTTCTTCTTCTGCAAACTGCGTGACAGCTTAGTGGCTCCAAGCCACTTCTCAGCCAGCGAGACTCAGCTAGTGCCCATTTCACTGCAGCAAGGTAAAATACACTGAATTATTCAGGGTTGGTTTCCCTGTGGCCGGCAGGGCTGTGGCAGTCACAGGGTGCCTCCAAGGCTGTCCTGTCACCTGTGTCCTCCTCCCTTTCACCCCTGTGCCTCTCCCCAGTGCCAGACTAACAGGACAGCCTGCTTTCTGGAAGGTCTGGGGGTTGTTTTCACAGTTTACCAGTAAAGCTTGGGAGTGGTGTGATACTAAAGTGTGTGAGGGAAGGTACAGTGGGTTGGCTCAAGGGTTCTCCCCTCCTTCAGCTTAAATTTATCTGTGCCCTCCAACAGACACATTAACCTCCGAGCACAGCTTAGTGCTCCCACCAACCTAAAGCACAACCAGGAGGAGCCATCAGATACAACATTAATTGTTCTGAAACGTAATTGATCTTTGAAGAAGATCTTCAGTGAAGAATCCCAAATGTGACTTGACATTGTCAAAAGCTGGAATTTCTTTGGTCAGATTTTTTTTTTTAGTATCTCAGTTACAGCTCTTTGGTTTTGTATTAAACCCCGGATTTGTGAACATGGTGAAACACAGATTACTGCCCATGTACAAAACCTATTTTTTATCATGTTGGAGGCTTATCAGACTTTCCTTATAACTTTCCTTTTGTAGAAGAAACAAATTAATGTATTTCTATTTTACACTGCAGCTTGTCTTCCCCCAAAATCTACTATTTTCACGGTATTTAGCAGTCAATAGCTATTCTGTAATTTCTGCAGTTTAGATTCTGCTCCATGGCAATCACCACCAGTGTATTAATAGAGGGTAGTTATATGTATTTTTGATTAAAATTTTAAAACTATTTCAGGACACCATCTGTGGACAGCAGTATCAGAGTAGAAAAGATTGTAATTTCATCATAAACACTTTTTGAAATGGTTTATGACTCTCCTTTCATGGCTAAGTAGTAAGAGATGCTGTGATGGCAACAGGGGATTCAGCAGGAAGGTGTTGGTTGCCCAGCAGGGACATGGACAGCACTGTCCACTTCCACAGCCTGCTCAGAGATCACAAGGTGGGGCTGGGAGAGAGGATGCCCACCCTCCTCACCCTCCTGACCATCCTTTCCCTGGGTGGGAAGTGGACAGAGCAGACAGGATTTGGGACATCCTTGTTTTCATCTGTGGTGCAAGGGAAAAAATCAACCTCTGTGTCCAGATAATGCCCTCCAGAAAAGCAAGAACTACCTCAGTATGAGCGGGGCCCTAAAAAAGGCATTGGCAAATGTTTCTATTCTTTTACAAATCTTAATTGGTTCCCTAGAGCCTGTCCAACTTCAGAATAAATATAACCCCAAACAAATGGGAAAAAAAACCCAAACCAAACAAAACTCAGAAAAGCTGGGGAACAACTCCAGCCATTTTTAGAGCTAGAAAATGTTTGTTAATTCCTGCACAGGTCTGCTATCAATACCTTAGGCAAGACATCTTTCCTGGAGCTGTGCTGCCTCAGTCTTTGGTCACACTCTTCTGATCTTCCCATGTATCAAGTTCCCCTGAGAACTGAGGATCTCCAGGATGAATAACAGAAATATATATGTGAGTGCTCCCGACCCTTCAGATGGAAATAAAATGTGCCTTAAGATGCAGCTAAATGAATTCTTTTAAAAACAAAACGAAAGCTTGACACTGGCAAAAACTACAGAAAGCTGAGGCAGTGACTCAGCCCTGATGAGCCGGGCTGGGGTGAGCACACAGGGGGTTGTGGCCCAGCACATTCCCCCACAGTCAGTCCCACTGGGGATCCACTGCATCACTGCTGCTGGAATTACAGCACGGCCAGCCTGGGGCAGGTGGTGGGGAAATTATTTGCTAATGAGCAGCTTGCTCTGATTCACTCTGGGTCAAACAGAGTGAAAATGTGGCCGGCTGAGGCTTCCCGAGTGGGCGCAGAGATTGCTCACCATGGGGGTAGGAAGGGCAAGGCAGAGAGGAACACAACTGTAACAGGTTTTGGGGGATCCTTTCCATTCTGGAAGGCACTGTGCGATTTAAAATGTATTGGACAAATTTTAAGGAGGGAAACAGTATTCAAAAAAACATTAAAAAAAAGGTTAAAATATTCAGGCAAAGAGTTATTAGGGAATATATCTATTAATTGTGCAACTACTATGAAATGGGTGTTTCCAGATGAGACAGTGCCCTACAGCCAACACAATGTGTCTGTCTGTGGCGCAACAGCACTTTCAGGAAATATTAGCTGGGCTGCTGCTGTGAGGTTCAGACTTTTTAATCAGCAAATCATTTTCTTCCAGTCGTGTGCTGCTGTGCTAAATTGCAGTGCTGAATCCAGAGAAAATTCTCGTGGCATCACACGTATGGATTGGAAATTGAAGGCTTCCAGTTTCAGTAATTTCTTGATCAATGAGGATAACAGAAAGCTGTGGTGATCCAGAGCTGGGCCAGAGAGAGCACAATTTGCTGCTCAAGTCCAACACCCCCAGACTTACCCATCCCAGGGCAGGTTGTTGCCTGTTTTGCTCATAAAATTTGCCCTTTCACAGAGATAGGGCACTCACCATTAGAGCTGAGCCGTGCAGTGGGGTTTGCTGACAGAGTAATTGCACTGGTCTGACCACTCCTCTCACTGTTACTGGACGTGCAAATTGGCAGACCCACATTTGTCCAGGGATCATGGCTTTACCAGATGGTACAAGCATGATTTCGTTTGATTCAAACTGAAATAAATCTGTCTCACTAGAAACAGCAGCTAAAAGAGGTTCTTCATCTTTTATATTTTTAAAGGTTTAGAAAATCTACAGTAGGAGCTCAAAACAAAGCATCAGCTCCATAATCAAATCCAGTGGGAGCAGCTCTTCTTTTCTTCAAATTAATAGCTCAGTACAGAGGGCCTTTTCTTAGCTCAGTTCAATTCCCACATCATCCTGAGACAGTCTGCCCCAATAGCTCCTGCTTCCACAGCCTGTGAAATATTCCTTAATGAGGGCCTTCCAGTCTAACATGCTAAAAACCTCCCATTTTTCCACAGATTATTGAACCATTATTTATAGCATGAGCAGGTGCTCTCAACATTTCCTTCCTTCTTTGACTATGTGGGCAAAAGCACTTTTAAAACTAAAAAAACCCCAAGAAATATTTATTTAAAGTAATAATTCATAGAACAGCCTGTGTTTTTTAGATTATCAAAATGGACGTAAGAATCTCAGTTTAACAAAAAACAAACCAAAAATATTGACATCATTTACTTACCAGAAAGAAGAAACAAATACTGGATTTTTGAGGGAAGAGAACTTCTTGACAGATCCAGTTCACTGTCAGAAATCTGTTAATAAATCACATTCCTGAGTGTCTAAGGTAACACATCCCCTTCCTTCTCCCTGTTTTATTCTCACACCCTGACAGAAAGTTAATCACTACTTTTTCAGAGCCTTCAGTCAGGTTGTTATTTTGCTCTTCCAAAGCTGAAAATTCAGGTTCTGGTTCGTGGCCACTTCCAACCTGAAAACAATCAGAAATATTTGTTATGGACAGTCAGACCCTTGCCTTGTTCAGGAACCTTACTTGTATTTTCTCCTTACTTATTTGATACCAAATAAACATTTGGCCTTAAAGTTAAATTTTCCTAGCTCAGGTATTTTTTAGCTGAGCAGTGTTAGCCCATAGTGACAACTGTAGTAACAAAGTAAAATCTGTGTTTCTCAGAAGAAATGTATTTTTAAAATTTTCCCCAAAGGCTCAAAATTTGCTGGCAAAAGAAATATTTTAAGTGTTTTGTCCTCTGAAAATGGAACTTATTCACTGTCTTCTTTAGTCACAAACCCAGGACTGCAGTGGAGCCAGTCACAACTTCTCAGCAGTCCTCCCATCCACACCTTCAGACTGTGAATTGATTTCAGATGGCTGCTGAATGTGAGAATGCAGCTGGGACAGTGATGCTGAGGGGGCTGGAGGCTGTGCCCAGGCTCTGTGCAGGTAAGGGTTGAGTTTAGGCATGGTACTCACAAAGCAGCTGAAATAAATATCCATTTCCCCAGAACCTGATTTGGCTGACTGGAGAGGGGGAATAACCACACCAGGTAGCTCAGCTGTTCTGGCTTGGCTCAACACAAGAAAAGTGTAAATAAATCAAATCCACAGGGGGGAAATGATTGCCTGAACTGCTTGGGGCTACTTCTGGCTTTTCTTTCTCCAGCAGCACTCCAGTGTGTTATCAGTGCTTCCTGATTACTTCTCACCATTCCCGCTAAAACCTTTCATTCTTACCCACTTCTTTTTGGACATAGACTGACAAGTAGTAGAATGGCTTTTTAAAATTGTATTCCAAGCAATTGACTTTCTGCAAGGCTGAGAACAGTGAGGCCATTGTGCAGTGGCAGCACCAGGGAGCAGATGGTGACACTGATGCCAGTCACTGAGAGGGACGGGGCTCCTGCTAAGTGGTGTCCGTGGAGATGAGTGATTTTACACACACAGAAATCTCCCTGCACAATCTGTTACCCTTCTGCATATTCATTTAATTCTATACAATGTCCAACCACTTTTCCTGTGACTTCCTGGATCTTTTTGTCATTATAAAAATTTCATTTCTATCATCTCGTGCCTGTCACTCACTTCTGCACTTGTCTGGCTGCTGGAAGGGAACAAGCTGAAAGTGCAGCCCAAGTTATTTCAGTAGCACTGACACGAAGTGCCAGGGGTGCTGGTCTCAGAAGGACAGCGAAGTCCCATCTGCCCTGTCACTGTCAGAAGCTGCTGCCCGGGTACAAGGTGCTGAAGAATGAACATGTGCTGCTCCCTGAGCTGACACAAACCCTCTCCAGAGGGGGTTGGAGCTGGAGCTGGTCCTGCAGAGCCAAATGTGCAGAGGTGAGACACATCCAGCTCTGCCATCTGCCTACAGAGACAACCTCAGGCAGAGAGAAAGGTGGGGATGCTGCTGTGAGGTGACAGGGCTGAGCTGTCAGAGCCCTAATCCTGCTCTGGGTCTCAGGACACCTCAGGAAATGAAATGCCACCCTGAGAAACCACCTGTGAGACAGGGTCAGGGGGACACCACACTTTGCAACCAATGTGGTTTTCCAGCCACCATGGCATCAAGTCATATATTTCCTTTAAGGGGAGAGAAGAACAGACAGGTTCAATAAAAGCAACTCTCCTTCAAGAATGAAAACACACTGATTAAATTTTAGATCGATTAGAAAGCTTTCACTGGTCTGTAAAGGAAATATTTGATTTCAAGTTGCTTGCCCTAATTAGGTCAAATTTTAATGGAAGAACAAAATTTTTTAAAAAGCACAAGAGAACAAAACTCACAGGTTTTGATGCTGAAGCAAAACACTGTGGCATTTGCTGGTGAAACATCCTCATGCTCCCCTCCCCAACCAGCAGACAGATGGTAGAGCTGGGGTATGGCATCTTATGCATCACTGATGTTCACACATTTGGAGCGTTAAACCATGAAAGAAATGAGTTCAGACCCTGATGCTTCAGTGACATGACACCACTGCAAATAAACAAGAGCAAACATTAGAGTGAGGTAGATAAAGATGATAAGGGTTTTGAGATGCTGAGCAGGGAACCCGCGGTGCATCCAGAGAGCCAGGGATTGCAGCAGAAATTGCAGATATTCTCTCTGTGCTGGTAATGAGAAGAAACAGTAGGTTAAAGAGTACAAAGATATTAAGAAATTATTTTCAGTGTGTGAGTCAACAAGCCATAGAGTATTAACCATGTATGATCCTCACGGGCTGACTCTGGGCTCCCTCTCTGAGGGGAGGAATAAAAAGCCCATAACTGCTGGTCCCGGCAGGGAAACAAAGGGCAAAGGGCTGCAGCAGCAGCTCCAGGGCTATGGGGGTCCCAAATGTGTGAGCTACTGTGCACAGGCTTTCTCTGGGGGGAGCCTGCACAATCCTAGAGCATAAACAGCAACAGCTGCTGCATCCTCATCCTGCTCTGGCAAGTGGGAGGTCCTTCTCAACCCCAGGAGAAAGACTGAAAAGTATGTGTATATATATATATTTACACACTTTTCAAAATATATTTTTAATGGGATATACACACACATACATATGTGTATATATATATACACACACCACTTTTCCTAGCAGCTTCCAAGTCTTTAAAAGGCCATAGGGAAAAAAAAAAACCAAATAAAACACAACCAAAATTCTGTTAGTCTTTTAAACAACCACGTATTTTTGAAAATCCCACACGTCTCTTGTAATATCTTGAAGTGAAAAAAAATTCTGTAGCAAACAAAAGTCAGTACTAACCACCACTGGTGGTTCCCTGCATTAACCACTGATTTTCCAAAGCAAAAACCTTTGAGAATCTAGTGAGAGGATATCACAGTGAAGAATTTAGTTTGAGGTCAAACTGAAACAATTTTAATTAATAATGCTGGGTTTGAATATGCTGAGTATCAGACAGCAATCCAGGCCAGGACAGCTGGATCCTGACTGTAGGACTGAGACCTTTACAGACCAAGCTCAGCAGTTCTCTGCTATTTTCCCCAGGAAACAAGGCAATATTTGACACCAAGAGCTGCCAGGACTTAGCTGTTACCTCGCTGCATCACTTTAATATGGACCAAAATCCATGAAATTCATTCATGTTGCTCCTTCCACTCTGTTTCCACCAATCAGTTTTAAAGCTCCATGTCTTGCTGCTGCCTGCAAAATTTCCCCTTGGGCATTTCCCTGAGGACCTGGGTTCTCCTCGGACAGGGCAGCACCCCAGAAGGGTAAAACCCACGGAAGAGGAGCACTGAGCTGCCTACAAGTTCTGAAAGGAGCTCTTGGCAGCACGGGTTTGAAGACAGGCATGGCTTGGGTTCCACCTGGTGGCCAGGGGACCACCTGTGACAGCCACAGGTGCCCAAATGCCCGCCTCGATGGCCACGGGTCTCGTACAAGCATCCAAGGAGCTCAGGTTGGGTGCTGACCATGAGGGTGGGAGCAGCAATGAGGGGGTGAGGAGAACCACAGGGCTGGCCTGCAGATTTTCCTGTTTCAGGCAAACACTGGGCAGCACCAGCTCCTGAGTGGGCACCAGGCTGCTGCCAGGAGCAGGGAATGGGTCTCAGCGTTCTCCAGTTTGCACTTTCCCCAAAGGTAGAACCCCAGTGAGTTATTGCCATGGGAATATGCATCCTCTGGCAACTCCTGGCAGGAAACTTCTGCAAGAAATCTCCTGTCAAAGAAAGCAACCACCAGATGTCATTGTAGGATAAATTGTTTGAGAAATGGTACTAAAACTGCACAAACAAAGCTTAGATTATTGCGCTGGTTCTCCAGGAATCCCATGCAGGGCATCTTTGGGACCATATGTGTCCTGCTTTCCTTCACTCATAATGAGAGGAACTGGAGAACTCAGATCAAAGTTATAGGCTGGATTTCACAGTAAGTTAGAGTCAGGGCAAATAGCCACGCACTGCACAGTCCCAGCTGTACAGCTTCTTTCGTGGTGTAATCCTTTTTAATTTACTTTTTTCCACTTGTGTCAGTGGCTCTGTGAAACATTACCCCTGTGTACAGACATTTTGGTTCACTTCCTGATCCTGCTGGGTTTTCAGCACTGCTGTCGCTCTCCAAAAAACATCCATTGGTGTAAATCAGCAAATGACATTTAACATCAGTTACTTATTCGTTAACAAAATCTTGGCCAAAATAACGCCGGCTGGTTATTCTGACCTTCCAGCCGTATCCCGCAGGATCAGAGTTGATGGGGACATACTGAATCCCCACCCCTGACATCCCTGCTGTGGGACACAGACATGGAGCAGCCCTTCCTGCTGATGCCAACCACCTGCACTGCAGGGCTGAGCTACAAACCCCCTTTCAGGTACAAACCACCTTCCTACCTGTGGTGCCCCATTGTTCTCAGCCCAGAGCTCCTTCCCTGCCAAGACCTGGAGTGCTGCACTCTGTTCCTGGGCTGTGGTTTCCCCAGTAACACAGAAACCTGCTTTATTGTGAGAAGTGAATGAGCACACTTAATTAAAAACACAAGTGGGGAGCATCTCTGCTTTATAAGGACTTTCTTTATAGGTTCTGCTGGAAATATTCCTGCTCCAAATGGGAATTTGAGTTACTGACCACCAGAGGTCCTCTCCAGCCAACATTCCTCTCATTCTACTATTTTTCAATATTTGTTCCCCTCTTTGTTCAGGGGAAGAAACTGGGAAGCTAGAAGCATTATTTTTGGCAGAGACTAGGAATTTTAATATTTAGGATTTTATGCATGGTATTTTGGATTCTTTTGCAGGTTGAAACCTGTTAACAAGAAGAGTGTCAGAGATAGCAATTATCAATATTCATATCCAGTTATGTAAGTGAAGGGAAAATGCTGCTGAAGTTGTGTCTGGCCTTCATGGCCAACAATTTTCTCTGAGAGTCAGAGGGGGCAGAAGAGGGGAGAGGGTATTTATAAAGGTACTGTGGCCACGTGGAGAGAACAAAGGAACAATAAGTCATGTAATTCCTTATTTAAAAAAATAAAAATTGACAGTGATCTTTTTAGCTATTCTTACAATTGAGCTTAGGCCAGGCACTACAAGCCCAGGAGTTCTGCTGGGTGCCACGCAAACAGCTGTCACTTAGGCTGCATGGGACAATCTTTTCAACTCCCTTTTGACCTGCAAAACATAAGCACAGCACAGGTTTATCCTCAAGCCAACATGGCCTTTCCCAATAAATAAAAATGCTTTTGTTTTGCAGGTTATAGGACACAACTTTCCTCTCCTTTAAGGCACGGGACAAGCCCCTGGTTTTCTATGAATCACATTCTCACTTGGTGTGTGCAGAATTCCACGGAGCACTGAGGGTACGAGAGAGCATCTGTCTCTTGAGCTCCACGCCCAGACCCAACAGTGACATGTTGTACGTGTGTTGACGAGTTGGTTCCTTTTATCAGGAGGCAATATGTTCTGCACAAACCCCTCCTGCTGACAGTTCCTTGTAGCTCATCACATCCACCAGGGATCTGGGACGAGGCAGTGGCACCTTTTCTGAAATTTCACAGATGGTGACACACCACGGCGTTCAAGGAATAAAAAGAGGCCCTCTCCATTTTTGCTGCCTGGGATCTGGCCTGATCTTAGGACGTTCATATCTGCATGCCTAAGGTGGAAGCAACTTCGAAATAAACGTCATGATAAATGAATAATACAGCTAAGATGTAATTACACACAGAGCCAAAGACAATTAGGGTTGCAAAATTGAGCCCTGCAAAGCAAGGAAAGGTGTCCCTAAACAAGCTCTTTTGGATCACGCTGATAGGCGTCATCATTAATTGCATGATCCCATAATGATTCTTCCACTGTCTCGTCAGCTCACAGGAGGGATGATGTTCCTTTAGTCAGCAGCTGGTCCATGTTGAGTTTTCTCTTCATTTTTCAGTTTGTTGCCCTGTGTGTCATTTATTGCAATGAATTACTGATGTGTTCTGAGATGAGGATTATCCCTTTCTTCACCTGGGATCGTGGAGGGCAAGAACTCCTAGAATCAAACAACCCTCTCCTCTCCTACCTTCTCTCTAGGAGCAAATAACCCAACAACTTTACTTCCCTGCACTCTCTCCTGTCTCCCCAAACCGTCTCATTATTTCATTATCTGCACATATCTCTAACTGCCCTTGTCTCCTGGTTCAGACTGTAAATGGCTTGGGATGAAATACCCTCGTGCTTTGAGCTGGCCAAAACCAAGCAGTTCTTCAGCAACATTTGATGCTCCTAGCCTTTTCTGATAATGGGTATTTTGTCTTCCTTCTTGCAGGACGTTCTTTAGGTTTTTCAGTGAGCTCAGGGGGGCACAGACTTGTCAGCAGGAAATTACAGTGAAGGATGATTTAGGAAACTCAGAGGTGGATCAGCTTTCATGGAGTCATGCTAAGAAGCAGCAGGCATGGGGAGCCCAAATCATCCTGGCATCAAACAGAATTTCCCAAAGGACACCCTCACAGAACTCAGAACCCACAGCCTCAGAGGCTGGCCTCGTTGCTGTCTTTTTCTGTCTCTGATTCCTGCAGTCATTATATTTATACAAATGGATTGGCCAAACTGGAAACAAAATCAGCAACAAACCCCCCCAGTTCCCTCCCAAAACCACCAGAACAATTTTAAAATATCTTATCCTCCTGTGAATAAGGAAGCTTGAGCAACAGAGATAATAAGCAGCCAGGCCATCCTTCAGCTCTGTCTGTGGGGACACATTCACACAAAGTTGCTGTCTCAAACTAATTGCCTGTGCTGACTCATTCACAGAATCATGCTGGCCACAGACTGTAATTATCATGTCATAATTATCACTTCAATAGCACAAAGAGTGCACTCTTATCTGATATGATAAAATAGTTCAATTAATTTTAAACAGAGGGAAACACTAGTACCTCCTTAGAGCCTGGCCATAGAGACAAAGCAAGCTGTCAGAATCAGATTATTGATTTCATGTTCTCTCCTGGCTTTATTAATTTTTGTTCAGGCATTACAGCCACCACTTTTCATGCACTTAGGAGATTTTAATTTGGCATAATACAGGAGCAAAAGAGTAAGATTAGATATAAATTCAGGAGAGAGACAGCGATAATGGAGAGAGGTAAACTGTGTGTAATATTTACAGTGGAGGTGGTGGTGATTTCAGCAACCAGGAATTCTATCCCACTGGGAGAAAGGGTAACAAGGTGAAAAAGCGGAGAGGAATTGCCCAATTCTTCAGACTTTTCCTCATCATGGGTGACAATATTCCCCACTGTGTCTAAAAAATGATGGAGATTTTCCTTGGCCCTCCTTTTGTTGCTAATGTGTTTATAAAACCACTATTTATTATCTCTATTTGTATCTGAAGCAAGGGAATTCTACAGTGGATAGGAACAAAAGCACCCTTTAATGATTATAGTTCCAATTTTTCCAGCTTGATAGCTTTCAAAAGCAGATTCCTTTGGGCTTTTTCCTGTCATGTGCTCCAGGGGCAAATGCTGTGTTATCACATCAGAGTGATTCTCTGCAATGTTACCTGATCATTCAAAGGCTTCTGTACATTCAAACAAAAAGCCTTGGAATATTATAGGAAACCTAAAGGGTGAGGTTGTGGCAAAATGATTTTTTTAATATCAGAAAACTTTCCAATGAGTACATTGTGTTACCATGGTTGCAAGACATTTCACTATTCCAGAACTATCACCTGTCAGCACTGCTCAAAACATAATAGAGCAGTCTAAAATAAATAGTTCTGAAGGAAATTGGGGTTAAAAAGTTAACATGGGGGTTAAATTTAGGGTCAGTGATTTTCTGGTTTTTAATGAGGAAGGTAGAAAAAAGCCTTGTAGGGGGAATCTGAATTTAAATTCCACATAACCCAGAAGATCCCAGGATCCATCTGCAGATCTTGCCAGCTCCAGGAGGGAGAAGCCTGGAGCTTCTGGGCAGCTCCTGCTCCTGCCTGTGCTCTGCTGACCCCGGAGCTGCAGCCACCTCACTGGGCTCCAGGACTTCAGGCAGCACAGGGAGTCAGAACTGCTGGGAAGTCAGCAGAGCACGGCTCTCCCCAGCCTCAGGGGCTGCAGCTGGGCTTTGATAACACAGCATCAGCCTAAAGGGGCTACTGCAAACCCAAACTATGGTGCCCTGCTCTGCTGGGGTGCAGGACTGGGCTGCAAGGGTGGATGAAGTGATTGTGGAGTAGGTACGAGATTTCAGAATTATAACCCAAGGAAAGTTCTGTGGTGACTGCACCGACCAGGGGACTTTCAACTGAGCGTAGTCAAATGCAGGAGGAAATTCGTTTTGGTCTTAAAATGAACAGTTAGGATGTACCCCAAACCTGAATTTTATTTTCTTAGGGATATTAGAAGATGAGCAAAACCCATCCAAATACCTGGGGCAAGCTCTACTAAACGAGGTGTCAGCAGGTCTCGGGACAGTGAGCTCCAGGAACCCCAGCATTTCCTTCAGAACATAACACACTCTGCAGTGGTTTGTCCTCCCTCACTACCCTCGCCCTCCACACCACGCCTTACAATCTTTATTTCAGTTCTCCTTATACCATACCTTAGGTGGGCTAACCCTTGTTTTTGCAGGTTCTTTCTGTCTCCAGGCTGCAGAGACAGCTTACAGCAATTAGGCTCCTCAGACACCCCAGTGTCAAGTTTTCTGGGAAAGGAGCCAGGTCAGATTGACCTAACAGAGCGCCCCTGAACTTCCTTGATACAGGGACTTTTATCCGAATTTCCCAAACTCTAGCAGTTTGCTATCATCTCTGTCTTAGAGGTTTACCTAGAGATCTAATGCTGCTCCAGCCCACACGGATAAGTATTCATTTCCCTTTGAAACCCAAATGAGAAGTTTTGGATGATGCAGTCAATGAAGTAAAGAAGATTTATCTGAGACACCAGCCTCATCCCTTTCTGCTGATGGAGACTCATGTCCTGCAATATTGCAAGTGTTGGCAGTAACTCCTCCTGGCTCTTCCCTTCAGGGGGAGCTGACAAACAGCAAGGCTGAGCGTTACCCTAAGCTAGAACACAGGCCTGTGCCTTGGGGCTGCCGGGGATGCTTGTCAGCTGTGCAGCCAAAGGCAGTGGGATTAATCATGGCTAATACTCAGCTTATTAGGAAACCTTTGTTTCCAGATGGGTAAAAATACCCCAGTGTTTTTCCGTTTGTCCTGGGACTCCTGCAAACTTAGACTGTAAGGCAATACCCAGCAAGATCCAGGGAAACAAATGATTTCAGAAGCAGGTTGGCCACGTCAGCAGCCAGGCTGTGCATCCAGTAGCCGGTTTCACGTGCAAACCCTCTCCTTGTAATACAAGCTCTGGAAAATTGAGCTCTGCTCTCTCTCAGTTGACATTTTTTGTAGAGCATAACCTGTATTAGAGGCAAGGAACAGGGGTTATGTGTTGTAACACAGCATCACAGGACTGAGTGTGGCCTTTGAAGGTAAACAGAGTCACTAGGGCTCTCCATCATCCAGACTGGTGTCGAACAGTTACCCCCAAAGAAATCCTTTGTACACAGCCTGCAGAGGCAGGTATTGATTGTAACCTTCTCTGACCAGCGGGAGAATCGGGTAGGTGCCACAAAGAAGTGGGGATGAACATCCAGATAAGAGGGCTCTGGAGCTGTCAGTCAATCAGATCACGGAGCAATTCACCTGAGGCAATATCTGGGGAGCCAGAGAGGACCCAGATAGATTCCAGCACTTCCTAGTGTTCTCCATCACGGATATACTTCTTCCAGGTACCTTTCACAGGGTGCAGCACCTCTGGGACCACTGAGTGTCCTCATTTGATAGTGGTTGTTGAATATTGCTACAGGAGACCGAGACATAGGAAATTCAGCACGACAAACTCCTTCATCCCAGTTCCCTTATTGTGCCAACTACCCACCCCAAGGCTAAGAGAAAGAGCATCCTCCACGGAGTTTCTCTGTTGTTAAAGCAGGCACAAGGGAGCACTGATTGCAGCCCGGGAAGTACAGGCATTCAGTTCACTTGCAGTGTCTTGTTCAGTGAATGCAGCTCAACAATATCAACTCAGTGTCCATATTTAGGAGAGAAAACAATACTGATTTTTGCTGCTTTCTGGTGCTTTCTTGTCCAAATGACACAGATTTCATTGTTTTTTTTCTCCACACAGACCTCGCACACCGTGGGGTACCTGATTACCTCATACCCTGAGAAGTGGGTGATTCTTGATGCAGATTTTGGTTACTGAGGGTGCTGGCTTCTCAAATATGACAACAAAACGTAACAGAAAAATCTAAGTCATGCTGGCAGTTTCATCAAATTCTCATAGGCAGAACCCAGCAGCTAAAAGCAGCAAGCAGAGATAATAAACATTGTTTCTGCCTAGATGTGAGCACCCACCCAATCGATTACTCCTTGGTACATCGCTGTTTAAGAGTGAACATCGTTTAATTAACACAGTAACTGCAGCTACAAGGCTATTTATATATTCATGGAAAAATGACATTTTTTTTCACGAAAGTAGGGATGTAAAATGCATGAACGTATTTATGAACACCTCACTTACATAAAAAGGGCTTAGAGTACTAGCTGATGCTAATAGCAAGCTTTCACTGACTACATTGATGCATAAATTTTTAACACATATGCACAAGTCAGGTAATGCATTTGCATACTAAGCAGGGGGTTTGAGTTCCAGCTTTCTGGGGCAGAAACTGCTTTTAATTGTGTGTGATGCATAGCACCGGGAGGCTGACAGCACTAATCGAAAGTTAACAAGCAGGAGGGATTTGTTCTTTGAGAACTGAAATTTCCAAGTAATCCTTTACATCTAATCCAGCTTGAGCTAAGGAGTGGGAGAAGAATTGCAACCGGACTTTTGTGACCTCCTCAGATTATTTGTCAGCTGAGTTTCTGCCCTGCCAGAAAGATGGACATAGTTTTAGCCTGGTTGGGAGACTAAACAAGGGGAAAAACAGAGCACAAAAGCAAACCAGGAAAAAAGTTTAATTGCACTTCTCTAACTTGACATTTTTAGTTGGGTGACTGCCAGATACATGCCAGTGCTTCTCTGCATATTGTTTGGGATTTGCTGGTTTCAGCACTAAAACAGACAGCAATGGAAGCTTTCAGTGTTCTTGAAGATTAATTTCACATAATCACAACAAAGCTGAAGTCAACAAGATGAATTTAATTACTACCCTGACAGCTGGGAGGCAATTAATGCCCTTAAACTTTCAGGCTCTCTCTCCCTTGTATTTTTCCCTTTGCCTTATTCCCATTAATTAGAAACAAGCTTGAGGGTAAAGCTGACCATGGTGTTACATTACCACCTTGTCATCAGAACCACAGAAACTTCCCAGTTAGACACCAGCTCTTTCCCCAGAACAGGAGTCAGGGCCACCTCAGGGTGGTGAGAGCTGCAGAGCACTTTTCCATCCCTGTCTCAGAGGATCAAGCCCACTACATAAATCCTCAGGGGTGTATAAGCAAAGGAATATCCCACTGGCTCTGGCAGGAATTTTTTATCACCTTATAGCCTTTCAGATTTCCAGGTAGGACACTTTTGCAACAGGACATTACTGTGCTGGCAAATCTAGATTGGAATTTAAATATTACCTCCTGTGAAGCTTAATAAACCCCATCTCACACCTGAACAGAGTGGGGTTGTATATCTCCAGGGAAAGTGAGCATTAAAAAATTCCCTGGTGTAATGGCATCATTAAGAGGGAGAGCTACACCACATGCAGCACCAGGACCATTACATTTTTGCTCTGAAACTGGAAAAAATGCACAGATGCAGCAGAGTACAATTTGGAATTTTGTCCCCAGATAAAATTCCAGTGTTCAGGTTTACTGTAAATCAGGCAAAAGTTGAACTTCCCACAGGATCAGAGATTTTTTAGGGTGTTTTGGCATTTGCACTATTTCAAAAGCAAAATGTTTTGTTTTGCATTGCTGGACTGATGTAAACATCTTTATTTCTGTCGGCATTAAGCTGCATTTTCCTACTCCAGCAGCTTTCCCAATGCACTTTAAGTTGTTGCTGACCATGGGGGGGTCAATAACAATAACAACAACTGTCCACTAAGTAGCTAAAGAGAGATCCAAACAACTTTACGTGCAAAAAATCCCCCAAAATAGACCCAATATGATAATGCAGTTTAGCACTTTACTGAAGAGATTATCTCAGCCAAATGAGATATTTTGGTTTGGTTTTCCCCTATGGAAAAATGATACTCCCCAGTTACATTTGTGAAATCCTTAAATAGTGTAAATCACAGGCTTTTAAAGATTCAAAGCAGAATACATTTGGTTTTGTTTGAAAACTGCCTTTATTGGACCAAGAGGTCAGTCAGGGGAGTACTGAGAGAACAGAACTGGGAGAGTTGGGGGTTTGTTCAGCTTGGGGAACAGAAGTCACTGGGGATTCCTTATTGGGCTTAGAGGGGGTCTTATTCTTTCAAGTGCTTAAAGGAGGCCTATGAGAAACATGGGGAGAGACTTTTTAGTAGGGCCAGCAGCAACAGGACAAGGGGTGACGGTTTTAATCTAAAAGAGTGTTGATTTAGATTAGCTATAAAGAAGTTTAATTATGGTGAGGTTGGTAACACCTTGGCACAGGATGTCCCATTGCTGGAAACATTCAAGGTCAGGCTGGACAGGGCTCTGAGCAGCCTGATGTGATTGAAATACCCCTGCCCAAGGCAGGGATGTGGGACTAGGTGGCCTCTAAAAGTCTCTTGCAACTCAAATTATTCTCTGATTCCATGATTCTGCTCCTGGGATTGGTAAACCTCCGTGCCTTCCTTCTCCTAAGCCCTTCTGCTGGCAAATCACAGCTATTTCTGTGTGTGCTCAGTCTTACTGCTGTCAGCAGAACAGAATCTGGAAAAGAAACTCTGCCCAATAGTTTTGCTTTATGTCTACACTGCAGCGAGTACCGGCAATTAATGATCTGTTGGCAAATTAACACTGCACATGGCAATTGACTGTGGTAATGAAGTTTTAGAGTCTTCTTTATGGTTTATTAGCACAATAATAAACCACACTCAGCATGTAATAATGGCACACAGTTAAATTAAAGACTTGCTGATGCCTTATAAACCATTTTGAGAAACACTCTTGCAGCAATCGGTAATGGTGTTCCCCGTGAGCACGGGCAGGCTTTGCTCTCTGCTCTGCAGATACAGTTCTGTCAATATATTTTTTCTATTACTCTTGCATTACTAACAAAGCAGGCTGGGTAGTGGAACATTCTCTTCAAGTTGAACTAATTTTTAAGCACTTTGGGTGAAAAACAAGTCTTGGCTTCTTCAGGCTGCACCTATTTCTTCTCCTAAGGAGAAATATAACACCGGAGTTGTTCATCACTTTCCTCTCAGACAGAGCCACCAGCTGAATTTTACAGTGTTTCTCAACACTTGCCAATTTGAATTGACTATGGCTTTTTTAAATCTGGCAGAGGCTAAATCTATCCTCCCACCTCAGACAGGTGAAATGTGCTGTTGGGACCCAAGCTTTAGGATGAACTTCCCTTAAACTTTCTGCTTCATGTATGTGACCAAGATCCTTCCTGTTTAGAGATGGGGCCTCATTTCAAACTCCCTGCCCATCCACTGTTTGATCCTAAAGTGGGGAGGCGTTCACACGGCCCCAGAGCTCTGTGCCTGCACACCTACTAAGCTCAAAGCACCCAGAGAAGCCTGGCACCACAGTCCCTTCAGATCTGCTTTACAGCCCCTATGGAAATGTTGGAGCATTATCTCTCCCCTTCTTGCAGGCAAGGCAAGTACTTCGCTTTATTCAGTGTTGCAGTGCAGGATTCACGCTGGGAGCGATCAGGCTCTCAGAGAGCCCCGTAATGGCAACTGTATGCTGAATTTAACAACAGACAAAAATATCTGGAACTCTCCAGACTTCTCTCTGCAGGAAGCCAAAGCAATGCTTAGGGAAGCTATTATCAGCTTCTTTCCAGAAAGCTGACTTTCTTTCCTGCAGCTCCACTAGAGGACATCCCAACTCTGGCCAGCTGCTGGCCCTGGTCACAGAAGCCATGGCTGACACCAAGGTCCTCCTCTCCCTCAGCCTGGTGTTAAAATTGATGTGGTTTTAGGTCAGTCGAGGTTTTCTTTTTTCTGTCTGACAGAATGAAGAGAGGGATACAGGAGGAAAAGCAGTCTTTTCCCTACACTTAATCTCTCATGTCTGCTTAAACTGAAAACTCATTAGGCAGTGTCTTAGTCAGTTGTGAGGTTTGACTGTATTACCCCTCTGTCTGATTTGAGATTTTCTCTTGGTTGAGGTGCTGAAGCAGGGTGTGTCAGGCACTGCCTTAAGCAGGGCCAAGAGTCATAACACAGAACCCTTAAATCAGCACTGGAGATGTTTGCTCGCAGTTCAAGGAAAAGCCAGGTCATGCTCCTGGGCTGCACAGGAACAGTGTTCATTTTGCTGATACAGATAGGATTACGCAGGCCTCACAGGGAAATTTGCACCTTCCACCTGTGGTCATGAAAGCTGAGATTTCAAGATGAGGGACAGAAGGAATGAGTCTGTCTGAAACCCCTGAAACTTTCACATTTTCCTTTTATGAAAACTAGAGTACAGACTTGAAGGTGACCACTGCTTTCTCTCAGCAGTCTAGATCTAAAGAGGAGGCCAACCCATTAGAATATGAGATTATGTTGGGGAATGTGTATTAAACTTCACTTTGGCCAGTGCTCAACAGGGGCCCTGAGGAGCTCTCAGAACTTCTCTCCCTTAACTGCAGTGGGACACTCATCTTCCTAAACCAAGGCTGAGGCTTCGTCACTCTGCTGCAGACAGAACAGCTTAGTGCATCCTTTTGTGCCTGCACAGAACTGCCAGGATCTAACCCTTCCCTGGTGATCAGCATCTGTAAATCCTCCACCACCCCCCGCTCACCGGCATGCGGCAGCTCCCCACCAGGGCTCTGAGGTTTGCAGTGGGTCCCTTTTGCTGCCAACCCTCCCTTTGTCCCGTCCATCAGACAAGCTGAGTCAGCGTTATATAAGTTCTCTGCAGCAGAAGGGTTTTCTCCTTGTGAGCACTTTTATAATATCACCCTCTTAAAGACTGCTCCCATTAAGGAGCTTGAAATCTTGAAGTCTCCAGGCTGACACAGTCTTAGCACTGACAGTGTTTTCCAGCCACCTCTGTCACTGCCATTTCCTTGTGTTGCCAAATTTCCCCTCTGCCCCCTGTTCCTACAGCCACTACCAGGATTTTCTGAAAGAAATGAAAGAATACCTGACAGATCCTGCTGAAGCTGAATATCCTCACAGGGAAATGGGCAAGTCAGAAGGGAAATAGAGACTGTGCAGCTGTGTGCTGCTGTCATGAGGCAGTGGGGTTTAATTTTCATTCAGCTACTCCTAGCTGGTCACTTCCATGGCTGGCTTCAAAACACTAATCCAGAGCTTTTGATTAATTAATGAGCTTTGCCCAGTGGGAATCTGCTTATTGGGGGATATCTGTGCCTGAGGTGAGCAGCTTCTCTGGAAGTCTAATATCCCAAGACAAAGATGCTCAGTAATCTCAAATGTGTGCACTAATTAATATGGAATAAATACACCTTGTAATGCCAGTGCTTAAAGACTGGCTCACAGACGCTGACTGGACTCAAGGAGCTGTAAAAATTCATAATGAGCAATTGTGAGTGATGACTTTCTTTTTCCTTGGTGCTTTGGAAGGTACCTCTCTAGTGACAGTGGAAACAAAGACTTGAGGGAACAACTGGAGCAGCTCAAACTGTGCCTCCTCTGCACCAGCCACCCTAGAGATGGAAGGATTTCTGTTGTACCCAGAATCAATCGTGCTTCTTGTGGCTTGTCATGCCCTGGCCCCGTTGACAGCAGTGGGACAATATTTCATAGGACAGTGAGTCACCACTAGGTAGCAACATCTTTCCTTCTTTCACAGAATGGGAGGAATTTCAGCTGTGTGATGTTAAGGTTCAGATCATATTCTCAGAGCTCTAAGAGGTAATCCAAGCTCTTTCACTCTATTGCTGTAGAAACTACTGTCACAGTCTCTGATCTTTATGAGGACAGGAGGCTCCTGAGATGGTACTCTCTGTGCATTTCAGAAGAACCCCATCACTCACAATAAAATAACCTAGAAAGAACCTGTTCTCACTGATCCTTTGAGCAGAACCCTTGAGGTGTTCAGTGACATCAAACTGGGGAACTTTGCAACCTCTGCTCGGAAGAGGGAATGGATCTGTGTCCAAGGGCAGGGAGGTGGATTAAAGAATCTCTTGACATCCTTTAAAAACTGAATCTACAGGGCTATGACCAGAGCAGATGTGAATAACAGGAAGGTATGAATTTAGAGGGTGTTTGGGGTCAAGAACACAGATTTCATTTATTGTAACATGCTCCTTTGGAGATTATCTGTCATATTTAATACTGGGACATGCAGATGTCAAAGCACTCCTCTTGTTGTAGAAAAACAGACATCTGGAACTTCTGTTTCTCTCTGGTGGCAGAAGGTAACCAGCCTCCCTTTCTTAACACAAGTGATGCAGTGAGATGGAGACGGCTCAAATCTGATTTCCAAACGACCTTTATGTTTTTGATTTAGTTATGTGATAAGCCTGTAAGGTTTTCTGATTATTGATTGCCTTGCTTAAAATACAGTGATAGAGGCTCAGTGCTAAGACCTATCCCTACAAGTGAGATTGAAAAAAAAATATTTGTGGATATTTGAAGGATAATATCATCAGCATCAAGAAGCGGTTTGTGACCTTCTGTGTACACCATGGCCGAAGAACCTGAACTATCTGATGGACCCAACAATCAGCCCAGCCACAGGGATACTTAGTTTCTGGGTAATGATGCAAAAGGATTTTTTCTCCCAGGAAGATGTTTTCCCAGCTCTTTAGACCAGTCAGGAGTTACTGGCTGAGTCAACTGCTTGCAGTCTGACAGCAAATCCTCATAGACCAGGACTGTTCACAAGGTTACATCTCAGAAGCATGACATAGGCTTATTTTGCAGTAAGAGAGACTCAGGTATGTACCAGCGAGGTGATTCTGGTCTGTTCCTAACCAGCTTTTAAAGGAGAAAGAAAAATGAACAGGTTGGAAGCCACTCCTCATCTCCAGCCACCTGAGACTCCAACAGTGGCAGCCAGGCTTAGCTCCAGCTGCAAATCGATTCTCGATTACCATATCCAGTGAGAGCTTTGCTATTCAGGTTACTGATGATGATAAAGTAGGTCGTTAACAATGAGCCAGCACAAAGCAAGTCATTTTAATAGTTGAAATGTTATCCTCTCTAAAGGAGCCATAATAATAATGCAATATTATTGAGCCTTTCTAGTCTGCAGGCATCTGTCATCTGTCTGCCTAAAACTGATAGGGGAGAGTGCATTTGAATTTATTGTGCAGGAAAGGAATGATAAAGCTTTATGGCTGCTCTCTCTTTTCCCCTTACTTTGCTGCCTGTACCTGCCAATAGCTGCATTTTGTCACTTTTCTTTTGCTGTTATTTTTCAAAAATCTTGCAGCACGTGGGAACTCACTGCTGCACAGGACAATACAGACCTGTTACTATGGATTTACTGGTGAAGGTGACACATTCTGACCATAATTACACGAAGATATTCTCATACTGGACGTAATGAAAGAAGTTTTCTTGCTTAGTGTTTCCTATTCATCTGCCTGTGAGCAGTCCACAGCAGAAAGTGCCACTGAAGGTGGGAATTGTTCCTTCACAATCCCTCACAGGTGACTGGTCTGTGATGGAAGAGCCAGCAGCACCTCCTTTCCTCTGCAAGGGTGCAGAAGACATGCAGCTTCCACAGATTTCAGTAGGATCCCTGAAGGTCCAGCATGTCAGAAGCAGCACAGGGAACACTGGCAAATAGTACAAATAGTACAAATAGTACAAATAGTACAAATAGTACAAATAGTGCAAACAGTACAAACACTACACATAGTACTTCTGCATGTGGTTACCTACCAGCACCTGAACTGGCACCACGGCTTTTCACAATGCTGGAACTTGAAATGACACTGCAAGGTTTGATAACCCCTGCTCCGAAACGCAACACAATGACATTAATACATCACACAGATAACAGAGGGTCTGGATGGCTCGGGACGCTGAGCACATCTAATCTCTAGGGCATTGGGGATTTAGATCTCAATGACTCCTGAACCTAAAGCAACACAAAATGTAGCTGCAACTGTTCCATGCACGTTGATTTAGAAGGGACAACCTTCCTCTCAATCTTTACACCTACCTAATGTGTATTTATTAATGATTTTTTAATGAGGTATCATCTCTTAGTTTGTGGATATAGACTTGCAATATTAGAAACATAAGTGAACTAATCATGAGAGAATATGATTAAAATCCTGATGCTTCACCCAGAAAGATACTGCCTGGGTCTTTACAAAAGAAAGGGCTAGTTAATGTTAATGTATGCAAATACTTATCCAGCCATCTAATTTGATCTGCTTTGGAGCTTAACACAGCCTCCATCATCAGACCCTCTGAGTGACTTTTGTTTAATCAGCTTCCAGTGCTTAATGAGTGGGGTGATTAACACACAAGCAGAGGATTTGATGTGCAGTATGTCCGGTGTTAGTGGAGGACAACACTTAATAGGATTTCTCCTCTCTACTTTCCTCCCTTTCCCAAAAAGTGAGGTTTGCCATATGCTAAGCACAGTCCCCAACTCACTATCAATTAGCTTGCTATCAGTAAGGCGTTATGGGGTTGCTGTACCTATTAAGCTACAGGAACACACCAGTCCAGGAATATGATCACAAATGATTGTAAAATACATGTGTACTCCCCCTGCCATGATAACAACTGAAGAACCTTCATGGGCTCTTATTAACAAACTCGTGTCTATCCCAGTCAGATGCTTCTGACTATCAAGATCTGAACAAATTCACCCCATCTCTTCTGCAGGTATCTACTTTAATCTGAACAACTACAGCACAAAGGTGTTGGATAGTAAAATACCAGCATGTCTGCAGGAGCTCCTGCATGTAGCCCACTGCACACAAGTGCTCAGAAATCACCTGCATAATTATGGTTTTGTGCAGTGGCCAACACAGAGTGACTCCTCCAAGCCACCAGGATAGGGATGGCTGGGTGGGTAGAGGATTCTGAATTAAAATGGACTGATGTAGCAGATGTTGAAGACATCTTTAAGTCAGGTCTGCTGTTCTTATAGAGACCAAGTGTTATGCTGCAGGTGACTGAATCCCACCAACTACAGACTGAGCACAAGTAGTGTCTGACAAACAAAGTCCCAGCTCAGGGACCAATCATCAAATCATCTTCAAGATGACTCATTGTAACCTTCTGAAACAGTCTTGGTTTTGGAAGATCCAATCCAGAGAGGCACGAGATCCTGCAAACTGCCCCTCATATCAACTGAAGTTGCAAGTGACCATCTTGTGTTCAGCACATCTCAGCCTTGTGTCTAATCTTAGGATAAATACAATGATTAATAGCTCTGTTTGCCAAAGAAATGCCTATATGACCTCTTACTCATGTCCTCTGAATGTAAATTGGGGTTGTTCTTGTGTCAGCTAACGAGCGAGGTGCTTGTTTGCAAGAACTCATGCTTACTGAGCCAAACCTAACCTTTAAGAACTCTCTGTGGCTTCTAAAAGGAAAAAAAATTTAAAATGCCCAGTCATCTTGCAAGAATTGAGGGGTTTTTTTTTAGTTACTCGTATGTCCTGCTATAGAGCAGAACACTTATGCCATGAATTCAATGCCTTTCAAGAGCAGGTGCCTGGCAGAGATGAGATCTAGTGGTATGAAGAACTGAGACTTGCTCTCTATTAATGGGAAGCAGGAAAATTGGACTTGCTATTTCTCCTCTCATGCAGATTGAAGACCTTCCATGTCCCCTAATGGTGATCTCAAAACTCTGTAACCCAGAATGCCTGAAACTCTGGCACTTATCTTGAATTGTATGTTTTTATCAGGGTTATGTTCTATTATTTTTTAGTTTTGTTGGTACCAGTAGTGCCTTTATTGTTCTTAAACTGAGTGTGGTTCCTGTGACCTTTGTATGTGATCCTAGCATGTCTTAGGACAGCTCTGACTATAATTACTGCGCTTGGTTAAAGCAAATACTTTTAAACAAAGGTCTCTTAAACCCCTTTTCCCATGAGGTAATAGCTAAATAACATGTTGTTTCCAAAGCCTGGAGGCAGCTGATTGCATCTGAAGAAATGCTCTCCAAATGAGTTTGACATCTGCATTTCTTGGGGAAGAATTCACTCATGCAAAGTTATTCCTTCTCATGGATGTTTATCTTCCAGGACCTGGGCACAATTGACTTTGGACTGTGATCACCTTTCCTGCCAGGCTTGTGTCAATGCCTCTCCCACACGAGAGCCTTTTTGGAACTGCTCTTACTTTCACTGAAGAGCATATTTTGAAGCCGTGTTATTGTTCCTCCTCATTTCCCCCTCCTACACGGCATGAAATCCTAACACGCAATCAAGCGACTAACCCCAGGACCACTATGTTTAATGTTCTCCTAATGCCTATCATTGAGAAGTATAAATGCCAGTGAGTTGTCTGTGTGCTTTATAAAATAAATATATCCATCTGTGGGGACAAATTATACTGGCTCTCCAAAAGTAGGAGAGGCTGCACAGCAGGGACAGGCACAAGGAAACTTTGGCCAAAACCAGCACGATGCTCTGAAATGCCCATGCAGGAAAGTGCTTTTATTCTACACCAGGACTGAAATGCCTCCCATGCAGTGAACTGCTCAATAATTAATTTATCTATCACATCTTGCAAAGGTACAGGACTGAGTTAAGTCTGCCAAGATTTTCAGTACAGGAGGTTAATATAAACCCAACACATTTCTTCCAAGCCCTATTGTACTCAACAACGAGAAATAACAGCTTGTCTGCTTCCTGTACAGTAGAAGCAAAGAAATAGCAGGGCCTTTAGAAGGAGAATGTGAATGTAAGCCAATCATCCTCCTTCTGGCTCCTGCTGGCTCTTGTCTCCAATTACAAAGGAATAATTCACTAACCGAGCTATTTCTACACTTCAAACTGGGCACTGAAATATCAAAAGTTATTGTTAGCCCGCCGTGCTCTTGAGAAGGCAAATAAGGAGGACATAATAGAAAGACATAAATGACCCAAATCAGTGAGATATTCTTTATGGTTTATCACAAAGGAGTTTCCCAAGAGACCTTTATGTCATGCCCTGTGTCCATGCACACACACAACCCAGAAAGATAATGAGGGAGGGAAAAATGCATCAGTACGGACACTGGTTTCATTTGGGACATCTGTTCCCATAAAAATATATATTCCCTTTATATCTCAGTGTGCACGGCCATGCTTTCTCCTCTAGATGCCACTGTGTCTGCTTGGAATCCAGAGCTGGAATACCAGGAGCCCTTCAGCACCGGCAAAGTCATGTGGAAGAAAACTGCACCAGCACCTGCACACAGTAGTCTTGTCACCAGTGGTTTCTGCACAGTTCAGAGTTCTTGCTGAAGGACTTGAAGCCACTGAATCTCAATATTTCAGCAGCAGCCAGTATTAAACCTGTGCAATTCAAGGTGTGAGCAAAGTTGCAGGAAAGGTTTGTAAATGTATTTGTCTGTATATATACAGTTACCTCTTGGTTTGCCTCTCTGTTTACAAATATCCCGAGGTTTACAAATATCCAAGATGCAAAACAATCTGCAGTTCCAGGCAAATCTATTTACCACCAGGTAAAATTCCGTGCAGGAGTGGACTGGTAACACGACAAGCTGGAGGAGTAAAACAAACTGGAGTGGGACACTGCAAAGAGTCTAATCCCGAGGCTTTAAACTGCCTGCATGCATTCCCTGGATCCTCTGGGGGAGAGAAATTTCACTGGGGAGAAAGCTCTTGGAAATTATGATTTCATCTGAACTCCCCAGCACATCTGTGATTTCCCCAAGGTTACTCATGATTTATTGGTAAGTAATTTGGATTGGATTCAAACCTGTGACATTCAAATGTATAAATAGTGCAGACAAATTAAATAACAACAAAGCAGGAAGTAAATGTAATGATTCTAAGGGAATGAACAGAAATGCCACTACTTTTAGCTCGTGCCTCAAAGGCTAATAGTTCCTAAATTTCTTTCCTGTTTCAGCTGGAGCAGGATAAATTTACATGCTCCTTTTCATAAGACGGCTCCAAAAGATCAGGTCAAATTTGGGATGACAGGCACCTAAGACAATGATGACAAGGTTTGGGGATATTTTCCAGTTGACATCAGTGTGCCATTAGTCATTCCCTGATAAGGAATGTCTTGCAGACAAGACAGATCACAGGGCCAGCACAGGCAGGGAGGAAGGGGTTGACACAGAAGTACAGGAAGAGTTACTTATCTTCAGAAATTTGGAAAGAGACTCCCCCAGAAGTGGGATGGAGAAGGTGAACTCTGAAAAAGGCTCCTTGATGAGTCATCACCCCCCCAAAAAAAGAAAGACACACCTTAAAATTGATTCTTTCCTTCTTTGTTTGTCTGGAAGATGGAAGAGTGTGATTTCTTAGCTTGCTCTGAACGTGGGCTGCTGGTTTCACACTGCAGTGTCAGAAGGCTGATTCCAGCCCAGGTGTCTACAAATTGACTCACCATTTTACTCTGTTTAATGAATAAACAAACTTTCCTCTGCTTGATTGAATTAATTTGGATTTATTTGTCTAGGTAGAGACATTTCAGATGTTTTAATTTAGGCAGTTTGCACTGTCAAAGTGGCTGGGTTGGCTGAGCCTTAAAATTCTGTCCATACAGGTAGAATTCAGAGTGGCTGTTGTGGGTTTTTTGACCATGGGAAGGACAATTCCAACTGAATATCACCAAGGGAAAAGAAGTTAAGTGAAGTTTAACTAAAGTGCATGGAGTGGTTGCCATAGCAAAAGTGATGGAGCCTCTTTGCTTCAGCTGCTGAGAGCAGGACTGACAAATGCATGTGATACTGCACTGTCAGGAACATTTCCGCAGCTGAGATGAACATCTCCTCCAATTTCCACTTTCCTGATCAAAAAATGAATTGGGAGAGAAAGGGAGGATTGAGGAAGAACACTTTCCCCTGCAGGAAAGGGATACCAGCCCTGCAGGCCCCAGGGGACAAGGGAGAGGTTGTGGATTTTAGGGGGAGAAGTTACCAGTTGTCTCCCTCCAACCGCGTTCCAAGCGCAATGATCCAGTTAAGTGCTCTTTATTTTGCCCCAAGAGTTGCTTGCCAGGGATTGTGCTGACCCAACTGTGAGCCTGTTTTTGCTCTCTTGCCTCAATGAGGACTCAGATTCCAGGACCAAAGGTTGCTGTTAGTTTACAACCCTCAGCTGAACACTGAGTTTGGCCCATGAGGTCTAACTCCATTCTGATGTGTTTCTTCTGTCTTTAACTGACAGCTTCATAGGGGACTTTGAACCATTTGTTTCTGTCCCACGGAGGAAAAAGCACCACAGAAAAATGGCTTATAACCTTTCATTCCAATGTTCAATTTTGGAATTCCATCACTTCCTCAAGGATTTTGTTTTCTCAGATCATATCCCATCAGAGACTCTTGTTTGTGGGTGAGTAATAGGTTGTTCTCTGTCCTCTCATCACCCGCCCACACAAACACTCCTGCCTGGATCCCAGTGCTACACCATCCTCACACTGTGGGTGGGTATGCTGCAGCTTCTACAGATCAGGAGTAATTGGAAAAAATCCAAAGTTGTGGTCTCGCCTGGGCAGTCCCTGCTAGTGAATCTGAGGAGTTTGGGGAGAGCACAGTGCAGACAATGCAGGGGGACACAGAGGGCACTCCCAGGTCGCAAAGAACCAGCTGCAGGTGACTGTGCCACATAACACTCTTGCAAAACATTTAAGCTTTGTCTTACAAATTAATACCCATTTTATGTGTTCCTTTTATTCCTAATCAATATTGCAGAGTGTTGCTGCCCTGGGAAAGCTTTCCAGTAAACAAACAGACTATTTCCTCCTTCTCTCACTAAAGCTGGTTTTCAAGGCTAGCACATTCTGGGCTCCTAGTGCTGTTCCCAATCTGGCATCTCCACTAAATAATGTACTTCGGGGGAAAATAAGTTGCAAGGCTGTCTGGAGACAGGTCTCTTGTAACCCCCTCTCCTTACAGGTCACACATCTGGTTTCCACCAGTCCTTGCCTCTTATCAGCCTCTCTTTAGCTGCATAACCAATTTTAGCCTCTTAAATCTGCATCTGATCTCCCATTCTCTTTCAGCCCATCTCCATAGAAAGCTAGAAACCAAGAAATGGGTTTGAGCTTTACCCTTTCAAAGCCTTTCCTCACCCTCCACCGACTTCTCTCCTGCCACTTTAATTCTGTTACTACAGCAACGTTGTATTTCTTGCTTTGGCAGAGTTGACATGTTAGCATGGGGACACACACAAGGCCTCTCTAATCAGCACTTATGTGGTCTGAAACATTTAGCTCATCTGCTCAGAAGACTTATTAAAATGTTCGACCCATCTGCTGTGGGAGGCTCCAGTGAAACCGAAGCCAACATTTTCCCACTCGGTTTCCTGTCACGCAGCCTGACCAAAGCCTCTCGTTTCAGCAGCACACAGCAATGGTGTCCCTGCCATAAGGCACAGCACTTGCTTGTGTGTGCTCTTTGGACAAGCTTGAAAGGGTGTCAGCTCAGTCTTCTGCAGCGGCTGTTGGAGAAAACACTGTGCTGACATTTGCCTTTCAGAGCGCGAAACTCTGGAGAAATCACTTGTGTGCAGCACAGGGAATTCAGAACAACATCTTTCAGAGTGCTTCCTTTGCCCTCAGATGCTTGGAGGGAGGCATTTACGGCAGCAGGTTTCCAAAGAGCTGGCTCAAGGGATGGGACCAGCCCCAAGGGGGACCTGCAAAGGAACCATGTAACCCATCTGGCAAGCTGGGATCCCCTTTTCCTGCTTTTTATCATCTGATTCTCTGGGGAGCTGTGCAACTTGCTCTTGTTGCTCCCAGAGGAAACATCACGATTTCCTTTAATTCCCTCTCCATCATCTGGTACCGTTCAGTCTACCCACAGGTGATCTGTGTTATGTTCCTAAACCTGCATCTTTCCTGAGGGAGTTGGAGGCAGCAGGGATTTTTTAAGATGTATAGCTGCCACCATCTGGCCAGCCATAGCTATATGTGTATCTATAACTGTTTATTCACAAAAGAACTCCTCTCCAGCTTGCTGTGAGTGTTGGACTAACAGCAAATGTGAAATTTTCTATTATCTTCACTCAGCAGTTCTGCAATCCCTCCTGGTCATGGCCACTACATTAAAAAGTAGAAGGTAGTTTGATGCTTATTTGTCCTAAGACTCATCTGCAACACAGATGTCCTTGAAGGGAATGGTAGCAAATCAGAAACAGGATACAGGCTGTGGAGAGAAGTTATAGGGTGAAAACTTGGCCAGTGGAAGATGGATGAGTGCTATCTAAAAACATAACTGCAGCAAGGATGAGCAGCAAACAGAAATACCTCCAGCTCAGTGTCTGGGCAATCACTGTAAATCAAAGAAGGCATCTCCCACAGAAGGTTTTAATCACAAAAAGCTGTGCTTGCTCATCTCACCTAATGTGGCTGATGGGTGTTCGTAGTCAAATCCCCATCACAACGATCCTGTTTAGAGCCAAGGTGCATGGAGGGGAGACCTGCCAACAGTCAGTTCATATCCCCGTTACCAGTGGAATTCACTTTAAGTAGCTCTAGGGATTACTGAGGTATTAAGGAAAGCGCTGTGACACTGAGCTCTATTCCCTGGGCAAGAGGATGGCAGTGTGGTGTTGTCCTCTGTGGAGATCGTGATAAGGAGTCCAAGACGTTTCTGGAAGGTTTTTTTTTCCTGTGTGTTTGTGTGTATGATGCTGTTTCGTTTAGGTTTTTAATGAGGGAAGAAAAAGATCCAGTGCCACTGCCAATATTGGGGATTTAGAAGTGCTTAAAAGCACTAGGAATGCCTTTAAAATGCAGACCTCATACTAGAGATAAAGCATCTACCCAGAGAAGGGATGCTCTGATGCCGTAGATGTATTTGTTTGTTTATTTTAGAGGGGAGAAAAGAATGGTATGTTTTACTGCTAAGCTATTAACCATCAAGATTGCCCAAAGGCATCAGCAGGTTCATTTAAAATGCAAATGAGCTTCTCAGGCAGGCACTCGGTTGTTCAGGCTCTACAGGCTGCTATTATGTGAAATTGGATGGGGTCTTCACATGGCACAGCTGAACACTTGGGCTGGGCTCCCTCTCCGCCCCACACCCCGTTATGACCAACGTGAATGGACACTGCAGTGGCCCCCAGAGCTGCTCTCCAGATTAGGAGAGTGGCTTTATTACAGAAGACAGGGGCAATTAACTGAGTCCCTGTGCTGCTGCGGAATGATCTCCTTGGGAAATACCACTTAGCCCTGCAAACAGCAAATGGGCATTTATTCATGGCCTTCCCACCCCCTTTTGGGAAGAACCATTCTCTTGAATTAATTTTTGGAGGCTACTGGCTAAAAGTGAGCATAAACAATGAAAAGCAATTGGACTGAGGAGGACTTTCTCTTTTTAATACTTGATTACTGCATGCCCTGGGTTTACACAGAGGTGCGCTCACCAGCAAGATCCCTGTCCAAACAGCAGTCTGGCAGGTCACTGGGAATAACACCTCAAGGGGTGCTTTTGCCTTGGTGTGGTACTGCATGAGGGCCATGTTAAAGACTTGCACTGTCGCTTTTTAAAGTTCTTCCAGTGTTTCAATCCATAAAAGAAGGCTTGGGAGGAATGTCACCCACTTAACGGGAAAGTCGTGCTGTGGTTGATCATCCTGATGCCACAGAGAGGGCTGGTTAAAACCCAAGAATTCCATTGTGCAGCGGATGTCAGGGTTGTGCCACTCGCATCTGTTTCGATGTGGAACTGAAGACAATGCCATCACTGCTGCTCTGGAGCGTGGCGCTGGCAGAACTGCTGACACGTCAGCCAGGGTTCAGCTGCAGCAGCAGAAGACTCGGTGGTAGAGCTGGTTTGTGGCACTGAGACAAAGGAGACCAGAGAGATGGCTGCTAATATACGTGTAATTAAATGCTTATGTAAATGACCCTTGCCAGGGGCTTCTGCCCGGTAAGGCCTGGTTGGATTGCCCTTGAAAATCCCACTTGCTCACCAAACCAGTGTGGAAGAACACATCTTTGTGAGTTAGGAACAGCGATTTCGCTGTGCTGACGGTGAAGGTAACAGTAATGATCATCACGAAAATGCAGTATTGTAAATGTCCCCAGACTGGACAATATTTGTCAGAGTTTCATGGAGCTTAACTGCACATGACTGTCCTTGTACCCACACACACCTGTGACCCACAGACTGAAGCCACAGATGTTTTTAGAAGAGAAACAGTAACTGCACACTGAATTACTTATTTTAAAGTGTTAAATACCATTGCACTTTTCCATTTCCTATTTTTTGTGTGTGTGAAAATGGCTGCATTTATCAAAACGTTTTGAAGCCAGTTTAGATGAATTGTCCTGCTGAGGAGGAAAAGTGTTTCTTATCTGGAAACAAGCTTCCCAACTGCATTGCATTTTGTATAAGTAGGGTTAAATAAATCAAAGAAAGCAGAAACACTAAAGAAGATCTTAATTTCTGCTTCTATATCAGTCTTTGCATTCCTTCTGCATATTATGGCTTGCATTCCAGCCTCCGGATAGGACTTGCATAGCCCCTATTAAACATAATCAAGCACTTGTAGAACTTACTTCCAAGTACCTAAAATGGAACCATGATTTGCATGTCATTAAAATAAAAAAGAACCAACATGAATCTTTTCCATCATTTTTCAACATGCTGTATCCAAAAGGAGCTTACCGTGCACTTTTGAAAAACACTGCCAGTCATCTTAAATGATACATTCTTTTTCATTTAAAATTTCTAATTAAATTAAGAAAGAAAGCCATTTTTGGGACATATTCGAAACTTGAAAAAGCACAAAACCAGAAGTTATATTGTCATTTGCTAGCTCTGCTCCTTAAGAGGCTAGGAAGCTGCCTGGGATGAAGTTATTTTGGTGGTCGATGCTGTGCAGTGAAAGGTCACTGGAGCTCCACCATCACCCCTGCAATGATATAAAGATTTATTGTTGACAAAACCTTCTATAAACGATAGAAGAATCTAAGCTTCAGCATTGAATACAAACACATTGTATTCTTTTAAAAAATAAATAAGTACTTGTGATGCCAGGACTGCCTGAAACAGTTGATCTTATAACACCAGCCTTGGGATTTTGAAACCATCCTGGCTGTGCTTTATGTCTCTTCTTTGGTGGACAGTGGAATAGAAAAGAAAATTTGTAGGAGTGAAGCTCATGGCAAAAGAAGAGAGAAGACGCAAGTTACACACTTGAAAGAAAAGGTGTCTGCCACAGCAGGGCAAAATGTGCTGGATTACACTTAAAATCCACACAGAACTTCTGCCACTCCACATTTCCATTATGAGCCAAGTTCTCCTTGAATTCCTCATCCTGAATTTTTTACTGATCCTAGGTAGGTGTCTAGACATTGCATCTCTTTATGCTGATGGGTTTGTTGAAAATTCCCTCCCTCTAACTTGCTTTTCTATGATGAAATTAGAGAAGAAGATCCACGGGACATCCTGGAGCACGTGATGTGCACAGGACATCCCAGCCCCTGGAGTCCTGCCCGTGGGGTGGTTGTCCTTGTCCCAGTGTGAAGATGCCATAAAACCTGTGCAATGGGAATTTCCCCCTAGCAGGAACCCCAAAGGAAAACCTACACCAATGTGTCTACGCCCTCTTCCATCTCTTCCACCATAGGATGTTCTGTTGGTCCAAGTAAGGAAGATTTTATTTATTTCAAGGACAATGAAGCCACCATTTGCTGGGGCATCTTTTCTTCCTTTTGGACAAACTCTTCTTTTACACTGTTATTCATGGGGGAGGCCAAACTCTTCCCATACAGGGCACTGTAAGGACAGGACACCTAGCAGCGAGTTCCATGTATCCTTGCCCTTTCCATACCCTTCCTGAATTCTGATTAAATTCAGAATTTAATCTGAGTGATTAAATTCTGAGCCCGCAGATTTGTGATGTATGAGCCTGCAGGGATGTAAAGGAGCCTCCTCTATCCTGTCACTGCTGTTCCTGCCTCTCTTCCTTAACTAACATCCGCTTCTCTGGGAGTTTAGGTAACAAGGAGAGAGGTTGTAAACTGCTCTGTTTATTTCTTTGCAAACTTCCCTGGGAGGTGAGGGAGCAGGGGAACTTCCCGCCTGGAGCAGAGCAGAGGGAGCCTAAAGAGGTACAGCTGTCCCAGTACCTCCATGAAATAAAAGCCACGACACTTCTGGCTTCTTTAAAAGCAGGATATCTCTCAGTCTACTCTCCTTACAGCAAGGCTGACATTTGATTTTATTAACAAAACAGAGAAACCGGTACAGAGTTAATGGTGGGAGAGATTAGATTATTACAGCAAATATGCCCTGGTTGTAGGAGCACGGACCTGGAAAACTGGGAGCTGGGCTCTGCTTTGCTGTATGGACTGGAATGGATTAATCCTCCTCACTGCTGTTGTCCAGCTCCTATTGCCAAGAATTTTAACAGCCCCTCAGGAAGGGATGTGCTGATCTTTATACATCAGATTTAGGAAGAGGCACTGAGATCTTGAGGTAAGTAGGGGAGAGAGAGGACTAATGACACAGAACTGAATTCCACTTATATTTCTCCACATTAAGTGGATAGTTATAGGGCTGGAATTATCTCCCTGTATTTCAGACTGGCAGAAACTTCTGGGGGAGCACGTACAGGAACACATTGAGGAGGAACTGCTGGCTGTGGCATTTGGCTGGGGAGCCTGAGCCCTTGCCGGGAAATCACCAGATGGCGCCAGTAGAAATAATGTTCAAATGTTCCTTCTTTTCCTTTTTTTTTTTTTCTTTTTAAGCAATTAAAGCTGGAAAAAGGTTTATTTGTGAAATTGTGACTCAGTTCCTTCAGTGAGAAGTATTTGCATCAGTCAGAATTCGTTGAGTGGCTGAACGGAATAATTCTTCTAATTCAGGGCTGGTGTTGGGAGCCTGTGTGCACACCAGCCAAAGGAAAAACATCGCGTTGTGTAATAAATCACTGCATTAGGCAGTCAGCTTTGGCTGTTCCTGCTACCTTCACTCCAGTTTTAATCAATATTTGCGAGGATTTGTTAGGCTATATGGACAAATCCTGAGGCCTGTACTCAATTCCCATCAAAGCACGATGGTTATGAAGGGGAATGAGAAGTTTGCCTGAGTGACAACCTTATAATAAACCAAAAATCTCGAGATCTGAATTTATCACACTTCATCACTGCTCTACAAACAGATTGGCTTCCCCTTGCAACCCTTCTTGCAGAGAAGTTTGCTCATTTTGGAAGCTGGAGAAGTTCATTTTCAAGTAGGTTAAGCCAAAAGGTGCCAAAAATGCATTTTTCTCCTAGTCTATTATTGTATCTTACACTGTAAGTGAGAAGTAGCTTCACCAAGGAATTGATTTCCTGCAAAAGAGACTGAAGCCATGGCTGGAAGATGATTTTCATAACAGATGCAGCCCTTCAGCAGGGATTCTCAGCTTCTTTCACTGCTGGATAGAAGCATGTCTTGAGTTCAATGCTTCTACTTAAATATTTCATTAAGGGCAGGTATGTTTTCTACTTCCTTCTTAGGGCTCCAGCCTTCAATTTCTAACTTATGAAAAAATCCACATTTTTTTATTTTTTAAATGAGCTCCTCTGTTATTTTCCATTTCACCTACCACTCCCAGAGACACACACCACTGAAGAGCCCAATATCTGATCTGAAGGTTCTTTCACATCCTAGCACTCAAGCCACAGTTACAGCTATGGGGGAAAAGCAAAAATTAAAACCAAATCCCTCTCCTGAATAGAAATTCAGTTACAGCAGTGATCCTTTTTTTGCATTTCTCTAAGATTTGGAGACATCCATACAGGGTACTTTTCAGTACCCATGTAACACTAAGAGACACCTCATTTCCATTCAGCTACTGAGCTCTTTTATATATATATATACATATATATATATATGTATGTATGTATGTATGTATGTTTGTATGTATCTCATACATATGCAGACCTCAAGAGGTCTTTTTAAACTTACCTTTCAGGCTGGATAAACTGCATGTTTACTCTCCCAGTTTCATTTGGTTGGGTGGCCCATCTGAAAATTCAGGAGAAAAATATCTCAGTTCAAGACAAGGCAAAGAGTTTTGTAGTTATTATTTTTTTTCCAACAAAGTGAAAAGGTTTTCACCTTTTCAAGTCATTCCAAACTGAAATGGACAGACAAAACAAAATAGGAGCCAAAGAAAATACCCCAGAAATCTGCTATGTTGTGCTCCCCTTATTTTGTTTTTCACAGGCTCTTTTACAGGTCTAGTCTTCATTTCATTCTGGAAAGGAGACAAATACTGGAATCTCCTCTTTTCCCCCCAAAAAAGACTTTTTCATCTGTCTCTATTTCTCACACATGTGAGATTATTTCTCTGGAAAAGAGGAAAAGAAATAATTGCCCTCAACACACACACTCAATCAGCATTTTGCTCTGGGCGTGACTTAAGTTTCAGGTGGGGACCAGGGGACATTTGTTACTCCTGCCTTGACCTTCCTCCTGTTAATTCACTTTTTAAGAGAGCAGAAAACGACATTTCATGCTCTGGTCATTAGAATTCCATTTTGCTGAGGAAATAGCACTGGGCCATCCTTTTCCCCGGGAGGGCAGTTCCTGTGGTGCGTGTCATGCCTCATTACCCAGAGCAGCACAACTTATGCTAGAAAAATAGCAAGCAGGAGAAACTGCAACAGAACCAGCAGTGTCACTGCAAGGCTCCTCACCCACCAAAACATGATGTGAATAATGCCTTTCTTTCAGATTTAACCAGTCCTGCTCGTTGCATTGATATTTGTCTGGTTGCACTGTCAATTACCTGCCCGTTTAAAAAGCGCTGATGATGTGAGAGATGCAGGCAGTGAGCAGGGCCAGCCTCAGCTGTGTGCAGCCTACACCAGACTTTGTTAGACAGTCAACAGCACAGCTCCCAGGGAGTGTGCAGCCACAGGGTTGGGGCTTCTGCATCAATAAAATTAATCCATTCTGCCTCATGGATTTTTGTGGAAACACTTCAGTTTATAAAACAAAACTGATCCGCGTAGAAGTTTAAATAAAACCCTACATTTCATGCACTGGCCACAGCCCTAGGCCACTCATTTATAGGACAAGCAACCCTAGCCCTCATATAAGCTAACTTGAGTGCAAGTATGTGCAAAGCCATGAAAAATAACTTGTTCTCAGACTTATGCACAGATCAAAACACCTCCCAACAACACAGGAGCAGGGGCAGCATGAGCTGGGCAGGTATAAAAGGCACTTTAACACCTGAGAGTGACCAAACCCTCCTGTGCCATCGAGCAGCTTTGCTCGGTGCCAGAGGGTGGAGTTTCACGGAGCTGCAGCGCTGCAAACCAGGCACAGGGACTGCATCCAGCATCCCACACCTCCTGCAAGGAGAAGCCAGAGCTCTTCCCACAGAGCTGCACAGAGAAAGGCATTACACAAGCCAGCTTAAGAGAATCCCAGAGGATGGACAGTGGGGTTTTCACAGTGGAGATTTTCTACTTCAAAAGTGAGTTACAAACATTGAAACACAGGTGGCAGGGGAAAAAGAAAGCTTCTTTTTGCCATTTGGTTTTGATCCAAATTAGCGTGGAGCTGGTGAAATGAACACCTCTGTCAGCAGTGTTTAGGCAGGGGGGTTGGAACTCGCTGAGCATCTGCAAGGTCCTGGAAGCTTCTGTTCACCCAGTTGTTGTACCACCAGCTTTCCCAGAGCAGCAGGCTCAGTAGCCCCAAGTACTGGGGTCAGCTCTCTGCAGCCACCAGACCACATGCAGGGACCCAGGAGGGACTCAGTAAAAGTCCATCAGTTAAAACACACCAAACCAGTCTTTTTGTTGATATATATTTTTTAGATTAATCAGAACAACTATGAGCAGGTTTACCTTATCTCACACTGTACCTGGCAGTTCCATGCCTCCTCCCTCCACCTTGATGCCTTTCTCTCAGGTTCTCTGCATTTCTCCCTTAAAATCCTCTTGCCTGGAAATTTTCAAGTATCAGAAATCTGACCTGTCTTGTGTTTGTGCCCCCCTCCAGTCAATAATCACATTAGCACATCTGTGTGACAGAAATAATAGCTTTTGTCTCCCAAAGATGCAGAGTCTTGTTGCCAGGCAACTCCATCCTGAGGCACCAACCCAGCGAGGAGCGGGTGTGTGGGAGGACCGAGCCCGGCTGCAGGAGCTGCTGCTGGTGCTGCGGGTAGCTATAATTGGGGGAAACTTGGAATATACTGTTTTCACCAGGGAGCTGGGATAACACAGCCCTGACAGGCTCAGAAACTTTCAATTAGGTGGCCACAGACTGTGGCTGGCTCGTCTCTTTTGTTCTAATGATACAGAAAAGCTTTGGAAGTGCTGCAGGTTGGGCTGGCTTCTATCAGAGGAGCTCAGTCCACTGCAGGGGAAAGGTAAACAAGGTCACCCTTTCCAAATCCATGCCAGAGCACAGACTAAACATGCTTTGGGGGTTGAGCCTCCACAGGGACCAGGTTCTTTCCATGCTCCACTGTCAGGGATTGCAGCAGCTAGCTGCTCTGGCATTATTTGTGTGCCATTTCAGTCACAGCCTGGCAGCCTCAGCACCATGTGGTTAGAAACGAGCATTTCACTTGATAACCAAGCCTTGAATTATGAAATATTACCCTGTTCATCCCAGAGAGAAAGAGGAGTCCCTAAAATAATATGGTTGGCTGTTGACATAGATGGGATGGGAAGTCTTGACAGAGTTTAATTCTGTTCATCTCTGATTTACACTGGCTGCTCCTTTGTCAGAGCTTGATGCAGACAAACACTAAGGCACATATAGCTGCTGCCAGCACCCAGCCTCCTGCCAGGGTAGGACTGTGCTGCCCAAATGTATTTTGGATTCAGTGCGTGAAATACAGCCCCTGCCTGCTGAGAGCTTCCCTTACCTGTACAGGGCTACAGGACAAAGGTTTTGCCCCTAAAACAGATGCACATACAGCATTCCTGGATGCTGTTTCCTGAAGGAAACCTGGTATTTTTTACAGGTGGGATATGGCCCAGAACAGTTGCTTAATCCCCACCATCGCTTCTGTTTATCCTGATTTTGGTAAATCCGGTTTCAGCCCTGAGATGCTAACAATTGTCCCTGTGTTCTGCATATGGGGTGTGTGTGGTATCTTGAAATGTATCTCTTTGGTCTCAGTTTCACTGGGGGGAAGTGGAAGTTTTCCAGCGACCTAAATGACCTGGAATCAATAGCAATCGAGCTCTGAAATGTCATCATTGGATTCTCACTGCATGACAACAGCCAGGCACAACAATCCCTGTGTGCACAGACATTCATCAAATAAGGGCTGCAGGAAAAAAAACTTAAGCGATTCCTTGAATAAATTATTTAGTGTTTGTTATTCACCCTCCTCCATTTACACATAACTCACTATATCCAGCTGGGTAAAGAACCATCTTCATAACCTGTCTGGTACTATAAGGCATCTTTGATACTTCCCATAGAGACATTTGTAGAGTATTTAGGATGGCAAAAGTACACAACCCCACGTCAGGATGCTTTTGCTTCCATATGAATATTTGTTTAGCTGGTGCTCCATGGTTGAATTGCTGAATATGCCATATTTTTTATAAGCTGTCTCATCCTTTACAGCAGCATTTAAGTTTATTTCTTGTTCTAGGCCCTGCATTTTAACAGAGGGGTAACTGTGCTGGGCTCAGCCAGAGCTGGAAAACCAAGCCCTGAATATTAGGCAAGTGTGAACAGTGCTGTGTTAGATGCACATCTTGGAAAGCACAGTTGTGGCTGGCCATAAATTGGACTTTTTCTTTCCTTTTGACTTTCCTGGGAACTTTGGTTTATGATCTGAAGTACAGGCAAGAAAGGAGGTAATACTCCTTTAAAGACACCATATTTTAAAGGATAAAGAAAAGTTATTTCCCATTTTATAAGGAGAAAAAAAGCGCAGGGATTGTGTCCAAGTCTCAAAGGAGGTGAGACACAGATTCTACCTTAAAAAGTCAGGTGGCACAGGTTATCTAGGCTTTGCTGCCTGCTGGGAAAACAAAAATAAAGACATGAAAAAGCCATGAAGACATGAAAACTGGGGAGCACTTCTTGGGCACAAAAGTTTGGAGGCCCTGAGACACATCAACTTCTCAGTGCTTCAGAAGAAGTAGATGGAAAGGAAACCACAGGCATGGGTCAGGGAAACCACTCTGAAGACAGTCTTTGAAATACTACAAAATCTTTTAAAACCGTTTAAGGGAACAACTCTGTCCATGTCAACCACTATTTGCTCTTTCATCAGCCTGGGAAAAAAAAAAATTACAGGCACCCAGAGAGCAAAGATGTGCAGCGAGTTGAAATCACATGCCTCTAGGTCTTGTTATAATAGTGCTGTAGTTATTTGTTAGCAAGAAATGCCTCTCCACTGCAACAGGGGGGCTTTACTGCAGTACCTAATTTAATCTTTCAATGAATGTGCTCCCTTGAATACAGTGTATTTTGTTTGACAGTTCTTAAACGCTCGGATGAGTCTAAACACTGAGGAACTGGAGTACACACATTATTTTTCTGCAGATTCATTTAGCAATCCAAGCTAACAGCCGGATTATTAATAACGAGCTAAATAATACACTTTTCAAAGGCTTGATGGGCATTTGAAATCTGGAAAAGAAAATACAACATTGCTACTCAGCTTTGCTCTGGCATAGTGTTGAAAAGTACCCAGATACCCCTTCAGGAAAGGCTGGTTTTTTTTCTCAGGGTTTTACTTACATTGAGGAAACTAACTGCAAGGGGGAAATATGGAAGTGATTTTAGTAACTTTCCTAACATATGTTTTGCAAAGGCGCAGAGCTATTGTTACACCAGAATTTTGGCTGACAAAGTGGCAGAAGCTTCCCAACCTCTTGGCTGAATTCCTTCAAAACCAGCAGTGGTTCTGCAGTATTTTGCAGATGCAACAACTGATGACCAACCCATCCAGATGTACCTAAATTCGCTTTGCAGATTAACTTTACAGCCCAGATACTACTGGCAGCTGGGCTGCAGAAGCAAATCCCTGTAGAAGTAAATTTTTAGAATGTATCTTTGTCTCACGGCTCAATTTTCATGTTGGCAGAAGTTGTTTTTGTCTATCCTTTCTATCCCAGTAGCTCTTTGGAGCTCTGTGAAGAATCAAAGCCTTTAGCACTACACCACAATCCAGAAAAAATGGTTCCTGTCCTTGACAACTTCTGTGATTGCATCAGTTAAAATAGGTTGAAAATAGTGGACAAGACACTGAATTCACAAACTTTTCTGCAAGAACAAAGCACGCTTCAAGATAAAGGCAGGAGCAATTGTTCTGAGTAATTCAGTTGTGTTTGAGGCTTGCAGGGACTGAGCAGGAAGGGTCATTCCTACGTGTGCAGCATGGGGGGCTCAGGGGTTCATACAGGTAGCACCCCTCAAATATTGAAAGGGGATAACAGGATCTAGAGTGTGGAAGAAAACAACATCTTATGAAATGAACAGTTGTATCCAGCTGGGAATCCACAGTTATTAATATCCAGAGAGCTGCCAAGCCTAGAGGTGAGCCAGTGAACACAGCTCAGCAGATGTGCTGCTGGTCCAGAAAGTCAGGTACAGCTGCTCTGCCAGGCAGAGCACCCAGACATGCTCTGACTCAGCCCAACCTGCACAGCCATGCCAGAGCATCTGGCTTCCTTGGACATCTTCCTTTCCACCTAGGAATTCCCTCCAGCCAGAACGAGAAGGTTTTTTACATTTGTGCAATAGCTTGGACACAGAAGAGGCACATCAGAGATTCCTGGCTAGGCCCATGGGCTGTGCTGTGGGAAAAGGGCAGCAAGCCTGAAACTTCCTGGGCTCGTTGGGTTTGTGGCACATGGAGATATCAGCTCTCTACCTCCCTGTTGTAGGTGAGAGCTTTCCATGAGATCCACGAACAGGAGCAGCCCCATACAGAGGGACATGAATCAGGGAATGCATTCCTGTTCCTACTAAAATCTTTGCATTCTTGGAAATTTAAGGCCTAGGTTATCTCCTCGTTCCAAAATTAGGAAATTCCCTCTTTTTCCCGCAGATTCCAATACCCACAGAGATCCCTTTAGCTCTGTCTCTCCCATGCCGATATCTTTTACATCCACACCCATGCCAGCGTGGCTCACAGGAACAATTTTCTCCGAAGATCATCCTTTGCAAAGCAGCAAATCTTTTCCTCCTCTCCCCCCTCTGCCTTTTATTCCGTAGCTTTGTCAGGGACATTTGCAACTGTCCTGTCTCACTCAGCTGCTCGCTACTTTTGCTGAAGATTTCTCCTTTTCACTACAGGACACAAAAAGCAGAGGGTTTCATTCAGTAGTGACTGAGAGAAAAACATTCCTGTCTTAAACAAAGCTACCAGCAAAGCAGAGAGGAGAGCAAGGGAGAGTGCGCCTGCAGGGAAAGTAGCTTAAGGAGAAGTGTAGGAGGAATACTGATTCCAGACTTGCAGCAGGTCTACTTTTCATAAAGATAACCATAATATAGTGTAATTAGGGCACAAAATCACACTAATTGCTGAGTGCTTGTCTGCAGGGTTCACTAGGAGGGAAAGAAACAAATGGGGCCGAATGGATCCTCCTGGGGTTGGCACTGAGACGAGTTTTCCCCAACTCATCCAAAGGATCTCACTGCTGAAAGTTAGAAGTGTATATTGGAATTCCAAAGCTTTTTTTTCCCCCATTATAAATTCCCCTGGGCCAGGTGTGGGAGGGCTGGTGAGGCTGTATTGACCAGAGCGGCACCACAAAACCAGACCCATCTGGGGTCCTGAAAAACAAAATACACAATCCATGCTGCTTCCAAAGCAAGACTGAACCTTGAAATCTGGCATCTCTGCACCACGCCCTCACGATAATATAATGTCACTTCTTCTGCACTCAGGGCTGGGGAGACCCTTTGCCTTTCCATTGCTATGGCTTTGCTCCTTGCATTCATCCAAAAATACATGAACAATGCCATAAATACTTTCCACAAGAGCCAATTCCTGTGTTTAAAGGGAGAAGGATCCAGTTCATACTTCTCGTACTGAGATGGGAAGGGATCTCCTCCTGATTCAGAGTGATTGGTACCAGGCTGAGCAACTTTCCAGAGGACCATAAAGCACAGACATGCTGTGATCTCATTCAGCTACTGAGCAACCAGTTGTCACCAAATTGGACTTTTTCCTCATTGTTTCTTATCCTCTGTTGAAAATTACTTTTGCTTTAATTTTCTACACGGTTATCTTGAATAAGCACATCAGTCTGCCTGAAAGAAAAGTTCACAGAGTCAGTTTCTAGCAAGTGTATACCTGAATTTCTGCTCAGAAGATTTTCAGAGTTCTTTAACACAGACTGCATGAAAAAATACCCATAGCCAAAGAACCTGTCTAGCTGAAGACACTACTGGGTAATCCCCTCCCTAGGGCTGTGGCTGTAAGCTTCATTCAACTTTAGGTGGTGATTTTCCAGAGATTTTAATAATTTTAAGGGTTTGTGCTACAAAATCAGTGCAAAATGCTTATGAGTCACAGCTGAAAAGGGAATTTGAGTTGGAGTCAGAGCAGTAGAAGCTGGAAAACCTGCAGGCAAGGGATGCAGGCAAAACACAGCAGCACAAAACTCCTGGAATAAGTGTGATGTGTTGGAAGGAAAGAGACTGCCCTGGCCATCAGTCCTGGAGCAAAGAGCCTTTGTTTTAAACAAGAGAGGTTTTACTGTGAGATCTCCCCCTCCAGGCTCTCCTCACTGTCCAGCCACACCAGTATCTGAAGGATTTATTCCCTGGATAAAACCTTTTCCTCAGCCTTGGACTGAAGGGTGCTGGTGAGGGTAGAGATGTGTGTTATCACTCACAGATGTGCTGCTCCTCCTCCTCCGGGGACCAGGAGCTCTATACTGCTTAGATGCAGCTACCAGCTCCCTGGGATGTTCTGGCATTCCCACACATTGCCCTGCAGTACACAGAAAGGCCAGTAATAAGTCAGGTTTTAGCATTCAAACACCTAATTAGCTGTCAGTTGTCCTGAGCTCACCTTACTGTAGACAATGCAAGTTTCGAGGCTCAGAGATAAGAGAAGCGGTAAAAGATGAATTTAGGGTGAATTTAAGGGATTTTCGTCACTGAGTGCCATCCCTCGGACCTGCCAAGGTGCTGCCTTGCAGCTGGGATCCAGGCCACAAGAGAAAGCCTCATCTCGAGTACAGCTCTCGCTGGGGAGGAGGATGCTCTGTGCCTACCCTATTGTTCTGCACCCAAACTCTCTGTGGAGATGGAGTCACCCTCAGGATTTCTCCCCCAGCATTTCTTGTGAGTCACTGTTTAATCAAGGGTCTCTTTTTAACGCTCCCCACACAGAAGGGATGACTGCATTTGTCTCTTGATAACAGTGATGCTCTTTCAACATGACTGGGCAGAATTATATGCTAGCCAGAACATCCTAATGAATGTTTCAGTATTTAGTTGTAAGCAGACCTTAACCCACTGCAAATTAAATGTACTTTTCCAGCTGGGGGAGCAATATTTAAACCTCAGTGCACTGCTTTTTAATATCAAACTGTAATTTATGTAAAATAGCAATGACTCCTTGAGCAAGTTCAGAAAGAGGAATGAGGTATGCTCTTCATTATTAGTTTTGATTGTGAACAGATAGAACAATTTGGGGCTGGGTGTGTTTGGGACAGAAAAATCTTTAACCACGCCCATGAGAGATACTGTGATGGAAGTTCACATTTTCGATAAATTAAAAAAAGCTAAGAGGTGTTAAAACGTCAAATGTTTGTTACTAAAAGATAGCACAAAAATAAGTAAATAAACACTATGTAATGATATTTATATAGAGAAGCAAGTGAAATGTAATGGAATACTTATTCTCAGTGACGCTCCAGCTTAGCTTTGCTTTCATGCTTCCAGGAATCCACACAAAACCACCAGATAAAAAAAGAAAAAAGACAACAAAAAGAAGTATGAAAGTTTTCTGATTTAAACAAATTGTTTGGTAATGACATCTTTCTTGCCAGCCAGTTGCTGCTGAAATTAAATTGGTGTCTATGTTTTGAGGCAGTTTCAGACTTGATCATACTCCCTGGTCCTGAAACGGTGAATCAATACTCTTACAATAGATCTCTAGGTCTTCACATCTCAACAACAGCTGCATTATTACTGGCTGCTGAATTTGAAAGTTTCAGAAGGTTCTTCTCAGCCTAAAATCTGTCTTGTGTATGGATTCTGTGCTGCAAGGAGCTCTGCACAGGCAGATTTGTAGAAAACCACCTTTCGCCGTCACTTTACAGATGACGAATGGAAGGAGGGAGAGATTAAGTTCCTTCCTTTTGCAGAGGCAGCACTGAACTCATTATTTGATTCCCTGAGGAACACCTGGGCCCTGAGCTCATCCTGCTCCTGTGTTGACTTTAATGAAATTACCCTAAATGGGACCACGACAGAACTGCAAAGTTCTCCTGCTCTGAAGGTCACCTGCAGGTGAACGCCATGGCCCCACTTTGGTGTCCCCTCCTCGTTGTCCATTTTGGCAAGTGTCTAAGCATTAATCAATTAATCATTTCTGAAGTGTAATCAAGGACTGAAATTGTAATCAAATGGCAACCCAATAGAACACAGGGATGTTTGTCTGCCTGACTGCTTGGCTGCCCCTTGGAGCCACATTAACAATTATCTCTGCTGAGTGACCCCTTGATCCTGCACAGTTTACCTGAAAGAGATGCATCCAAGTAGCAATTTCACCTTTTGCCTTCATTGTGTGGTATTATTCTAACTGTTTATTAAAATCCCAGCCTCTCCAGAGCTTGCACAATGGGAGAATCGTTAGTTAAACCTGCAATTACTGTAATGAGGAGATATAATGAAGTTATCATTAAGGAAGATGAAATATTTTCTTATTTTCCCCTCCCCCTTTATTTGTAATCATCTTTTTTTCTCCTTCTCCTCAAACTGAAAAGAACTGGCATTTCTAATAGAACCCACCAAGAAGAATCTGTGGAAAAATCAGTAGCAGAAAAAAACACAAGGAAGGAATCTCATGTCAGTTCATCAGGAGGTTTTCCGAAGCAACCCAATTCCTCAGGGTTTTGTAAAGGCAGATCTCAAATTCTGTACCTTACTGCCATGATATCAGATGATGACATTCCCAGTGAAAGGCAGGGGACATGGCTGTAAAATGCATTGTTCTGGTATATTTATTGTATATTTATTTCATTAAAAATCCTTTTTTCCTCACTTCTCTCTGAAGTACCTCTATAGGCAGAAAATATACTGTCAAAAGCTGGAAGTGAATCACTGGAAAATCAGCCTTCATTTGAGACAAACAATCTAGAAACAGCGAGAAAACACTGAACATTTTATAAAATGTGGAGGACACATTTTAGCACTGGGTAAGGACTCTTATGATTGTGTAAGTTGCTGCAAAGGCTATATAAACATAGCAAAAGGAACAAAATAAGCCCATTGTTCCCAAAGCTTTGGTAGATTGTTGAAGAGCACGTTTTACAGCAGATGCTGAACACTCTTCCCAGACACTGACATCAGTTAAAGAGATTTAGCAACCTCTGCACTTAGATCTTCACAAACTCAGTCTACTTCTACAACAAAAAAAATCCATTACATGCCCAGATACTCAAATAACTGTTGAGCTAAATCCAAATGTCCTGCCTAAGACACTCTGCTGACACTCTGAGCAAGATATTAGATTGTCTGGGATCTAGATCATTCCACGGTAGCCAGACTAGTGCTGTGGAAAATATGTACAGGGTAGCAAAGATCACATCCAAAGCATCTCATCTCAGTTTCTAAATGTTGGTTGTGAAGATATTCTGCCCAGGGTCATGGGTTTGACCTTCTCCTCCTTCTCTGTTCTACAGGGTGGAAGTAGAGACCAAGAATTCCAATGCATAAAAGGGCAACATGAGGACCCAGCACCATCGGACGGGTTTGAAGATAAATAGCAGTAATACTACAGCTCTATGAAACTGTCATAAGCAATATTCCCATTGGACAAGCCATTAAAATACTGATTTTACACTGAGCAATATCCTGGGAGAAGGCCCCTGAATTATTCCTTGGGGTACCTTGCTGTTACAGAGGCATGATGGATGTCCAGGCATTAGTGGGGCCATCTCAAGCCATCAGAAGTGTTGACACAGATGGAGCAGTTTGATTAAGTGTTGCTGTTCAGCTTTCTGTATAAAACACTGTATTGGATAGAGAAGCAGAACTCTCACCTTTGCTCCATCTTTATTTGTATTCTTGAAATGTAACAAGAAATAGAATAAAACCACTGGAAAGACAAGACTGATCACCACCCTCATGCTTGCTAGAGGCAGGACCTTCTTTTGCTGGCTGCAGATCCATCCAGTTCTAGGGGTCTGAATGTCTTTAAGTAACAGTCTGTTGAGGTCCTCTCGATGTTTTAATTGCTCCCCCTGCAACAGATCCTGTGTCTGTGCATCCCCCAGCACAAAGGGGGCTCATTCACATGTGGGTCTCCTAAAGGAACAGATTCTTCTTTGTGGCTCCTACTGAACAGGTGAGGATGTTCCCTCTTTTCTTTCTTTCCTCTACCCTTTCTGTGCGATATCCCAGGAGAAAAGTCTGCTAATTAGGAGTGGCTGATGTGGATTCTTCAATTGCTTCAGAAATTACCGAGGCCCTAATGAAGAGGCTCTGAGTGACAGCTGATTTGCATGGTTTAGGGAACTGAAGCACAGAACATCACACAGGCCGGAGCGTTGGTGTTTGCCAGTATCTGTTGTCTCTGACAGGATTGTTGTGCCGGGTTTGTGGAGGGCATTTGCTGCTAATAATGTTTTAACTTTCAACAGCACCAAGTAAAATCTCCCAACACAGAACAAATTAATAGTCAGGGCAATAGCTCTAATGAGGCTGTAAAACAAAACTCAACACCCCCAAACAGGGCTGGATTTTCTGGCTTCCAGTTTCCAGGGGTCTGGTTATACTTCGTTTTGATATCACCTGGATTAGGGAAAATGATGGGAAATTGGAGGTACAGGAATTCTGCAAGTGGATGTTCTGTGTTATCTTCACCTGGAGGAGAACAAAAATTATACAAATGCTGGAAAGCACTATAGAATAATCACACCCTTCTAAAATAGAAATAATAACATATATTACATGCACATAAGTGGAAAGACTAAAGACTTATTTGGTAAAATAAATTAGTCATTGGCTCTGTTCCCTTGATCATAAATTACATGGTAAAGAAAAATTTCAGTTTCAGTGAGTGCCTGAAAGTACACTGAACATATTTCAATAAAAATGCCAAAGAATTTGTTTTTTCACTACCCAACAGACTGGAGTGAAATTCAGCACCTGAGTGCAACTGACACAAGGACTGGACTGCTTCATTTTATAAATCAGGAAAGCTGAGCCTAATTCTAGATCCCAATCCAACCCATAATGGACATCCTGAGGAGTAGAGACTGACTGAAATGCAGTGTCTTTTTAGTGGACTAAGGAGAGGATTTTCATGACTTGTGGATGTGTTTGAGCTCACGGATCAAGAAATGTGAGGTGGGGTGTGAAGGAGGATGGAAAGTTAAAATCAAGTAGAAGACTGAGGTCTCTCTCAGTTATTCTGAAGGCTTGTGAAGCTCAGTGCCATGCTGTGTGACAGCTGCTGACTCACTGTGGTCCCTTCAGCGTTGCTGTTTCTCTTTTCTAACCCCTCCATGCAGCCACACCTCATGTTTGGGAGATTCAAGCACTCACACATTTCACACTGCACTGATGTTACTCTGCAAAGCTGTTCAGTCTCCTGCATTCGTGTCTGCATTACCTGACCCAAATCCCACTGCACTCCAGGGCTGGCACAGGTGAGAGGAGGTGTCATTTCTTCTCTTTGAGTTCTGCCTTTACAATGGTTATCACAAAACCAAAGCACTATTGAAAAGAGTACAAACTTCTCCATCTTCTCTATCTCCAATGAAATGGCTTGTGTGTCCCTAGAGGGGGGAAAAGTTGTTTGGCTCTTTCTCTCAATTATTTTTCCGGTCCATTAAACTGTCTAAACTCCAGGTTCTCAAAAATATACAAATACATAAATAAAATAAATCCTAGAGAGAATAAATGAAAGTGGAGGCCTCTGCTCATCTCACCCAGCATCCTGGTTGATCATCCCCAGGAGACATCTTCAGAAGCATGGCTTTATGACCACGAGAGAAAATAATGATGTGCTGAGAAAACTCGCAAATGCACAGCCCCGTTGCACAGAAACCAGATCCCCTAAGTGATTCATCATTACCATTTGCAAAATAAATAGTGGTGGGAGAAAGGGAAGGGATGTCTCTGTTTAATCTGATGCCTTTACACAGCAAGAAGCCACTGCTGAGGGTGGAGAAGGGAAGGGATAAAGGCAGGAGTGACAGAGACGAAACAACTTCATGTCCTCACAAACCCAAGTAATTGAAAGGAAGTGTGCTCCCGAGAAATAATGAAGCAAACAGATATCACATGGAAATTTAACTATCCCAGCCTAAATTCTCTTTAACTTCCTGCCAGTGCTCTGAAAAAATGTCCTTATGTGTGTCTGAGACTAGGAGGAGACAGGATGGCACCCTGCAATACACAACCCACCTGAAACAGGTCCTACACCTTAGTTACACACCTGCCCTTTAAGGCAGACCTGTACTTGTCCATTATTAGTGGGATTTGGTTTCCCAGCTCTGGTTCTCAGTGACTTTTTGAGGAAAAGAAGGCCAGGGGACCAGGTACAACCCATCACAGCTGTCTTAAATACCAAGATTATTTTTGCCTGCATTTATCCCATCATTTAAACATCCAGCTCATGCACCTACACATCTTATAAGGCCCAAAGTCAGTGGAGGTCCTCCACCCCGTGTAGATCTGTCACCTTTTTGAAATTCCCATTTGTTTCAGCTGTCACTCTGCAGCACAGCTGAGGTAATATTCCAGCTGATCCCTTCCACCTCTCCTTTCTAGAGTGTGCCTGGCTGGGAAGCTGACTTGTTAAGTGAGGAGCAGCAAACAGCACTTTGGTGTTCTCAGCTTGTCCCTACATTCTTGACAAACACCTGTGCCAGTCCTACCCTGCACCTTCTCCCACAGATGTCTGGCAGGGCAGCTCCCTTGTCTGCACAGCCTGACATCTCCATCACATGCTGAAATGAGATGACTGGAAAACCTCATCTTCAGCTACTCTCTCCCATGGGTTGGAAAATCAGATTATATTTTCATAGCTTTGAAATAAAATAACAGAGGCAGTTTGCAAAGCAAATAATGCTGAAATAATCAGGCACTTTTTAGTCAATCATTTCACTGAGAAGGGCTATGGCTTAGCTTAAAAATGTTGAAGAGGGACAAGGCATGAGCAAATGCATAGAAACAGTTTATTTTCTGTGGTTTTCTGTTCTCCTCACCATGTTTTTGCTGTTTATACTCCACACAAATCAATTTAAGAGTATCTGGGGAAATCAGAAAGGCTCATATACCCATCTGTCTTCTGTAGGATTCATTGAATGGGTTGGACTTTGGATATAGCTCTGCTCTTTGGGGAGGGATGGGGAAGCTTCTTCCACTCTGATAGACAGGAGGAGCTGAGAGTTTTCCCCTGCAGAACTGCTCAGCTCTGTCCCAAAACCAGAGAAATGAGGTAAACAGGCTAATTTTAACCTATGCCTGATAATGGTCAGTGGTGAGTGCTTGGGGGAAAGGGGACAGCAAAGATCTTTCCCTTGGTAAACTCTCCCAGCTCCTCACAGTCTGTGATTTAGGACCTGCTAGAGCTTGGGAGTGTGTTCCTAGAGGTACAAATTAAGTGATTGAAAGAAGGTTTTTGTCTTCCTTTATTTATGAAAGTGATGTAGTTTAGAAAACTGAAACCCTTGTAAGTTTAATCAGCTATACTGAGAAACTGAATACTGTGAGAAACCAACATTTTGTGGTGCCTTGCCATACCACTGTCCAGCAAATACATCTTCAGCTCTTCCTTCTCCTGCAGAGTTAATATTGAAAACACAGCCGTGAGGAGGTTCCTCTTTAGGACATAATAAGTAAATCCTCAGTCTTAGGTCATGAGGGTTAAAGTGGCTGTTTTGTTTTCTGGGGGGATGATCCAAACTCAGAGAGGAGAAATACTGTAAAGAAATTGTTGGAAAGGTGTCAGTCACCCTGCTAATCTGTCTCTGCAGAGTCACACAGCTTCCTTACAACCAGAACCACTTGGCACCTGCAGAGAGAAGTGAAAATCACTTGCAAAAACTTTTCTAACAAACCCAGGCATTACCTCAGGACAGAACAAGCAGCACACAGGCCTTTAAAAGCTATAGGCTTAAAAGCCTATGCCTTCCTCTTTGCCTGAACTATGAGTGAGCACCTCAGATAACATTGCTGTTTTGGGACAGCTTCCTCCAGAATCCAAGAGCAGCTTCAAGCTGGATATGGAGTTTGGAAGGCAGAAGATGTGAAAAGAGTTTCATTCTGGAACACTGTCATGGGAAGTCAGGCAGAGATGTTCCCGTGGTCTGTTCCAGCAGACCTGCAGCAGAGTATCACTGTGCAGGGAACATGCGAGACACAGCAGACTGAGAGCAGTGAGGGTGTTAAACCTTGGAAGAGCAGCCCACAGAGGCTGGGCTGTTTCTGCCCATGGAAGTACTCCAGAGCTGGCTATAAAGGGCCCTGAGCTGTCCTTTTCCCTGGCTGGAAAAAGTCTATTAACTTTGGAAGTAGATCTAACCTTGAACTTGGCCCTGCTTTGAGTGAGGGCTTGATGAGATGACCTGTGGATGTCCTTTTCAATGTAAACTCTTCTATGATCCTGTGAATCCAGGCAAGGTCATCAGCAAAGCAACTTGCTATTTCCATGCTTCTATTTTCCTCCCTGGCTTAGCCTGGCTGTTCCATTTTGCTTGGTACAGGAGGTCTGTCAGTGTGCAGCTCTCTCTGGTCCACCATGAGGAAGACCTTGACCAGCCCCTCAAGGTGCCACAACTGCAGTTGTATCCCTATGAAAAACAAGGGAATTCCTCAGCTCACGCACAGCTGATGTTACAAATCTGAACTGATCTAGACAAAGCAATGAAAGCCAGTATCACAAGTGTATGCTCAGCTTTTTCCCTTTCTTAAGCTGCAGAAAAATATCCCCTAATCACTGCTCACGCAGAAGGATGAAAAATGCATCAGCTCTGAGAGAAGCACGCTGGTACCTACAGGAGCACATTAGGTATGAAAAGCCTGCACAGCTTGAAGAGAAAACTCAGTTTCAGAGACTGCAGCATGGGTAGCTCTGTTGAGGTTTCTTGTAAACAGGTTTGGCACATTTTGCAAAATAGATCATGGCTCCAGCACTCCCCCAAAAGTGCATCTGTCACAGTCCTCCTGTGCCAGTAAGGCTTTTCACTGTGTGTTGGTTGCATCTGCATGTTTTTCTGCAGCAAGAAAAACTGTATGTTTTAAGTAGCTTTTCACTTTCTCGGCATTTCAAAGAACAATTGGAACAAAATAATAATGAAGATAATAACAATAACAAAAAAGGAGATCCAGAACTAGGTTGGCAAACATCACCACAAGGTATATTAAAAAGTTAAACATAGCTCAGTGCTTTGAAAATCGAGCACCATGGGAAGCCGAGGATGTGTTGTCCCCTTGGCTTGATGTCACTTTTTAAAAAGAAGGCTGTAATTGAGTAATCAGCTTGCTGGTTGTCATGGAAATGGCTGCTGGCTGCTGCAGGGAACCAACCTCCAGGCTTTGTGTTTGTGGTGCTGAGGGCAGCACCCGCCCATGGCAGCACCCACCGCTGCCCTCAGCACCCCTGCAGCCAGCAGCGAAGGGGAATAAATGTAACTTGGGCACACCATGGCCTGCAGGAGGATTCAGTTCACAAACCCAGTGCCACCTTTCGCTGCCACCGATGCCTCGGGTTGCACTGCTGATCTTTTAGCAGATGGCAGTGCTGGTGCGGTCTGGATCTCACATTAGTGGGGGGTTTGTGGGGTTAATTCCAAATTTAAATGCAGCGTGGAAAGGGAAAAGAATGTACAGGATCCATACCGGGAAAGCTGTTTGTCAGTGGCCTTTATGTGGTGATTAAAGTCAACTCCTGCTGATCAGCATTTAAACTTTTAACCGAGGGGCGGATCCGCGAGTGACGGGATGTGCGAGTGTGCATGAAAGGAGGAAAACAGGTTAAGCTGAGGTTTCTAAAATGCACAAAGGAAATTACTTCTGTTATCCACTGCCGGAACTTCACCTGCTGTTTCTCCCAAGGAATCCTCTCACTGGGAGCTAGAGAAGGTTTCTGAAGAATGAAATTAATGTGTTTTACTGAAAGAAAGGCACAAGAGTCTAAACCACACAGTAAATAAGAGGTCTGTTCAATTGAGAAGAACTCAAAATATTCCATTTTGCTGGCTGCCCTCATTCCTAGCAGCTACACTGGCATTCCCTCACCACGCCACCTTGTGCACAGGGTGGAAGCACCTGAACCTCCCCCATACTGAACAGGAGAAAATGAGTAACACACATTGCTGGCTGCAGGCACAAATGAGAAGTTGCACGAGGCACCCAGAGATGAAGCACAGCATCAGTGGGCATCACCACTTCAGCGTCTTGTGCTTCCTGTCCACTCCCTGGGATGAGTGCTGAGCCACTGGGAGCACAGTGATGTGATATTCCCAGGGAGGGAGCTCCCCCGGTCACTTCCAGAGCCACATCACTAGGACAACATTCCAGCTTCATTTCTCTATGCAAGCATCTTGCTGAGGTTTTGGCCTTAGGTCCCCAGCTGCAAACTGAACATCTTGATAGAAAACAGGTTATTTATCTCAGTAGGAAAACAGGTAATGCATTTAGATTGATGCTTCTTCAGGCACTGGTATATTATGGCTGTGACACAGAGAGAGAACTAAGGCAAGACCCAAAGTCCTTTAAACACAGATGAGCCACACTGTGATTTTAATTACAAAGCTATCACTCCACAAAAGCTGAAGTTTGTATTAAAAAGAACAAAGCACATATTACCTGACCAAACAAACAAGCAAGTAGAGCTCAGCACGTTCTTCCTCAAATTCAGGTTCTTTTCAATATTCTCTCCTGTCATGCCACGTGTTAGAGTTTCATAAAAAAAGGTCTAAAGTTAGAGACCAATGAAAGACTTTCGTCCCTTCAACACACCAAAAGAATTCTCCCTAATATGTCTGATAGCATCTCAAATTAATATTATTCATTTGTTTGCTGCCTTCTGCATACTTGAAATGTTATTCTGGAAATGACTTCTCATTACTTGGCTGCTTCTGTAAGAAGCAGAGGAGACTGCATGATGCACTGCTGCTCTGCAGAATTAATGTAAACAGTATTTTTGTTCCTTCTCTTCTTTAAAGGGTAAAATGGTGTGTGGTTAAAAGCTCTCTGAACCCAGAGACATCTGCCAGCACAGCATAAGGGAGTGAACATTAAGGCTGATCAAATTTAAGTACATCGTTAAGTCTTGAAAGTGTCCTTTAAAAATCAGTCTCTGCATACTGGAAAAATTGTTCCCCCATTTGTAATAATCACATTTCCCTTTGCTTCTCTAAGCTCAGCTCACTTTGTTTTGCACTCTGTAGTGGAATATGCCATGCTCAAGTCTATCTACCAAGCTGGAACAGTGAGAGCAATTTTAATTAATCACTGTAAGGTTCTATTTTGCATGAAGGCAGCTCAGCCTTTTTGACCTATAATTAAATAGTGGAATTTACAGTTCCTTGAAAATGTTGAAGAAGCAAAAGATTAGTCAGATCTGAGCTGTATTTGAAATGGAAATTGAGACACACCGGACTGTGGATAAGGAAGAGCAAAGTGACATGTTAAAAAATACTTTTAGTTCAACAGACATCCACTGAGCCAAAGCTAACTGGAAACATGAATTCTTCCTGACAAAAATCATACAGTAGCAAGAGGCAATAGGTTAGATCTTTTGGGGTGAATTGGCCAAGATCCTTATACCCCAACAGAAACTCCAGCCACCACTCCAGCAAGAGTTTGGTTTCCACACTTCTGTGAGTGAAACAATCGCTTCCTCTTTGTTGAGAAATTAAATCCTGACATGTCTGGGCAATGCCTTGGAGAAGGGAAGGCAAGTAATTAAGAAGAAAAAGCAAATAATATAAAAATAATATGGGCAAATAATATGGGTCCCCATTGCCCCAGCTGAGCTCTAACACACAGAGTGTCTGCACTTCTCATGCTACTAATGAACCTGCACAGGTGGGCTTAAGCACCAGGCTCTTATTCTAATTCAAAATATCTCTCCATGCAGAGGTAGGAAAAGTAAATACTTTATTGAAAAAGCACCTGCTTGTAATGTTAAATTCATTGATAAGGAGGCTCAGATTCCTTTACATTCTTTCTGTTGGTTACTAGCATAAGAATCACTTTAGTAAAGCCAGTAGTTATTTCTTCTGGGAAATTCTTGTGGGGTGCAGTAGAGAATTGTAGATATTCCTCTTGTTCTTGTTCTGTCTTGTAACACTGAATTAATTAACACGGAGCTGCTGTGGATTCCCCTCAGACAAACAACTGGAGCTCTGACTTGGGAAAGCACATTAACAGCAGACATGCATCTCTCAAACCACCAGAGCTTGTTTGCATTTCCAGAGCATTAAACATCTCTGTAACAAGTGCATCATGCACAAGGGGTAAGATGCTGCCTCTCTCAAAGCCTTGGCACCACTTTAGTCCAGGAGAACTTTCGAGGTCTTAGCTAAGATCAGGTGTTTGGGGTCAGCTGGATTTGGGTGCTTGTGCCTGGCTGCAAGGTGGGCTGGAAAGGAGGATCAAGCAGATGTGGAACATCAGGAAGAGATGTACACACAGGGACTGCAAAGCACACAATCCTGAGGGTGTGATTTCTGACTTTCAGTTGATTTCCTGAATCTGCAGGGCTTACAGCAGTAAAAGTATTCTTGAGGAGGAAGTACAGTGCTAAGTTAACGACATTTTTTAATTTACCAAGGTTTTGCACTTCTGTTTTTCCCCAAAAGAAGCCAGGCGAGATCTGTATTCAAATTGTAGTTGAGAAACTCCATATAAGCAGAAGTAATTTCTTCACAAAATTTAAATCATTGGCAGCAATTAATATTAATCTACTTGCTTTCCACTTCCACAGACTGTTCATGCCTATTGAATTTATCTGTCCTAGCCCCAGGTATGTACCCTCCTACTCCTACTCCTGGTATTCCCTCTTGCCATCCTGTATGCAGAACAGCTGCTCCAGGGCATGCACAAAGCTAATTTGGGCCAGTGTCCAGGCAGATCAGATGTGCAAATATTCAGCTTTGTAATACTTGGAGGCTCAAACTGCAGAGGCACTGAGAAAATTCACTCAAGAAACTTGATTTTGTATTTGGATTAAAATGATTAGAGTGAAATTCTATTCTTCTAGATACTGTGACTAGATATTGTTTTCTAAAATCTTTCTTAAATACAACTTCCCTAGACAGGGATGTTTCCAGGATTGCTTCAGCCAGTCATTATGCCTGGGACAAGTCTTTGGCCTCCTAAATCTTGGCATGACAGTATTAACAATCCTTACAAAAACATTTATCCACATCTTAAGCCTCCTTGGCAGCATTAAATCGTCTCCCATCCCACGTATACAAGCTGGCTGATGGATGTATGCAAATGCCTGGTGGTAGGGAAAGACATTTTAATATCCAGCCCCTGTAAATTACTGAGATTATTACAAGGGAAAAGGCATGATAAGTTGTTCTGCTGTTGACTGTATATTCCCAGGATACAACGGTGATAGACAGGCAGGCAGGGATGTTTGGGATACCTATCCAGCTGGGAATCTCAGATATAAATAATTTCTGTGTCACCCAATTATCTGCTTTGTAGCTTCCCAAGTCTCCCAGTTTCTAATTTGAGTGGATAAGGAAGCAAACCTTTCCATTTGTGCTTGCTTCCTACAAACAGCTCCCAGCACGGACCGTGGTGTGGAGCAGTGGGTATTTAATACCTGCGGTGGCCCTCGGCTGCTTGGGCTCTGCCTGCAACCCTCTGCGTTGTGCCTGTGCCTGGGAATAGCATCAGTGTCCAGGTGCCGCTGCAGTGCTGACAAATCCAGGTCCCAGGGCTGGGAAGTCGGACCCTGCTGCTTTGCTGCCCGGCAGGTTTGCTCCCGTGCTCCCCAGGAATCACTTCCTTGGCAGGAATTGAAAACAAAAGTAATAATTTATAAAACCCCACCCCAGCCAATGAATTAAAAGGACTCCCGGCGGTCGCTTCCCCGGCGGCAGCAGGTGGCGCTGAGGAATCCGCGGAGCAGCCCCGGGGTGCGAGGCTGGAGCGCCCGGACCGACCCCAGCACCGCCACCTGCCCCCAGCGCTGCTGAGCGAAACGGGACGGAGCAGGACAAATCTCAAACCCCTTCCTGAAGAGCAGCCTCAGCTTCAGCTTTAGCTCTGGCTTGTTACGACATTAGAGAAAAAAATCCCACCAACATTCCTACAGAAAGGATATATTTTTGTAGTAGATTCTAGCAGCTTATAGAAAACTATTTAATTCTCCACTTGAAATCTTTTGGACTTCTCCATAGAGTAAATATGCATGATGGAGCTGAAAAATAAATTCCCAGGTTTGGAGCAGAGAGAGTCAGGAGAATTAATTATCAATACCTTTATTTTTGTTCTATTTGTTTTTCTTCTTATTATTATTGAGCATTCAGTGGAGTTTGTTGTTGGTTTTTTTTTTTTTTCTTTTCCAGATCACTCAGGTTACTTTTCTGCCGTTATTTTTAATTCATTGCCTGCTTTCTGAACCTATACCCAAGCACTCCTGGGAAAAGAGTTATGGATCTGGAAGGAGGATTCTTGTCAGTTGGACTTGCCTTGTAAATAGAGACCTGTGCCTGCGGAGGTAGGCAGAATGGATTGCAAAAGAGAAAGAAAAAGATACTTCTGAAAATAAAAAGAAAAGGGAGATAGAAGATTACATGGATATATTATTTCCAAAATCGACAGCTGACTCTGCTCTGTGTTTTAAGCAGATTAAGGTCTTCCTGATGCTTTTAATAAATAAACAAATAAATAAATATATAAATCCATTTAGTGGCAGTGTTAGATATTGTAGTAGGACTTTGGGGTTTTATTACACTTTTTGTCACCAAAGGTGTCTTATAAAGCAGAATAAAAATCTCATAAGTAGGAGATCATTCTCTATCAGAACTTGGCCTCCTATGCACAATAACAGAAATGTTTTGCATTTCTGTTGCTTTTGACAAGTCAAAGCTTCCTGGAGACCTTAAGCACAACACCAGAGGAGAACTTTCCACGCTGTGTGTGTTCAGAGCAGCAGAGCTGGCAGGCAGGACTTTCCCAGCACTCATTTTTGGGTGCCAGGCTGTGGGCAGAGGGCAGGGGTGGGTGCTGTGAGAAGGGGCTTCTCAGCAGAGCACAGGAACAGCTGCTGGCCCTGCACCACCCCAGTGCAGATGGCATCCCTGGCTGCTCTCCCAAGCTTTGTCTACACAAACCTGAGCTCCTGGAGCTCTCCAGAATCTCCTAAGCTTGTATTTTTGACAAATTGCATTTACCCCTTCATAAGGGATGTATGGGCAATCTTGAACTGGCCTGTGGGTTTGGCATCAGTCCGGAGGCCCTGCCAAGGAGCAAAACTGGATGAGAAATGAAGCCTGCACCTGGAGCCCAGGCCATACGTGAGGTTTCTTTGCCTGTACCAGCTGCTGGCCCTACCTGTGGTGGCCCCAGCTGCAACTGGGACGTGCAGGGACAGTGGGCTTGGCACCAATGCTGCTACTGAACCCCAGAGCCAGCACAGCCCTGCCGTCAGGGATCACTGTCAATCTGAGAAATATCTGTGGGAAAAGGGGAGTTAAAGTGTGTAAGGTAATCCAAGAAAGGCTTAGATCAGTATGGGGGAAGCCATCTGTGCCCAGACAGCTGGAACTGAGACCAGGCAGTTGGGTGGAAGAGCGAGTGGCAAAGGAGCTTTGTGTACAGTGAGGAGATATTATTGCTAAACAGTCCCTGGGTTGGGCAACACCTTTTAGAAATGTTCAAGTAATTCTTCCAAAATAAGAGGTCAGAATAGACCTTGAACTAGGGAAAACTTTTAAGGTCTTTTCTTTGGGTAATGTTCCAAGGTCAAGCTCACGAGAACAGGTTTCAGTTTCTATATCCATTCATTCGAAGGGGGTTTTGAGCATCAGCTACAATCCCTGTTGCTCACACTGAAAGCCTTAGGAAAGGTTTTCCCAAGGCACCTCCCAGGCCTGGGGTTGGATTGGTCTGTGGAAACTTTCTAAAATCTTGCTGTTCTCACTAGGGAATAGGGTTGACTTTACATGACATTCACCTCACCGTGTAATAGGAGATCTGTGACACGAGCAGCAGCTTAGCACTCAATACCATAGGGAACAAAACCTGGTTTTGTACTTATAACAATGTGTTAAACAATGTTTTAACTAGCAGTTTTATTGCCTCATTGACCTCCCATCCTGTAAGGGCAAGGGAGCCCAAGGTTGGAAACACATGGTTAAGGTTTCTGCTGTCAGAATTAATAAGATCGGGCATAGAGCAGTATCTGCATAAGAGCAGGAAACAACAATAGACATGCAAAGCTGCTCATCCTTAAATTAGGGTGGAAGGGTTTTCCCTTGTCCCCAGAAAACTTTGAATTTCTTATTCACTGATAATGATCTTTGCAGTTATCTGTCTCCTGGAACGTCTGTTCCACATATCCAGTTTACTATCACCATCTCTGTCCTGGTCTCCAGCTTTTTCACATCTCTTGGTACTTTCAGTTTGTCTCAGCCTGAACTTTGGTGAGCAGCACCTTCTCCTTGAGCTGTCTGAGCACTGCTTCTTCCAGAAGAGGCTGAGAGAAAACATGTCAGTATTTGTATGAGTTGCAATCACCACAGGGAAGGCCAGGGTGTGCTGAAGGTCACCTTCTGCATAGTGCAGAAACAACCACACAAACCCACAATTGAAAAAAGGAAGGAGAAGATCTTGAGCAGTGGGATCAGCTGCAGGAATGACGAAGCAGAGAGCTGGTAGGTAAAGGTTTCTGGGATAAATCTTGCCTTGTGTGTTTATCCACAGAACCCATGGCACGTGCTGGGGAAAATGCAGGCTGGCTGTGGCACTGGCTTGTGCCTGGCCCCACAGTCTGCAGGCAGCTCTGGGCTGGGGCACAGTCAGTGCTCAGGACAGTATTTTCAAGAGAAGTTCTGTCTTTGCAGTGGTTGAAGAAACTCCTGCAGGCACCACCTTTACAGAACACACAGGGTCGACGGTAGCTGGTTCTGCTTCCTTTAACATTATTTTATTTCCTTTACTTAGACTTGCCCCATCTTTTTCCATTCATGTTCTCCATGTGCAATTTCCATAGATTTTTCATTTCCTGTGAGTTTAACCACAGAGTACCTCTCTTGGAAATTCCTCCATAGACAGAGATTTTATATTCCCCACTAGGTGTTTTAATTTTTAAATAAAAACAATTGATAGTTGAAACTCTTTCTTCCTTGACACTCCAGCCTCAATCTCAATCAAGCATCTGCCACATATTTATGAAGTTATAACCTATTTCATTCCTGTAACTTTCCATAGGTACTAAAAGAAGAAAAGTTTTTCTACTACTTCATATTCAGAATCCTCTTTTTTTTTATTCTCAGAGGGATCTATCATATGGGTTTCATCATCAGTGTGCAGAAAGATCAATTTACTTTGCCCATCATTTTCCATGTCAATTTTTTGCCTTCAAAAAGCAAAACACAGCACCTGAGCACCAATAAATTTTAAATTCTGACTTTGTGTTTTTTGCATCTAAACTCTATCGCTGGGTTTATTTGCAGGAATTTTTCACTCTTCTGTTTTGTGTTTCCATCTCAATCCTTACCTTTGTTTTCAATTTCTCTTTTTGTCTTTTCTCTTTCCCTTTCCCTCTTCTTGAGTTACATTTTAAGACTCATGCTGCATTTGTTTGCACAAAAGCAATAAAACAGGTTAAAAAACCATATCTTTATCTACCAACACAATAATTTTATTTCCATCCACATTTCAAAAGAGCAAATTCGTTTTCAGACAGAAAATATCTACGATGCAATTTTATTTTAGACTGTGGGTGACATGCTTCAGCCCGTGACAGCACTGTTAGAAAGATAAACCCATTCAGTAGCATTAATCTCTACCCTTCACATACAAAATAGGCTGGATTTATAAGTGCCAAGACACCTATGAAAACTGGAGCAAGAAAGGGAAAGAAGAGTGGAAAGAAACACTTGCCACGTTACCCAAAACCCAAAAATGATTACATTTTTTGAATGGTTGCTTTCATGGGAAAGAAAATGCTGGACCTATTAACACTCATCTGCAGCGAGGTTTCTCTGCCTAGGTAGCCCTTTCCCATCTCAAACCTCCTGGAGCTGAACCAGAGCCCCCCTGCCCTGGGGCCCCCGTGCCAGTGCTCTGCTCCCTGCTCCAGCCGTGGGGCTCAGCCCCTTCACAGCAGCGTGGGGATGGAAGAGGAATCCCCTGGTTTGTGCTGTTGTTGAAGAGTCACTGGAAGGAACTTGGCCTTCTGCAATTCTCTCTCTTTTGCCTCATCCCAGGAGCTGTTGGTTTTTATCCAAAGAGGGTCCAAAGCACAGAGGTGGCTGAGGTGAGGTGCTGGGAGGTGGGTTGGAGAGAAGGAATTCAGTCTGTCCCTTTTTCTTTCGACAGCAGAAAATTCCTCTACTGTGCATCCAGCTCACCTGGAGCCTCCAAGGAACCCACCACAGCCACTGCCCTACCAGTAATGCTGCTGAGGTGGAAAAGGGTTACCATGGCACCAAGGCTGCAGCCTCTACAAAAGCCTCTAAACTTTGCCCTTCCTGAGTTTTCAAAAAGCTGTTACAATGCTAAGAGCACCTCAGTAAAATGATACCATAAAAGTTTAGTCATCCTAAATATAAAAGTTGATTCCTTCTCTCCTGTTATTCTTTCCCCCTCCCCTCCCCCCCAAAAAAAATTGCTGTATTTCATTTTTATTTGGACTTTCTGAAGAGTAATGCATTTCCAAGAAAAGGATTAAATCTCTCAAAGTGAGGTAATAAAACTGAAGCTATAATGAAACTCACTGGATATACCAGGAGATATATCATTTAGGCATTGAAATAAAATTCTAGTTACAATCCTGGTCAGAATAATTCATGGCCAAAATGCCTCATACTATTTTTAATTGTCCTTGTTTTTCAAATAAAAGTTATAGACAGTCAGGTAAATCAATGCCTGGCAAGCTTAGGTTGTGAATGCCTCAGTGAATCCCAAGGGGCACTTTCAATTTTTAGGGCAATTCATTTATTTATTTGTCTATACTAAAAAAGCACATATTTAGAGATTTATATTCTTACTCTGCCACTAAAAATGTATGAACCATACGGACTGACAGCAAGGAACAACAAGAAGGAGTTTAGTTCAGAACAGTATTGCTATTTTTTTACCAAGGTTTGAAAAAAAAGAGCTTTCCATAGAATTCTAGGGAAGAATAGTTACATAATTGAAACCTATTCCTGCTTTTTGAAAAAATGTATGAAGTGCTTGATTAAAACAAGAACTGAAGAATCACGGCCCATTTAATCTGATTTGTTAGTAATGGTTGTAAATACACTGTCTTTAGTGACCTGACACAATACACTCGTTGGAAAACTGAGACAAGGAAAAGACATAGCTTGCTCATTTCAGAGAAACACTAAAACACAATAGCAGAGACATAAACCAGAATGCAGTGGGAAAGCTATTGTGCCTTATAATGTACTTTTCAAACCAGCATTGTTACTTTCATTCTAGGAAATATTGTTCCCTCAAACCAGAGAGATTTGCAGTAGAAAGGGAGGTAATTGTCTTGTTATCAAAAACCAAAGAGTGTTTTTTCTCTCTACCTGTGCTGAAAGAAACACCTTTCTACCAGAAACTGTAATGGAAGATTCATATAGATTCTTTTTCTCTCCCCAACACCCAGAAAAATGCAATGGGTGATATTCTAGCAGCCTTATGAATTCTTTAAATAACTTAACTGCATCTTCACATTCCTCAACTTTTATAACTCTGTGACTGACAAGTAAACATAAATTTCCCAGGTGTGCTTCAAGCATGACTCTCTTCCTCTACCTGAGAGGCACAGAGCAGAACAACCCAAGACTTGATCAGATTTGCTTTGCAGCTGCTCCTTCTGCAGCAGGGTTCACCTCCCTAAACTTTTACTACAAGAACCATTCATTGCTCTTCCTGTGTCCATAATTAGTTCTTTGCCCATTAGCCAATATTAATGCAAAGTGCTCCCCAGCATTCATCCATCAGCCCTTGTTTCCCTGGGTCTGCTCCCACCAACAGCCACAGCTCAAGTCCAAATTTACCAGTCAGGTGAATTAGTTCGGTGAGTAATGAGTTCAGATGTTCGTTAGTGAGTTAGTTCAAATCATCACCAGACATCCAGCAAGCAGCTCCAAACAAGTCATCAGTCATTTCACAGACACACGATCAGTTTCTCAGATGTCAGATCATGCATTTTCCTGCTGATTATGCTATCCTTTATCTATCAAATGTTTCTGAGTGAATTAATTATCTATGCCAGATATGCACATAAACACCAATCACCACTACACTATTTTAGCTGCCATATTCCAGCCTGCATGTTCTCATTTCTATTGTCCTTTATCCAGTCCTTTCATAAACCTCTTGCTCCTTAGTTTACCTTCCAACTTATCCATCACACTTTTAAACAATCCATCAGTTTAGGTGCAGAATTAGAGTAATGAGCCTTAGTGTTCTGCATGGCACTGATTTTGCCCACGGGCCTAACCAATGTGGTCGTTCCCCAGCACTAAACACTAATAATGTTATCGTTAATAAATTACAGATCGATTACAGACCTACTGCAGCATGCAAAGCCAAAGGAAGTTGGGAAATCTGCCTCTACAACTCAAGTGTCTTTGAACCAGAAACACTGGTTTTCTGCACTGGTTCACTCTGCAAATCCACTTTACCAAAATATGGTGTATAGCTAATATAGAGATCTAAAAAACCACCCCCCCCATGCTCTTGGGGTTTGGTGTGACAGAGACCAGTGCTCACCTACACAAACATGATGATTCTGGTGTAGCTACTGCAAGGAAAATGTGTACCATTGACCTTGGCATGGGGAATATATCCATTTATCTGACTGAATCTGAAAAAAGAAAGAAAAAGGCCATCAAGGAGACACTGCTGATGAATGAAGGCTTTCTATTTCTGCTCTTCCACAAGGTATTTCTCTTGCAGCTGGACTGTTGCAGAAGATTTGTCATAAAATCTTAGGGCATCCTCCATGGAGTTGTGGTGAGGAGAGCACGTTTGCTCTCCATTATCTGATGCCTCTTGAACTGCTTCCTGCAGCTCTGATGGACCATTGTTCACTGCCCTATTGTTGGGCAGGAGCTGCACCTTGAAGATGAGAAACTCACAATGGGACGCTGAAGTTCTTCTCTTCATAACACAGCGGGGAAAAAAACAAAAACAAACCAACCCCCAAACCCTCAAGTAATATAAAGTAAAGAAATGCAAGGATCTGAGCAGACGAATCATTTCAGATGCTGAACATCTCGCCAAACATCTGTTTGTCTCAGGCTGTGAATGAAAGCAGGGGGAGGTTTGCACAGGAGTGGTTCTACTACCGAGTAGGGAAAGGCAGCACATCAGTGCAAAGCAAATGCAAATCTGCTGCTGCTTGTCAAACTGAATCAAGGCCATGTAATCTTATTTCTCAGCTTCTCTGAAGAGAAATTCATCAAATGGACCAACCTCAGTGGTGAAATAAAGATACAGGAACAATACCTGGTGCACGTAAGGGTGTACCCAAAATTAATAGGGTTAGAATAGGATTTCTCCAGAGGGAAACAAAAGTTATATCCCAATTTAATACACTCTGTAAGAGAAGAATGTCCTTTTCAAGTAATGCCAAACATAAAAATTTGAAAAGTAGGGAAAAATCACTGCACTGCTATCTGCTTGCCAACATTTACTGACTGCAAATGTTTACGTGTCCTTTTCTGGTGAGCAATACCAAAAAAAAAAGATCATAGAATCAAATAGAGGAAAGTGGTTGATTTTCACTGCAGGTTCACACAAACAAAACTCAGAAGTATCTGCAGCTTACTGCTTTCCAAAGTCATATGAATGACAAAGTAAAAAAATGGGTTTAGTTTATTTAGTTATACCTTTTCTTGTTTAGGAATAAAGAGCTGAACTTATCAAAGGGGAAAAGTAATAGTCCCTTAAAAATAGCAGTGTTCAAAAACCAGCGAAATAGAAACCAAAGTGCAATATGTTTTCTAAGATAAAGGCAGTGAGAGTATTTAAGACTATAAAAGAAAATAGAAATTCATGATGAAGAGGCTCACTGAGCTATCTCCAGCTTTATTATCAGTGGTGAACGATCAGGCAGATGCACTCCATGGCATCTGTTGCTGCAAATGGATTCCAGTGAGTTTTATAAAATAAAAGATTCAGCCTGTCTGCATTACCTGCCAATACCTTGTCTGACTTCAACCTGAATGTATTTGGCTATAAAGCCAATTTAAACCCGCAAGGTTTAAGTTGAGGCTAACTAGCACAGCCACTCCTGATCCTGGAGATAGATGAGTTATTTTGCTGTTTATGTGTAGAAAGTGGACAAATGCCAAAACAGAGCTTTTACTGCTGCTGTAGCCTCACCTCAGTGCCTTCCTACACAGGTTTCAGATATTCATGTGATGCTCAGGCAATTCAGCTTGCAGTGCATGCAGACTGCAGCAGGTCAGAACATCTGCTCCTTTGACTTTTCACTTCGGTTACACAAAATCACACATGCAGCTACCACAGCCTAAAATTTCTTTGGGTTCCGCCTCAACAGAACTTGCTTTCTGGTTAACACAGTTAATCTTCAACTTCCCATGAAAAGCACCTACAAAGTGGGGCACCATCTCTGGGCAGTGAGAAAAGATGGGGAGAGAGGAAGTCATTGGAAAATTTGAGTGGTCACCTGGAAATGACCAACACAGGCTCATAAAATCCCACATTCCTTATGTGACTTCTTTTTATAGCTGTCAACGCCTTCCAAATGCCACGTACTCTAAATACCTCTCCTACAATATTAGGGACTGTGTTTTTACTTACACTCTTTGGAGTCCCTGCCCTGATTCTGAAGGCATGCAAGCAGTAAATCAGTAGGATCATTGGTATTGTCCCTTGGGCCTCAAGTCACACTACAGCAGTCCATGTCCCCTTTAGGAAGCTTTCAGGTGACTTCCAGTTAAACCAGCAAAAGCAGAAGGTCACCAGTTTAAAACACCTGACAAATTTATGAGATACAAGTTCAGTGAGCAGAAATTAATCTCAAGAAAAGGCGAAATCCATGTTCCTGCCTTAGACAAGTGAGTAAAACAGTCAGGACTGACAGAATCAGACCTCCTCAGCTGGTGGCTCTACCTGGTCGTGCCAACTCCTGCTTGTTGTTGTCCTTTCTGCTTGTTGCATATCCAGCAACCCACTCCTAAAATCGATCCTGGGTTTTAAACTCTGTTCAAACAATACAAATAAGCGTAATTCCTATTTCTCCAACTGAGAAATGTAAATGACATCAGCTGCCCAGTCAGCAGATTGGAGAAAGGAAAGGAAAGGGGAAAGAAAGAAAACCTCCATTTAATAAGTGGTGTTTAATTTTTTACAACACCCATCAAAGTTTCAATGTGCAGCTGAACAGGTCACTTTAAGTTTCCTGGAAAGATTTATAAATGCTTTAAAATGACTCTATAACTCTTTCTCCACAGTTAATCAAGCTCAGAGTAAGTAGATTTTACAATAACTCAGAGGTAAGCAAACCCTTCCAAGTAGGTGTTAATTGTAGAAATGCATCTCTATTTCACCATCAACTTTACATAAACTGATCTGCATTGTGCTAACCCAGGGCAAGGTGCTGGGCAGGCAAGGTTGATGTTCTGCTCCTCTGCAATGCTACAGCAAACATGGAGGAAGATAGATGGAAAGGACAACTTTCCTGCATTATTATTTATCTCACAGAAAGGCAACACTGCAGTTCCTCATCTTCTCTTATTACTGGCTGTGTGCTGCGAGCCCCATCTCCAGAATATTTCCCTGTTCTTCAGATGACTGGAACAGTGAGCAATGGCTCGTGCTTCCCTGAGCTTTCCTTCCAGCCTGTTGTAGTATTGCCTTTATCCACCAAACGCTGCAACAAAAACTTGTTTGGAAACACTGTAAGCTGAAGGGAAAGCAGAGACTGAAAGAGGCAGAGAAGAAGAAACGAGGCCCCATTTGCTGGGCTGCTCTCGACAAAAGCCCAACTCCCTTTGAAATCAGCACGGTGCCAGGACAGCTGGGAGCTGGCAGGGAGGCAACGATGGAGAACGGAGCGTCCTGGGCAGCTCCAGAGGAAACCTCCGCGTGCGACCGAGCCGGCAGCACAGCTGGGCAGCCCCAGCAATACCTGCAGAATGCGGCTCCGTTTGTGCTGCCTGCAGCTGCAATCCCAGCGCCAAGGAATTAAAAACCGATCAGCTTTATTGGCCTGCCGATGCCAGGGTAATTAGCGTTCATTTCTGACAGCATATGCCCGTGCACTGCCCCGGCTCCATGTGAACACATCTCCCCAGCCCGGGCTGCCGCCCTGCTCGGTGCCTGCCGCTTCTTGGAGACCCTCTGTGAGCCCCCACTTCTTCAGAAGCAGAGGAGCAATGAGGTTAGAGGCAACAGCATCCTCCAGCGCTGCAGAGGAATATTAAAACATCCTGGCAACTAGTCTCCCTTGGATCCATAAACCCAGCAGCACTAAAAAACTTGTTTTGTTACGTGGAGAACTAAGTTTCAAAGACAGAAAGGGGCATTTGGGGTGAAAAATGCGGAGGATCCTTGTTTGCACTCTACAAGAGGTTTCCCTAATGCTTTAATTAAGTGTGTATATTTGGAAGTGCTTAATAGTTAAATTAAAGCCTAGATATTAGTTCTCTAGGAGGAGCTGTGTTTTTATATCAGAGTTCTGCATTTATAATTGAGTAGATCACATCAAAATAACATGTATTTAAATCAGAATATACGTCTAAATATACCTAACCTCCACACACAAAAACTCCCAGCAGGTGCCTTGTTAAACAATAAGGAACATAGGAGGTAGATTGCTGTTCTGAAGCCTTCGGTGAAAACGAACTCTAATTGTGTGCTTACATTTTTCCTAATCAGTTGTGAGAGTAAATCTCTCTCTGGTACAAAAAGAGACTTCTGCGCTTTAAGCCAGCAAGCTGAGCAGTGTGATTTCAAGATATCATCTGCCTTAATATTTAGGACCTAAATCTCAGAGTATTAATATTTGATTCTGCGAGCACCAAAGTATCTTTGAAAGCATAAGCCTACTCCCAAAGTCTTTAAATGCCTTTTTTTTTTCCCCTTTCATGCACCAAATTCAAACACACAGGACTCAGGCATTATTCAGAAAGAAATCTCCACCTTTGCTCTTCTGGAAAAAAAGATATAGTGGACATAATCTAAACATTACTGGGACTGAAAACCAAACAAGCTCCTTTGCATGCCTTATGGAAAAGAAAAAACTGTGATGTTAATTAAGAGCTTTTCTATTTAGCGTCGCTTTTCTTCCTCTTCTCATTAGAGCACTTAATGAATCTGCAAGGGTTTTTCAAACGCTAACTGTATTTACAAGTAGACCCTGACAAATACACGAGCCTCTGAATCCTCAGCTAACCCAGACCATAATCTGATCAGCAGCCTGAGGCAAGAGAGGCACGCACACTTGTTTGTAAACAGCTCGGAGATTTTTCTCTCCTTGGAATGCGTGTTTTGCTGCTCGACTCCTTTGTACCAGGGCCTAGCCTTGAATTTTGCTACATTTCAAACCCTCCTCTACTGAACAGTTGAAAATTGTGGTCACGCTAACCTAAAGGTTTAACTTAATATTACCTTCTTGCAAAGGAGAATAAGAAACTATTAAATTAAAAGGCTAAATTATCAGCTCAAGAATTAGGTTTTAAATTATCAACTCAAGAAAAAAGCAGCAGCTCTCTAGAAGGTGAGATTTTTACTCACCTAAGGAGTAATAACAGCCTACAGAAACGGCACCACCACCCTCCCAAATCATCTGTGGAAAGCTTTAGTCAGCCACAAAGTCTTTTATAGAACAAAAATTAGTGTGGAAATTTGATCTATGACCTGTGGCCTCTTGGGAAATGTAGTTTTGCAACTGGCTACCCACCTGGTTGCTGGTCTTATTTTCATCACTGGGGAGTGAAAGGAGACATTTTTACCAGGAGTTTACTTTTATTTACTTTCTAATCCTCCATGGCAGATCTGTAAGTGGTCTCTTTTTAGATATGACTTGACTGAGCCTTTTTCTAAGGGAAAGAAAATTTGAATTCCTAGGGAGGGGACTATGGGTAATCTGCTACTTGAAAAAGGAATGAGTGAGCATTTTTCTGGTTTAATTTAATAGGGATTGTATGTGGAGCTCTCAGGAGGAAGAAGTGCTGCTCCTGGCATTTAGGCAGGAAAGAGAGATATTCTTTTTCATCAAATGAGAGTTTATAGATGGGATCTTTTATAAGGGGTCTTCTTTGAGTTGGACAGCCTGTAGAAACAAGAAATCCAGCTATGAACAGCTTTTAGGCCCAAATAGAGGGAGTAATAAAAAGGCTAACAAGGAATGAAAGAAGCTAGTGAGTTTTTGTTGGGTTAGGTTTGTTTGGTTTGTTGGGGGTTTTTTCTTGTTTGGTTTTGGTTTTTTTGTTTCTTTTTAAAATTATTCATTTATTTTGTTCTTTACCTTTTGAAGCTATTCAGAAATGTTCCCTGTCCCTCTTCTGAACAGATCCCAAGTGTTAGAGTTGCAAATGCTTTCTCTGGAGCTACACAAATCTCTTTCAGAACAGGTAAGTGATTAGACTGTCATGGGTTTCCTCCACTACACTGTTACCCAGCTCTGACCTCCACTTTCCATTGCCAAAGCCCACCCAGCAAACCTTTGTGCTGAAGCTTGAGGGGTCCCCACACTTCCGCCTCACCTGGGAATGCTCTCAGTGTTCCTGATGTTAGTAATGTTGCATTAATTGGCCAAGTAACCTCAGGGTCATCTGTAGAAGCAAAAGATTATCACCTTCGGAAATGCTGTGCGGGGACGTTTACTGAAATCTGACTGGAGTGACTATGCTGAAGAACAATTAAGGATGAAAAACCTTGCCTCATCAACTTCTCCTCTCTTTTTGGGGATGTCTGAAAGGTTTGAACCCTGATTGTGTTGGCTGACAGGCAGCTCAGCTGGTTGCCCTTCGAGTTTCAATGTGATGCTGATGGGTTACACAGAGCCTTGAGTGGGTGTAATGTAAGAACAACTCTCCTCTCAGCTGCTTCTCTGCTCTATCAGAGGTGTTGGCCCATGACACCACAGCTTTGAGGGTAAACCCCAGCATCCTCAAGGCCCGTGTGTCCTTGGGGCATGGGTGTGCAGGGAGGCTCCTTGCTGTTCATGGGGCCTCTTTAGTTCAGCCCAGTTTTTGATCAGGAACCTCCTGGAGCTCTGAGCCTCTCAATTATTTTTCCTCAGTCTTTTCTCAGCTTTTTAATTGTTGCTGAATCGTGAGAAAGTGCACAGGTATGGGGCATGCTTAAATCAAATAGTTGTCCCGATTCCACCCTCCCCTCCTGCAGCACTTTCTGGGAGGTGGGACGAGCAGCACCACCCAGAAGTCTCATTTATTAGGAGGTACTAATGAGCACATTCAATCTAAAGTGAAGACCCTGTTGTGCATAGGTCAGCTTCATTTGAAATCTAAGGAAACCCAGGGAACTGATTTACTGCAAGATGTTAATTAGTTTTATTGAAAGCAATGACAGTTTAAAAACGCAACGGAAATACTTTTTCTATGAGTGTTTTGTGGAGAAGATAAAATCAGAGCTAGTGACTGGGAGGGAGCGAGGAGAGCAAAAAGATAACAATTTGACTGAAAAAGACAGAAAAATATTACCATGGGCTTTAACAACTTATTATAATAGCCAATGATATCATCTTGATTTCACAGTGAAACTCAATTTTATGTGTCAGCAAAGCAATCTCAAACTGCTGAGCAGATGTCAGCTGCAGATCTGCCATGGCAGTGATCAGGAAAGATGTTTTCCATGAGCAGTAGCAGAGTCATTGGTAGCAATGTTATTTTTTTCATATACTTTGCACTGAATGTGGAGGGTTGCAAGGCTTAAAAAAAAGTAATTCCTAATCTCTGCAAGTCATGGATTTTGTTCATTTATGTGGTTTTTATAAAGAATGTTTTCTGCAGCAATCGGGAGACAAGTTAGGAGCCTGGAGGAAGCACTGGATAAGGGGCTTTTGGAGAGGAATTTAGATAGGAATGGTATTTCAGTTCATTATTTTCAAACTGAATTCCACTGCAAATCTTCGCAGTCTTTGTAGAGCCTGGGTAAGTTCATGAAACTCTTCCCTGAAACACTTACTCAGCCTTTTTAAAATTAATTTACTTCTGCACCTGAGCATCCCATTTCAGCTTCCTCTTGGCTGGTGCTTCTGTAACTCTTTACCAATACTCACAGTTCTTGAAAACACAGTTTAAATTCTTATGCGTGAGAAATGATAACAGAGAGGAGTTTCCCCCACCTCTCGCTGTTACTGGTGGAATATTGTTGCTGGAATCCTGCTATGGAACAGGGAGCATGAGATGGGAGGGTGGTGCATTTTGAGAGAGGTAAAACCCTGCTGTTGAGGACCTGGGGGGTAAAGGGGGTGAAGTCGGAATTAAAAGTGGGATTAGGGGATGTTAAACAGGCAAGCTGCCCACTGCCACATGATTGGATCTGAACTGACTGCACACAATCATGGTACCAAGCGAGATTTCCAGGTTTGCAATATTTGACCAGACCTATTTTCTCTTTGTCTGCCTTGAAGTAAGAGACTGGCTCCATAACCTCACACATCACTCTTAAGGTGGTTTTTTTTTGTTTGCTGTTCAGGGATTGACTTTCAATTTCGTTTCCTCCACAGGGGTCAAATATTTTGAAGATTTCAAAATCTGTTACCCCCCAAGGGTGCAAAGATGGGACTAGTGATTAGGGTGAGCTCAGTTGTGCTATACCCTGGCACAACTCTTGACACTGCCTAGAAATTTGAAGGCTGCTTGCAATGCTGTTTTTGGGTTTCAAAGCACAGCGGTTTTTCCTTTTTCCATAATTTTTTTTAAACTTTGGTTTAGCCCAGTGCTTGCTTTGTACAGAGGAGTGTCCAGCCTCAAGACACAGAAGCAGATAGAACATTTTGAGCTCTGCTTTCACCCAGTGTCTCATCAGGACCAGTAATTTCACTCCCAGCATTGCAAAAGATTTCTCAGTATATTAAGTACAGGTGAAATTAATCCCATTCTAAGGTTATGACTAGTGATTCTTTTATTTTCTATATTCAGGTCTTCACCCTAGAGAATGGAGACTAAAAGGAGAAATGTTGATCTTTAGATTTGATGCAATCAATGAGGAGCTAGAGCAGCATTAATTCTGACAGGACAGTATGCACAGTGAGAGGAGGAAAGAAATCTCTGCTATCTCATTATCTATAAATAATGCAAATGAGTATTTGAATGGGAAGAGATGAAGTTACATGATTTATTTCTCCTTTTTCCCAGTGGGATGGATTTATAGTGATTGCTGTGAAAGGATCTGTGAGTGACTGGGCATGTTGAATGAAGGTCAAGGGCGAGAGTCGAGGAGTGCAGCCACCTGTGGGATTTTCTGGTCGTGAACAGTTGAAGAGGTAGAATTGGAACTTCTGAAGCTTGTCTTTATGTCTGAGTTGTCACTGTACGTAGAAGCCAGGTACCCTTCACAGAGGTCATGAGCAGCAGAATCCTCCTGCTCTGCTCTTTGGCCAGAAGATGCAAGTTCTGCATACGAACTGTTCAGCACTTCCACCACAGCAGAGTGTGCTTTGAGCAGGGCTTGGCAAGGTGGGAGGAGACTCTTTCCATTCACCACTCTGATCTTTGTTTACAGAGATGAACAGGAGCCGTAAGATCAAGCTCAAATCCTGAAATTCATCTTTCCATTGTTGATCTCCTGGGCCCAGAGGCAGAGAAAATCAAAGGGCACCGATTCTCCAGCTTTGACTTGCAGCCGCCCCTGTCTGAAAGCATCATGCAGCATCTGGGAAACATTCTTCCCATTTCCTAATCTTTTTCCTGTTGGTTATCAAATCCTTCTGGCTACAGAATTCAAAGGGGCTAGCACTGATCTTATTCCAGTTCTCCAGATTTAGTGGATTTTGAGGTGAGCAGACATGCTGCGTTGAGCTCCGGCATTCTGCTGGCCATTACCATTCCTGCGAGTCCTACAGCTTTCTGTGCTGTTTTGTGACAGAAAGGAGGGCTGGGAGGGAAACGAGGAAGGTGGCACAAGCCCATGTTCCTGCCCCAAGGCAGCAACAGCTCCTCCTGAAAAGTTGCTGCAGGATGTAGGTCCAATCAGTCCTTGTTAATCTCCACAAAGGTGACTGCTGCAAACTCCTGAGCCAGCCTGTGCCAGCAGTTTCCCTTGCAGTCATTAAATAATTAGTACCATACTTTAATTTGAATGAGTCAGGCTTTATCTCTCATCCAGTGGTTATTGTGCTTTTATGATATACTGAATAGTCATTTGCCACTTGATATCTTCTCCCTCTGAATATATTTGTGCATTGTCGTCGAGTCACTTCTGGGTGGCCTAAATAGATTTTGATAAGGTAAACAAATCTTTCTGCTGACGCTGATGGCACAGATTGGATTTGAAGTATGATGGTATCACTCTAATCAGCCCACGAGGAAGAAAAAACAACTTTTTTTCAAAGACAGAGTCAAACATAGTATTGCACATCCAGTCCTTGCTCTATCATCAGGTATTCCAGGGAGACTACGTGTGTCTAGACTTTTTATAGCTGCCCTTAAAAAAGCAGAAAACAAAAAAAATCAACCCAGAACTAAAATGAAAATTCTGCTTCCTGTGTTTTAACCTGAGATTGGGGAAAAAATTGCTTTTACTTGACCCTGATGACCTGTCTCACCCAACTCAGCTGACAGGTGATTTCATGGCAGACGAACTGTCTTCATTCTTAAATGTTCCTGTAAAGGCTTAATACTCTTTCAGTCAGATCTGTGTGTGTGTATATAGCAAATGCCCCTGCCTCCTGCATTAGAAAGTTGATCTGTTCATGGCAGCCTCTCTGAATTGCTGCACAGACAGGACAGCCTCTCCAGGTTTTCCCATTTGAAATGCCTGAAATCTGGTTTGGCAAGTTTGTAGCATTTCAGCTCTGGCTGGAAAGGTAATCTCTTGTGAAGCTTGTTTAACCTCTCCTGGAATTTGTATGCAACTGAACAAATACCTTGTGCTTTTCTTAGGGGAAAGAGGTGTGTTTTAAAAAATTTACTTCATTATTCTTTACTGCTCGCATTTGTTCGAGTTTTGTGAAAGGAAGGGGACAACTAGAGTAGCTCTTATAACCTTACAGCTTTATTTTTCAATTTGAAGAGCTATCAGATGTGACTGTATTATGAGAAGCAGAATTCATTTGTGGTGTTTGTGACACAAAGACCCACCCTGGGTGATTTACAAATAAATGATGTCCTAAAAGAGAAAACAAATTGCTTCCATGGGGTGTTGCTTTTCAATAGTTTTAAATAATTGCAGTTAGCGAGGGCACTGTGCTGATTGCTGCGATGGATCAGCACTCACGTTGCACTAACACTGAGAAACCGAGCTCCAATTACAACCCCAATCTGCAACCCACTTCAAATAATTGAAATATTTCCCTTGACTCGAGTGGACTTTGCTGTGCAAACAAGCTCCATCCTGCTCACCCAGGAGCCTCTGCAGGGAGGAGGAGCAGCTGGGCTTTCCTGCACTGCTTTTTGCCTTGGCAGGTCACAGAGCGGGGTCCAGACCCGAGGGGCAGGTGACAATGGGGTCTGCAGGCCTGGAGACGTGGGGGACTGCTGCAGGCAGTGTGCTCATTTCTCCCAGTCCCAGAGCATCCCAAACTTTCCTCACTTGGCCACTTGAGTCGTGGCACCTCATTCCAGTGTCGGTGACAACATCACACGGAGGGAGAGGGAGGAGTTAGAAGAAACAGCTCCAGGGCCCATTAAAATTTCCATGCCAGAAAAAAGAATGAAGATATATATTTGGCAATGTTAGAATTGCTCAGTATTTTGTGGGAATTGCATAGACTGAGTAAAAAGAAATATTCCAGGGTGAATTCCCAAGCAGATAATTGAGTAAATTCTATGGCTGGAAGTGTAAGATCTGTAGGAAACTTCCCCAGTCTTGTTTTCTCCTTGGTCTTTCTGATACATGGACTTATTGTAGCTTCAAACATCATGTACCATTCCTCAGACTTCCAGTTAATGGAAAAATCTATTTCCTGCCTTTGATGGGATGTGTGTTACTCCAGTAGAAGGCTGGGAACGTGCAAGAAATCAATAGGGTTCTGTTTTACATAAAATTAACAGCGTGGAATTTAGGTGACTGCCTTTTGTACACAATTTAGGTGGTGGAAGCACAACCTCCTTCACTCCTTTGAAACACAGCCCAGGACACGCGTTTGTCTGTAAATGAACGAGGGTTCCATTACAGTGTAATGCACTGGAAAAGACTCCAATAAAATCAGCTTGCTCACCATAAATTCTTCTCTCTTAGAGGAGTTCCTGTAAGCGAGGAGCACTGGAAATCCTCTTCCAGTAAACTTTGAATTGAGTATTGAGTACTGAGTATAAAGTACCATCAGGATATTCTTCTTCTCCCTATTGCATCCCCTGCTTCCCAATCACTCAAAAGAACTGGCAGTTTTGATTTACTTTGCAGAAAACTGGTGTTCTTTGTAGAAATGAAAAAACCCACGGAAAATAAGGAAATGTACCTGTACAGTCAGAAGAAAATGTCATTAACTGCAATATTGTTTCAGTTTCTTTCCATTATTTCATTAGAGAAATTAATGTTCTATTTCAAGTAAATGTTCAGAGTCAAACAGGGAATCACGTTACAGTTAATATAATCCTTAGAATGAGACTATTCTTTGTACCTTTTATTTTTTTCAAGAACTCCATCAGGGCTTGAAGGTTTCCATAGGATTTTTTTTTTGCTTTACTTGCTTTTAGGATTTAATAACCAAATTCCTGTTTTTCCTATTCTCTTTACATACTGAACCTATCAGTATTTACTATCTTATTTGTATGTCCTTGAGTTATCCATGAAATTAGAAATTCAATGAAGAAACTACTCAGGCATTTTAGTAATTAAAAAAAAAGAAAATCGGAGGAAAATTCCAGCATGGAAGATTGTTAATCTTGATAAACTTTAGCGTACTGGAGACATTTACTGCATGGGTTGCTTTTAAAAATTCCATTAATGGTGCTGGGGCTTTGCCTCCCCCCAGCCTGTAATTCTATTTATACAGTCCCAGATGTTGTTCACACCTTTCTATTCTACTTTCCTGACATAATGTAGGAAATAAAACGTGTGGCTCTTAAGGGATACCCCAGCCTGGAATTAGGGTGCTGTTCCCCACTCACCTAAGAGCACACACGTATTTCAGGTGTTGAACCTGATTAGAGATTTCCAGCACAAAAAGCTTTGCCCAAGTGTAGATGATGCCTTTGTGATCCAGTGAATCACAATGCAGAACGTGTCTCCTTTTAGTGTTATGATTAAAGCTCAAAATATTGCAGAGACTTGCAAATGAAGAACACCAAAAACAAATGCTACCCATTTTTAGCTGAATCATTGAATTCCCTTGGGTCTGCAGAAGCAGAATACAATTTTCTGAAATACTCAGCTCCTCTTCCATTAGACTTTTTGCTTCTTCCATTTTCTCCAAATAGAAGAGGCAGAGGCATATGACAACTTTTAGAATATATGTTTAGAATATGTCTCTTGGAGCAGTTTAGCTGAAGCCTGGACAGAAATGCATTTTCTCTGAAGGACTGAAATTATGAGTTAAGTGAAGGAATTTGGATCAATATGAGATGAATGCTTGGTTTGTGCCTTCTTTTGCTGTGTTTTGTTTTTCTAATAAGAGTAAATCAGAGCTCACAAAATGACTGACTGGTGCAGGAGCAAGAATGAGCTTAGGGTTTGGGGGAATGCCTCCAGTTCCCTGCAGTGATTTTACCCTTTTGACCAAATCTAACCCTCAGCTTTTGCAGGTTTGGGTTTCTCATTTGCCAAGCATCAGTAGCAATTTCCAGGTGTGGTGAGGAGAGGCACAGTGTGGATTCTTGCATGCTGAGCTGTATGGAAGCTGGAAGGTGGCAGATATTCCACCACTCCAGTGCTGTGCTTGTGCATTCTTCCTCCTGAGAACATCCTTCATTTCCTCTCTTGCCCTCTCCAGTGGCTGAGTGTCCCTGTGTTTTATCTCCTCCCTGCCCATGGAGTGGCTGTTTCCCACTCGAGGCTCATGCTAATGCAGGCACTCCAAAAGCCTTCTCTGCCCTGCAAAAGCAGCACTGCTTTCCAGTGAGACTTCAAACAGCTTCATAAACTGCTTGTTTCTCACCACAAGACCCCTTCTGACTTCTGAAAGCTTCACTAAAGCACTTTTTGTGCTTGCATTTCCAGATTCCTGACTTGATGGAAAAGGAGGGAGGCAAAGCGTTGCTGTAGCAAACTGTTTAAAGTGAACTTCTCAATTTCCCTGCAAATGCTTGCACTGGCTTCCTCAAAAGAAGCTCCAAAAAAAAAAATCTTTTCCCTTCATCCTCTTTTCTCCTTCTCCAGAGAAGAGGAGGAAAAGGGAAAAGGAAATATAAAATTCTCATTTTCTTACTGGGCCTGCCAAAATTGCTAGAAGTTTCTTTAAATTTCTGAGCCTTTATGATATTCTAAAGTCCTCATCACAAATCTCAGAACCAAGACAGAACTCAAGAGCTGTTCACTGACACGAACAGTGAATAGATATAAATAAAAATATTCGAGAGGTAATCGTAACAAAAGCTGTGTGTGGGCAGGATTCTGAATTACTGGGCAATTTCAGGCAGACCCCTCCACAGCTCTGAGAGCTCAGCGGAAACCTCTGAAGGAAGAGGCCTGAATTATTGCATCTGGATTAGAGCCTAGAACTGTGCTGGGGTGGTAATTCCTTTAGACTTGTGGTGGAGAAGTTAAAAGGAAATAATCAAAGGTAACGCACTGAGAAAATAGGGGTTAAAGATTTTATTGTTTATGATGATAATCACTTAATGCTGGAAGGTATCTCATCCTTGTGAATCAACCTCTATCAATCCTCTGCATTCCATGGTATGTTCAGCTATGATTTTTAATTGCATAGAACAAATAAAACAGAGAGGTCTGGGACCAGGTCTTAGAAAATAAAACCATTTTCTTTCTCAAAGCACTTTGCTGCAAACTCTGTTTTTGAGGGTTTTTTAACAGAGGTCCCAATCCTGCAGTCCAGATTGGATCTACCAGGGCAACTTCACCAGTTCTGCTGCCAGCTCCTCACACTCTTCTTAGTCTGGAGTCTGGGAGGCTGCTCTGGGTTCCCTCCTGTGTGTTCTGTTTTTGGGGCTGGGAGAGGCTGGGGTGGGATGGAGTGTCCTGTGGCATGGGAGGAAACCAGGAACGTGTTCACCTGCATTTCAGCTGTTTCCTGTGGCTCAATGAGAGGTTAGAATTTATTTGTTATCAGCCAGCTCCACACTGTGCTTGTGTCAGAATTTTGGGCTCTGTTGGCTTGACAATTTTCAGGTGCACTGTGTGTGCATTTTGGAGATTTACTCCTTATGAGAAGCTGTGATTAGGGAGGGCATTTTAAATATAAGATGCATCAGAAAAATGTTGTTCTGGAGGCAGAAGAGAAGTGCTCTGTTTCCAAAGCTGGGATGATACCAGCTGACAGGTTAAAAAGATCCTTCCTTTGCATGATTTCATTGTGAATTCTCAGAAAACACATTCCATTCCCCAAACCTGTCAGAAGGTCTGCAAAAGCCTGCAGCTGGAGAACAGGCCAGCGTGTCCTGCTGCTGTGACTGCAGCCTCTGAGGGGCCTGAGCAGGGTGAGCCGCTCTCCATCTCCTCTCCCCTGGGTCGCAGCTTTGCCCAGTTAATTCTTTCTGGTCCTGCTGCCCCAGAAAATGCCTTAAGGATGATGTTTCCAGCTGCCTCAGGATAACTAACAAATAAATAAAAGTCAGAACTAGTGAATCTGAAGGAGCTAACTTGTGAAAAAACCCCAACTTTCTTAGCTTTGTGTTCACGGTTGGCGGGGTAACATTTTACAATGTTTTCTCTGCTTTATGGTTTTATGTGTCTGGGGTCTGGAGAAAGGCTTGATTTGTGTCTTCCCAAGGCCCCTTACGATGGCTGTAGTACCTCATCATCCCTTGGTCCTTGCAATTTTTAGAGAACAGCTTCTGTAAGAAATGCTCTGGGCTTCTAGAAATGGCTCATGCAGTAAAGACTTGCCAGAAATGTGCTGGAAAGAGGCACTTGCTGTGTAAAGCCAGTGGATTAGGAGCTGCAGTCCTCTTCAGCAAATATCTCCTTGTGTGTGAAATCAGCTTAAATTCAGTCTGCCCTAACCTGTCTGTGGTTGGCATAGCCCATACAGATGACACATAACCAGTGAATTTGCTACTATGGGAAGAGTAGTTCCTAATAGTTGTATAAAGCTGGAAGCTTGTGCTTGTTTCCTTTTCCTTGGGGGGGAAAAAAAAGAAGGAAAAAAAGAAGAAAAAAGAAGAAAAAAGAAGATGAAGAAGAAACCTCTATGGTGAATCACCACAGGGCTGACACTGACTCTTGTTTTTCTTGAAAATGCGGATTGTACATTGATATTCTGTTCATTACAGGTATTAGCTAATATATTTAACAAGCTATGATTAAGCTGTAATCACCATGCCTCTGGTTAACAAAAGAGGTTAAGAGGCATGTTTTTACACCAAAACCTTGCTTCTTTAGACAGTGCACAGATGATCTCAGTCTGGGACAGAGAATCCTGGAAGGCAGCTGCTTTAGCTCTCTATGTCATAAAGGAGAAGGCAGAAGGAAAGAAGAACTTTGTTTTTGCACAAATTTACTGACCCTTAGGACACAGAACACAAAGTACTTAACTATTCCTTGATGTGGAAGAAAAAATCCAAGAACTAGAAAGTAAAATGGTTTTCTTGTTCATTTAGTACTGGGTACTGGTTTGGAATCTGGCCCCAAACCAGGTTAACTTCTCACCTGGAGGTATTTGAACTGCTGGATACTCAGGATGGACCTGAAATCTGTTTCTTCCAAAAATGGAAGGATCTCCTCACAGAATTGAAAAGGATTTGAATCTTTGACTACATCCGACATCATCCTGGCCTGGATAGAGGATTTCTAAAACTGTTTCAGGAGATCAGCGATTGCACAGCAGCAGGGAGACACTGGCTTCATGAGAAGTTAGGAGAAAAGTGGAGCAGGCAGGAGTAAATGCAGAAGATAGATGTAAGGCCACATGGTTAATTTACTTCAGCTAATTGATTTCCTAGGATGCATTGCAGTTTTAAAAGGATTTATGCAAGAGGAGAAACTACAAAAGGTGGTTTTTTATATGGCCTCAAAACAGATGGAGATGTGGAGAGACTGGAGAGTGGAATGGAAAGCAGGAGGTGGCACATTGCACCAAGTTTAGGTCGGGCTCTGTCTCCCCAGGAGAGAGGATGCAAGCATGGAATCCTGTAATACACATGTCTTGGTTGTACATCTCCATGAATAATGCACTAAACATAGGAATCTTCCTTAGCCTTCACTCTGAGACATTAGTTCTCAATTCCCATGTAGAAGTCCGTGTCTTTCATCCTGGGAACTGATTGTTCAGTCACATGTGCCAAATGAAATACTAAGTGTTCATGTTACCAGCACCTGAGAGAAGACAGAGTCATGGAGGTTGAAGGAATTAATTCTCCATTTTCCTCCAAGAAAGTTGGTTTGGGTGTTTTTAAATGATTTTTTTATAACATGAATGAAAATCTGAGTTGAAATGTTTGATGCTAACTTTGGGTTGGATATCAAGGCATACTTAAGGCTCTGCTTTAGCTGACTGAGTGTGTGTCAAAAGATTCTTCTGTGCTGCTTTTATAACTTGATCAGGGCAATTAAGTTTTGCTGGCACACTGATTGCTGCCTGTCTGTGAAGTCTCATAGGTGTGGGTTTCCTTCCCTCCCTGGGAGATCCCTTTTCATGCTGAAAACTGCCAAGAGCTGTTGTGTGCAGGACACCACATTTGTGTTTTCACTTCAAAATGTGCCCTCCCCAGTGCCTCTTGCTCGCTCTGCAATTGGAGCTTAGAAGAGGAAAAGGTTTTTTTTTTTTACCCTGAAAGAGTTCAAGGCCATCAAACTCCTCTTGATCAGAGCAGCACTTTCAGTTTTCGTCCCAGATGTGTGATAAATCCCTGTGGACCTAACCCTGATTCCAAATTGCCATACAGAGAGCAAAGAGCCCTTCTCAGACATCCTCTACATCTATCCCCCTTGATCACTGCTGATTCGAGAGTCTGATATTTCACTGTCATCTCTACTTGAGATGATTAAGTCTCTCAATCTTTAGACTAAAGGAACTGATATGAACTACTCTGACAGGACAAAGCCTTCCCTCTTCATCTCTCCTGATTTTAAAAGATGCCTGAAATGAGCTGATAAATGGGATTTCAGATGATGGAAGAGGCCAGTCAGCAAAGCCTGTCATGCCAGACTCCCTCATTTTCAAGGGTTGCAAAGATGCTGACTTCTGGCAAAGTTTTACAGACCTTGGATGACTAAGCAAGCTTCATTAACTCAGATTTGACTAATTGCTCGTTTAAGGAAAACAAATAGAAACAGAAAAACTCGGAGCCAGCAAGCCAAATGCTGTGAATAGGATATGGAGAAAATTGCTTGGAAGCCAGCTTCGGGGCATGTGTGCAACCCTGGTTTTGTTTGCTGCTGTTCACATCTTTCCTGCTTCTGTATTTCTGCCACTGCTGAAGGCCGGTGTGTCAGCCATGACTTTCTTTATGCTATCAGCAGCTATTCCTTTGTTACTCACTGATTGCACCCTTCTCACTTTTCTTCATTCTCTTATCTAGACCATTTCAGTAAAAAGGAGGCAACAGAAAAATCTTATCCCCCCTCTGAGCAACACCCTGCTGGAATCTTTAAAAAATCTGGAGGATGAAAATCAGATAGTTGGTATAATCTAGCTGTGACCTGATTTTTCTTCACCAGTGGTCCTTAAACACTAGCAGAAGTCATCCATATATTCTTTACTCACCTCCCCTTTTTACCATCCCTAATTTGCTCCTAACCCGAACTATTAGTCTAGGAATTTCCAGGAGACCTAAATTTAGTTTTGATTTAGTCACTGATTTAACCAAAGGTATTCCTTATTGTATAGTTTCCTTCCTGATGTAGTTCTTTGTCTTGTAAGTTTAATTGATAGGTTTGGTGGGGCTGGGGATTTGTTACCTTTCACTGCTCATGATTTTTACCCAGTCCTTTGCTGAGGCCCTTGTTCCACCCACAGCCTCAAGGACTCCACTAATACATCTTAAAAAAAAGGAAGAGTGTGTTCATCTGGTAATTTATTCATGATGAATAATTTGCCATTGTCTCACACACCAACTTGACTGTCAGGAGTGCTCAGATGGTTTTGTAATGAGCTTGTTTGAAAGGTGCTTTATTTAAAGAAAGACAATTCTTCACGGGCAAGCATCACTTCACAGTGGGAAAATAAACACAGCACTTAAGATCATCAGTATCCTATTATTCATGTTAGCCTGGGCAGCAGAAGCCTCCCTGGTTTGCTGTTTGCCCTTGTGCCCTGCAGGACCAATGATTTCACTTTTCTTTACACATGGGGGAACGATTTCAGCTGAGAAACTGCTGATGGTTGGTTTTAGAGTATCCCACTAACCTCGGAGAAGGGCTGTGGGTTGGTGCTCACCTGAATGGTCTGAAAGGAACACCTTTTCTGTCAAATTATGTGCTCAGTCCAGTTAGTGGTACCTGTTGCTGAGGGGCCTGGTGGGGATAGTTCCAAGTGTGTTTGTCAGCTGCCCAACACCACAGCACCCCGATTCCTGCTGCTCCTGAAATACCCAGGTGTGACCTCAGTATCCGTATCTGTGACTGGAAATATCCAGACCTCCAGCATCTGTATCTGTGACTGGAGAGGACGTTTTTTTCTAATGGCAATTTCTAGGCTGTGGAGGTCTCAGTGGGTGTTTTTGGCTTGTTCTGGGATGGATGATTTGGAGGAAGGCTCTCCCATCCTGCCTCATAATTGCTCCACGTGCAACCACGGTGTGATTCCCTGCCATGGGGAACTGCCAGGGTCCTCCAGACCCCCCGGCACCTTCTCCTCCAGATGCTGGGGAACAGGCACCAAGGCAATGCTTGCCTTGATCATTATTACACATCCTAAATAATTCCAGGTCCTCTCTTGCTTAACTCTTTAAGCCCTCTGATGAACCTCACTTATAAGAACAAGCATATTATTTGTCTAGGCAATTTGTGAGCATTGTGTCTATCCCACATTTCCAAAAACGGGTTTTTTTGCACTTCCAAAAGTGTAAGTTAAGAAGACACTCTGAGATTAACTTTGGCAATTTGATTTCAGTGGGAATTAAGCCTCTGAATACATATTTAGCATCAGGAAATCAGTCCTTAAGCATTAAATAACAATAGCCAAATCCTTAATTTTCATTTTAAGCTGAGAAACGGAGCTGTTACTTTGCCAACTCAAGACACAATTTCTTTTTAAACATTCTCACAGTTTTGTGGGAGACAACAGGCACAAATCACTTTATGTATTTTGGCAATTCCCTTATTTTTGGAGGCAGTGCTTATACCGCATGAATTGCTAGTATTTTAATTTATTATTAGTATTAACATGGAGGATTTTAGGGTGGGTTTTTTTGGTATTTGGTTGTTTTTTTTGTTTTTTTTTTTAAGTAATGCTCACCCTGAATCACAGCTCTGCATGGATGCTCTTTTTCTGTCTCTGTTCTGTTACCAGCAAAGCGAAGCTGTTGCTCTGCCTTGTTTTGGAGCCCTTGATCTGCCGTGCACCTGTCTGCACACTTCTGTGTTTTGCTCCTCATAATGAAGTCCAACAGCTGCCAAGCCAGTTGAGAGGGGAAAACGCTTCCTTTTGACACCAACATGTGGAACCATTTGTTCCAAACTGCATCTCCTTCAATCACGTATGCTGCATCCTAACAGAGAGCCTTGTTGAAATTATTTCTGCTGGCATACCCCAGCACTCAAGATGTTCCAGAGTGAATCATGATGGAACCTCTCCTAGGCTCAAGATAATTTATTAAAAGCTGCGTTCGTTTGGAGGTGAAACATTGGCAACAAGCTTTAATTTAAATCCTGTGATGATTTTGTGAGTTTTAAATGCTGTGTGGCGAAGGATAAAGGAAATAAGTTGTAATTGTCATAGGAGGCACATCAGTAGGAATAGAGGGAAGTGGCCCTTATGGAATGGAATGAGAATCCAGCGCTGTTTCTTGTGTCCATATCGACTCCCTTAAAAAACTGAAAATGACATACATTCATCCCAAATTCATGCTAGAAACCTATAAACTCATTCATGGTAGAAAATTCTAGCAAAACCAGATTTCTGAGTCACATAGTAGCAAGTGAAAATGGAGTTAGGTGAACGCAGGGCAATTTATATTAGACAGGACAATTTATTAAGTAACAGTGGAAACAGCATGTGATTGTATAAAGCAGTGGTGGATTTAAGATGCGTATTTGTATTGTATCCTGTTATTCCCAGAAAGCTGCAAAATGGCCCTCGGGAGGAAAGAAAAGAAAAAATATTCAATTAAATGGTTCTCTAGGGTTTTTTTACCTTGATTGCCACAGTGTATTTTACCTGTTTTTAACTTCTGGAAATGGTAAACAACCTCAGATGAAACTTTATCATAAAGCTGCACTATAGAAAAGAATTCGTGTCCCAACTGTTGTTTGACAATTGAAAATGAAATTTTGTTAGGAAAAATGCCAGTCAGCCTTCTCTTTACGGGACGCTGCTAATTTCCCCTGTGCTCGTATGATAGAGGCAATTGCAGTTGTGTTTGATTGCGAAACACAAAAGTGCAAAAGGTTGCCTGAGGAAGTAAGTCTGCTGCACATAAAGAGAAGGCCAAGGAAATACTGATTTAGACAGCTCAAAATTAAAATATTTGCCACTTCTCACTTAGCTGGTTCCCAGCTGGCTTGAAGTGAGTCACATTCCTTCTGATCAAACCCTCCAAGGTAACGGTGTTACTGGGGGTGTCATCTTCCCCTCCTCCAAACAAAAACAATCAGTTATTGAAAAGAATGAAAAGTTATACGAAAAGAAACACTGAAATGGCAAAGTGCCAGCTGGGGAAAAGGCTTGGTTTCATTTTGCCCTTTTGTTCCCACAAGACACATCAAATGACACTCCCACCATAACATACACCCCTAATAATGGCAATAATAGCAGCAGTACATCTTATTGCACACAGCACCTGTGAGCAGATGACATTCTTGGAGCTCCTCAGTGATTTAAAAGCTCCTGCAAGATTAAAACAAGGGACAATTAAGTGGAATTCAATACAGAAATAAAATCAGCCTGCCATAAAGGAAATACTTTTGAAATTAAAAAAAAAAAAATCCAACACCTGTATAATATTAGTGGTATATGATTCTATCAGGTTTTGTAGCTGTTTGCAGATTTACCACCCAAATCAGTGGTAATCATGCAACAAGGTGCATGTCAGCTCTGATCCTGTTTTCCACTTGAACATATAAACAAATGGAAAGTTGTTCCCGGTGTGGGGATGTGCATGTCAGGGAGGTGAATGTTCATTTTAAGAAACCTCATGCAATTACACTGAGGGACTCCCTTAATTTCCCTTAATTTCCATAGCCCGGGTTCTGCAGCCAGTGCTGGGAGGAAAGGGGAAGGGTGGCAGCAGATTTCCGCCTGATTTTCTCTAGCACTTGAAGATGAGGAGTTTTAGTCAACTCCCAGCCTGGGAGCAGGGACTGTCTGAGTCAACCACGTCCAAAGGCCACCGAGAGGCAAAGCAGCACCAAAACCCAGGTGAGTCTCCACTTGTTTCTTTCTGAGAGATGCCACCACCCTGGACCCTTGCTGACTTCAGGAAATTCAGGTATGTTGCTCTAGAGGCAGGAAGTCTGGAGAATTGTTTTAAACCCAAAATAAAGTAGGGTAGTCACTCTTACAGCATTGAAAGGCTCAACAGTTACAGCATTAATAAGAAACATTAAGCTTTTGTCTTTTTAGCTTACAGGCAAATAATTATCTTCCTTGTGCTGAAAGTGGAGGATAATTGCAGGCATGGTTTAGAATTATTTTTCTCTTTTTTTTTAATGGAAGAGACTATTTTTTAAAGGACTTTTTCAGATAGGTCATACAAATTCGCTTTCTCTTGGGCAGGCAGGTTAACTGGTCTAAGGTGACTTGTCTGCAATTAGTGCAAATACTCATCCATGCTTAATTGCATTTTTAGAGCTTCACATTAGTAATTGGCTATGACATCTCCTCTAGGTCTTCCTACTAATTCTCAGGCTTTCATTAAAAAAATAAAACACTCATGCTTGGCTTTCAGCTTGGAAAATGCTTGTAAATGAGCACTTCAGGAATATCAGCTGGAGAAATCAGTATCTACACAGTATTCATTTGTAGAAATCTGGGCTCTTTTAAAACTAAACAACAAAAAAATAAAAGCCCAACCAAAGAGAACCTCTCTGGGAGCCGGCTTGGTCCCTGTGGGTTTGAAACACATGGTTTTCCCTGGGTTCTATCTGCTTGTTTTGGTGCAGGCTCCCACAGAGAGGAACAGGAGAAGTGCTTTGGGTGCTCACCACGACGCTCCCAGGCTGGGTTCCGGCGGATCCGTGGGCTGAGGAGCAGCAGCATTCCTCACAGCTGGGACACAGCAGAGCTGCACTCCAGCCCATTTGATCAGCTGGAAGATCAAACCCCACAGTTTACATTCGGGGAAACCTCCCGTGCAGCTCAGCAGGTTTTCTCTCACTCAAGAGGGAGGAGTAAAGGCCCAGCTCCCTGAGAGCACCAAAAGGGAGACTTGCTTACATTTCTTTTTCTTTTCCCTTCCCTTTCCCTGAAAGACAATTCATTTGAATTTTTCTTGACTCTAGCCACCAGAAACCAAATCCAGGAGAGAGAAACAATGCTAAACACAGTCTTAGAGAAAAGAAGTGCTGGCAGATAGAAGGTTTGAAAAAAACATTTCAAAGCACCTGATGTTTTCTCATATTTTTGATCTCCTTCTTATTAATTACTAGGAAGAGTTACAATTGTCATCACATTGTGTTCCCCAAATTCCCTCACCCAATCATGCTATTCCATCAAAAGCCAGTGAACCACAGAGTGGACATAAGTTNAATTGTCATCACATTGTGTTCCCCTAATTCCCTCACACAATCATGCTATTCCATCACATTGCTATGTGATGTGATGTGATCACAACCATGCTATTCCACACAGTGGACTTAAGTCTGATTTCCTCCTCATCTGGTAATTTTACCAAATCTTTCTGTCCTTATCATACTGGCGATGAATGCATTTCACCAGGTGAGGAAAGCACGTCTGAATTTGGGATACATCAACACATCTTCGCTTGCTCCTTCGTGAATCATTTATTTCCTGGGGAAATCACAATTTCTGAACTATTGCATGGCAGGAGAAGATCCAGACCAGCAGCTGGTTTAGCGGGTCTCCAAAAATAGATTGCTCCATGTTCTGACATAGGCACAATCTGTCAGTGAGTGTAGCTGATGTTCTTGGGACACTCTGAGCTTTGGTGGGTTGGGATGTGCTGAAGTAGACGCAAACCCAGCTGAGTTTGCTGTCAGTGGCAATGTGATAGTGGCAGAACAGAGCACAGGGCAGGTGAAACACCTGGGTTAACCCAGGCTTTGGGAACTGTTTTGAATCCTGTCCCATGTCTGTTTGCTCTTTGCTGCAGTTTTGGGACCGCTGTAGCTCTGAGAGCTGCAGGTGCTGCTCCCATCGCACTTTCCTGCTCTCTCTGCCACACTCTGCTTTAAGTGCCTCAGCGATTCCATTTTATCATAATGAGATGGGTACCATGCATCCATCTGATGTCAACTGATTGCAGAAAGAGCATTCAGTGGAAGTTTAATTAGCATGTAACTGATAAGTCCAATTACTCTATAATGATTTGGGAATTACATGAGCTACGTATTCCATGATTGTGGCCCCATATAAAACATGAAACTTGTGAGAAAATTTTAGCTACTTAATGAACACTTAAAAAAACTTATTCTGCATTTAATCAGATATCAATTAGTTGGAAAAGGGAAATCTTAAATTAACATGTATTAGCAGTGTTAATTGGCAGCAGCCTTTGCATTGAGCCAAGTGCAGCATGGCAGCCCATTTCCACCACGGTGTGTAACACAGCACGGAGTGTGCAGCCCAGGCACTGCCTCTTATTGAGCCATTATTTTGTAAGAAACTCAATTATTCCCTTATACTGGGGGTGGATCTGACACATAATTAATTCTGGCTTGTTTCAAAAAATGCCTACATAATTAGCAATGCATGAAATACATTATCCCTGGCATACTTTTAAAACCTTAGTAGTTCCCCTTTGAAACTGGCCCTTGCTGTTTAATTAACAGACATCGTATTGCAATATGAAATTTGAGGTGTTGCCATTTTGGCAGCGTTTGAAGTAATGTTGTTCATTATGGTTGCCATGGAGCACACTTCATTTCATTTGTGATCATGTGTCCTTATTGATGGGAAGAATATCTTGGGGACAGCACCCACAATGTTACTTCAGAACTGCTGGTTTATATTTAAATATGTGCTCTGGAAATCAGAGTAATGTGTGCAGCAGGAGTATTTTTACTACATGTCTCTGGTGTGGCATGGTTATTTCCCAGTGGTTGTGCAAGAGCTTATCCAATCATTCTGGTGTCAGAGGCTGAAATTTTGGGAAGGTGTGGGAGACTAGTCTTCAAAAAAAGCCGAGAAAAAAGAGTTGTCTCTGAGAGAGTTCAGGATACGAAGGTTGGGTGTTTTCAGTAAACTGGCATCTGAGGGAATATTGCTCTTTTCCCATTAAAACCTGCAGGGATCTTAGCTGGATTGGTCATTCAAGTTAGATGCTAAATGGCCTGAAACTAGAGGTTGTTAATAATCACCAACATGCTCTGAATTGTCCAAAAATAAGTATAACCTGGACGTCAGACAGCTCAACATGCCTTTTCTTAAATAAGTTGGTAAAACCCACAAAAAACCACAGAAAAAAAATCTTGGTTGTTGAAAATTCTCATAGAAGAAAGTATTTAATTTTGTTCTGCTTGATCTCTCTTAGCCTCTTAAAGTGACATATGACTCCTACTGCTTCTAGTCCACCAAAACACCGTGAAAGTATAAAACTCCCAAAAATATTCTGTCTGTATTCAAGGGGGAAGGGAAGGGTTACAGACCTATTGTTTCTCTCTTTGCTCATAGCCAAAGGGTTTTTTATTCTCCAGATATATTTGGGTACCAGATGGCAGATTGATTTCCGACTTGTCAGGCAGATTAACTGAAGTTAAGACCCTAAATCCGTTTGGGGGCCTGATGATCCTGCTTAGCAGAGATGACAATGATCTCACCCAAAGGTAGGCACTTGGTACTTGGGAAGATGAAACGGGCTTGTAAACCCAAATCCAAACGCAAATTTAAAGCTTTATTCTGAGAAAGGGATGTTTGACTCTTCTGAAACAAAGGAGGCAAAACAATGACCCCCACTGAAATATTTCACTTGGTTTCCTGTGAAAAACATTTTTGTTCTGGATTCCAGGAATACCAAGTCTCTCCCTCCTTGCCTTCCCTCTCTGAGCTTCCTAGAAAAGCGTATTTGTCTTATTGCCACTGCTAATGTTGCCCCAAATTAATTTTTGACTGAGTGATCATGGCTGCTGAACAGTGCTGGACACTTGGAAGGTGTTGGGCTGATATTGGGTGATATCAGTAAGGATATTGGAAGTGTTTAGAAAGCCAGGTAATTCCAGTGGGCTTCTTGGCTGCCTTTAGTACAGCAGAATCACTCCGTGGTCAGCTGGGGGTGCTCACAGTGCTCAGGTGCATTTCTGTCCTGCTGGGTGGCACTGGCCTTAATGGGGCAAGGCTGTGGTCAGAAAATGCTGCCTAAGGGTGGCTGTAATAACCACTTCTGCTGAAAATAAATTAGAGCTATGCACAGAACTGGCATAAAACAGGCCATTGGGAACATTAGGTTTGCACAGGAAGATCTCATTGGTTTGTGTGTTGATCTGATATTCCAGAAGAGGTAACACTGTTTTGTGAGCTTGGCTATTTTCAACTATTTTTTTCTATTTCTCTGGTAAAATTTACGAAGATATTGAAACAGAATAGAAACAAATGGAAAGAAATTCAGGTCAAACTCAGTTTTTTTCAAAGTGGAAATTATTATAGCTATGTTGAAAGTTATCCTTAGTGCAGCACAGACTGTTTGATCAAAAAAACCCTCCAACCAACCAACCAAAAAGTATTGAAATGGATTTTTGCTGTGAGAACATTTTATGGAGTGCAGATTTGTGTGTGTTTGTGCTCCAGCTCCTTGGGTCTGGTTGGTCTACAAGAAACAGGACAAGGACTGAACAGCCTAAGGAGGCTCTAAAGCCCTTCCCCAAGCCTGACCCCGGCGTGGCAATTTGAGGCTGAGTAAGGGACCCTGCTTCACTTGCAGGGTGAGCTGTGAGCTGTCAGCCCAGCCTGCAGGGCTGGCTTTTCCTGGCAAAGCCCTGTCACCTCAAGGCGAGTCACAAGGTGCTGCAGAAGCCTGGAGAAAGCATCATTTCTCTCCCTTGTCATCACAGATTCCAAGGCAAAGTGGTGAGAGATCTGTGAGTGTGGCTTTAACGAGTTGCAAGCATGGCACAATGATTCAATATGAGCCAGAAATTAGTCAGGCTGAGTAGCAAAATGACACTTTCTTTCAAAACCACCACAAAAGCATACTGTAATTTTGTATAATTACTGATCAACTGCCGTTGATTTATGCCTCTCATTTGCCATCAAAGAACCAAGTAGAATTTAGCCTGAGCACCAAAGAGCAACTGGATGCCTTTCTGACAGAGAGTACCAAATAATTGTGCCAGATGCACCTGGGCTGCAGGATCACAGACACTTCTGCCATGAGAAATTGTAACCTAAGAGCACCAATTTCTCCTGAGAAGGGAATTTTTTTCTCCAGCGGAGCAAGGCTTGTCCTTTGCTAACACACTGACTCATGTTTGCCCTGTTGCAAGGACAAGGAGCCAGATCAGTCCCACCTCGATTTGGCACTTTTCTGAAGAGTCTCAGCTGGACCCCAGGTGTTGTGCGCTCCTTCTTTCACTAAAAATAGGTGAGATGTCTTCACAGGTTGCCTAATGCATTATGAACATAAATCTGTTCATTCCTGGCTGCCGTCACAGGCACTGACATTTTTAGCCAAACTTCTTGCTGCTTTTATGACTGGTGGTTGAATCAGCATTACCTGGACTGTATTTTGGGTAATGGGGACGTGCAGCAAGGACCAGCATGGGGCTTCTGTCCAGCTGGTGGTCAGTGCTGGCTCCTGCCCTACCTGGGCTCCACTGCTGAGCTGCTGCTGCATCCTCCAGCTGGAGCAGGACTGTGGGTCTGTACAGGAATATCCAGTCCCTGACCAAAATAAAACTTCTACCTGGCATTGCTGTAGCCAAACGTGTCTATCAATGAGAATTTGAGTAATAGTTTCAGAGCCTGACTTCCTGGTGCTTTTGTGGGGTAATTTAAATCAATTTTGCTGTGTGAAAAATTATAATTTCTGTCATCTGACACAACGTTCTGTTGGGAAAATTCCCTGCTCTGAGGAGCCTAAAATATGAGATGGGAACAGCAAAATCTTAGTTTTCCTTTCTGCCTGCTCCCTTGACACTGAAAGGAGACCAAAACCTCAGAAGAGATAACAGTGTGATTTTTGATGCACCAGCTGTGTTTTGAAGTGCCACTGGGCTGTGTGTGTCTGGGTGTGTACAGGCACTGGAGGTCTGTGTGGGCCACTGCACGTGAAGAAAGTGCTTGTATGCACTTTTTCTCTCTCCTGGCTGAGACTGTGGGGTTTTGAATTGATTCTTATGAGGGCAGAATTTAAATAAAGTGGAAAAGGCAGCAATTCCACAGTGCAGGCTATTGATTTATAGTTTCCCTTTTGAGCAGAAAGTGGTAGGTTACAGGGCAGAGAAGTGCTAGGAGACAAGGCAAAAGGATAAAAAAGGGTTTGGGAGAAAGGAGGAGAAAGGAGGTTGAAAAGAGCAGCTACAGAAAAGCGGGAGACACTACAGACAAAGGGGCTTGTAGGAAAAGGGCAGCACCAAGAATGTTTGAGAAATTGTGTGGGTAGGGTAACAAAAACAAGGGAATCATCAATCTGAGTAGAGGGTAGGCAAGGCAAACAAGAGACGGGGTAAGAACATAGAGGGGGATAACAGGAGCTGAACCACTTCTTCTCGGTGGTGAAATCCAATCCTTCTCTGCTCTCTGAGGCTGTTCTCCACACGGGGCTGGGCTTCTCCAGCACCCCTGGTGGAGGCTGCTCCTGCTGAGCATCACTTGGGTGCACAGGACTGCTCAGCTGGACCAGTCACGGTCCTACCAGTTTTCCTGGTGAGTGTTCTTAGTAAGTCTTTTCCAGGGCCTGGAAAGTTGAAACTGTAAGGGCAATTAAAGAAACAGGCTTGTTACATATAGACAAAATTGACTGATTAATAAAAAGGCATGAAGGTAAAAGCAACAGCTTAGGATTTGTATTTAGACCTCTATTCCAGGATATCATCTTTGGAAACACAGCACTTGTGGGATTTTTTTTGGCTAAAAGACAATGGAGGGCCGGAGTTAAGCCAAAGGAACTTTCTCTCAAGGCGTATCGGAAGTTGGGGAGGCGGGGAATGATTCATCATTCCGAAATCTCAGAATAGATTTGCTAAATTTACAAATTCCATGTTAATTCCGATTCTCTTCTCCAGCCTTGACTGGCAACAGCTGTTCCCTTTGTTCTACTTCACTCCTTGGCTTCGTCATTTCCCATCAAAAGGTACCTGTTTGTGTGCCGTGAGATCCTGAGCTGGTTTGGGAGATGACAACAGGAAGGGGATTGGTCTTTGCATAGTGAAGGAAAAGGAAATTTTTTTTTTGCTTGTTTCATTTTCCACTGCCCAATTTCTGTAATTATTCTAGCAACGATTGTTTGTAGGCCTAATTCTGGAAAGAACAAAGTTTTGATGATTGCAGGATTTTTGGACAAAGCAAACTTGCATCTCTATGAGAAGCTCCTTTGAGACTTTTTTGCCCTCTTTCAAACAAAGCCACAGAGTTCTGTGACCTTGTTGGTCAGTCAAGCAAAGAAAATTGAATTTGAAGTAATTAATACTTGCCACAACGTGCTGGGGAATATGCTAACAACCAAGAACTATTTGCAACAAATTAGTTCAATTAATTAAACAGACAAAGATGAAACTATTCAGATAAATTATTCCTTTTGTCCAGGTCTAATAATAAATATCAGCGACAGGTTTCTTTTGGCTGTTGCACTGCTGATACCTTCACTGATGAGTCTTGACTCTTCAAGTAAGCAAAGAAAGCATAAAATGTAGCATTCTCACAGGATTTTTATTCTGGTTTGATTTGGAATTTTGAGAAGCACCTCCTGTCTTCAGCTTCTATATTTTAGAAAGAATGAGAATTTACTAGTGTTAAGTAATTGGAGACCTAGCAACCAGAGATATGAGAACTGGGACTGCCCAACTTCCAGAAAAAGGGGATGCACGAAGATGAGACACAAAAAAAAAGCATGGAGGATGACAAACTCTTGTATATTTGACTGGGTTGGGACAAATTACCACGGAATAAAAACCACTGAGAAGTTCTAAATAAAATATTATTACTGGAAGGTTCATTAAACCTGTAGGGGATCATCTACAGTCCCTGGCATTGGAATATTTTAAGAACAGTCAAGGCATGATTTTAAGTCCAATGTGCTCTACCTTGAGACCCAGGGAATAGGCACCAGGATGTTAATCCATGTTACTGCCATGTCTGTGATTCTGGTACAAGTTGTGTGAAAAAATAAGAATTTAACCAGGGAGAATATTTGTTTTCACTCATCTAAGGATTAAATGTCATCTGAGCATCACTTACTTTAAACTGGTAGAAACAAAACAAGGGGGTCTGGGAAGCAGGAGAAAGTAGTGGTGCTGCTTTGTACATGTTTTGAGTAAAGTTTTCCCTGTTTTAGGGGGCTGCATGTTTTCTATCTGTAAGCCAGGTTTAGCATCTCAGAATGCCCCCGTGTTAATGCACCCCAGCTGTAACGAGGTAAGTGGAGACAGAGATGAAGAATGTTCATTCCTCTACCAGGAGCTGCACACTTGTGAGAACTGGAAAACAGAACCACGAGGGTCTGGTGGTGGGATCTGCCACGTTTTCCTCACTGTGGCTTTCAGGCTGCTCCATCAGTGTCTTTGAAAGGTCACTGTCAGTCGTGCCGTGGCTCTCCTCCGTGCACTGAGTGCTTCTGATGTGCCACTGGCTGGAAGTTAATTCCCCTCTGTATCCTCTCCTCTGACAGTGACAGGGACCTTGAACCACCTTGACCCTTTCAGTTATTTTGAGAAATCTCTCCCTTATTCAGGAGCCTCTTTTGTTACTTGTGATTTCTCAGGGGCTCCTGCAGAGGAGTTTGGGGGTGTCTCAGGAGCCATTCTTGGGCTGCAAGACGGTGACACAGAGCTGAATGTACCAGAATGTGCCCGAGACAAGTTTTGACACACCGTGTTATCACAGCCAGAACTAACTTAGAGACCATTATATGCATTTATCATACAGTACTAAAGTATGAAAGACTCAATTAAAGTTTATTTGATATAAAATTAACACTCCTTTCTTCCTCCTTACTGTGCTGATTACGTTAAAACAGAACAATGAGGCAGCTGCAGTGGAACAGTATCAGAGAAATTTCTGTCAGCATTTACTATAGACAAAATTACAAGGCTGGGTTTTCTCAGCCTGCTCCTCCAGCCAACTGGCTGCACATGCTGCAAAGGCTTTTTCATCCTACCATGGACTGCAAAAAGAATGAAATTTTCCTCCTTTTTAAAAAGTGAGAGAATGGTGCAAGCACAGGAAAAAATTGCCATATTCAGCCCTTGCATTGTGCCTCTCCTCCACAGCTTCCCAGGGCTTGGATTCAGTGAAGCCTCTCAGTGCTGGTACAACTTCAGGCACCCACGCAGGGCCCTTGAAGTCACCGTGGGTCTCTTTTAAAAAGTGCAGTTAAACACATGTCTCACTTGAACTTTAGCTGAATTTGAATGTTGGAATTTTCCAAAGGAGAATACTGTGTTTTACAATTAATTCTATTCGTGTAATTTTAGTGTAGAGGGAAAACTGGATGGTAATGATCACCTTTGAAAACCAGTCAATGAAAATCAGTCACTCGGACTGTGTTGCTTTTACTTTTTTTTTTTTAATAGTGAAACAAAAATTCCCTAATTGGGGTTACTTTTATGGGGTCTTTAGTGGAATTTCTCTAGAAGTTTTTTGGATCTACTCCTATTAAATTTTATACAGTTCGGTTCCACGAGAGTGAAAAGTAATATTTCAAAGGATAACTCTGTTGAAACACTCATTTTTTTTATCATAAGGATTTTTTTTTTAAACACGTCCTTCAATTTATTTTTTCATCTATGATGGAGTTGGAATAAGAATAGTAATTTGACAATGTAAATTTGCATGGAAATATGCTGCCTAAAAACCCATTTATTACACCAGTTATAACTCAAGCAGATATGAAATGGCCCAAAGGTAAAGCAGAGTTGATGGCAGAATAAAAATGTGCATGCAACTTTTTATGAGCTGAAGTTTGTTGACTTTGTGGTTATTTTCATTTAATAAGTCTCCAGATGAATATTAACTTTTTTTTTGCTGGATGTTTCCTTCTGGTTCTCTGGAACTGAAATAAGAATAATTGGTGAGCTGATTAATATTTGGTTTCATTTCAGCCTTTGTATTCCTTGCTGAAATAGAACTTTATGGCTTTTTTTTTAAGGGTGATTCGACTTTTCCATTTCCCAGTGACTCAGAAGGGATATTCCTACCCCAAAAGCAGTCACAGATTGTAGTTAGCTACTGTAACTTTTCTGCTTTTGCAGTAGTGGACATGCACTGCTTTCCTCACGTTCAGATTCACTGAACACGATGTCAAAAGAACAGAGTTCTACTCCAGCTCTGGTTTGGGATTTTTTGCTGTTTTCCATCCACGTTGTTTCCTGACTTACAGCTGAGAATATTCATTCACTATGAATTTTATGAAACAGGTGAAGTGATTTAGGGTTCAATAACAGAGAGCAGGAAAGGTGCCTCTTTCAAAGACATCCAAGCCTGCTCCCACCCTGCTCAAATGAAAAGTGGGTGGGTTCTCAGCTGGCTTGTGGGCTTGTGTTTTCTGGGCAAAGATGAGACTTCCTGGAGTGGAGACAGGAGAAATCTTAAGAAAAAAAAGAATAGGATGAGATTTTATATTTGTTTTCCAGTTATGATGTAGTATCTTTTCTCTCTGATGGTGTAGCCAGACCCTGAGCCATGGCTCTGGGGCTGAAGCCAGTTTAATGCTGATTTTGTGCATCTTGCAGCTGCCAGTCAAGGCAGATATTGCACGTTTCAGCAAAGTCTTGGTATCCTTCTGAAGAGTCACCAGGCTATAAAATCCAACTTTGAAGCTGCAAATGAAGCTGAAATGTCATATAATATTACAAGGGTTAACTGGGCAATAATTACTATTCTGGTCTCTTACTCTCTGCTAATGACAAATTAAAAAAGAACAAAAAGAAGGCAAAATTGCTGATGTTTCTATACTGCAGACAACAATGACCATCACATGGGTTGTTATAATCATCACAGGCTCGTGGTACTTTTCAGCTGAAATAGTTTACTGGTTTTTATCACTGACTAGTGATGTTTGCTGCTTTAGAAATTAGCTCTGTAATTTTAAATGTCTTTTTCTCCCATGTATTATGGACATGTAAATAGGGTAATATTTTTCTCTACTTGCTTTTGTTTGGTTTTCTGACTCCTTCCATATTGATTTGTCTCAGTGCCCTGTGAAATTGATTACATTTGCTTGTTTAGAAATGAGGTTTCTGGAATTCTGCATTATATTTACCACTCAAGAAAAAAATGACAGCAAAGAAACGAGTTTCTTTTAGAAATGAAACAAAAGCCTCATTCAGATGAGAGTTAATTTAATGAAAGTATTTAATCTTCCCCTCCTCCCTGTCCTGAAGCAAGAAGTTATGGCACTTTTTTATTTTAAGATCTCCTTGCCATGTTTATTCTGAGCCGTTCTCCGTGTACTGGCAGAAATGAATTTTTATTCTGTTAGGCCTGCTGAGATTATCCTGCTCTGTAACAAGCAGCTTTAGTCCTTATTCTGGTTTGAGTGTCGCCAACAGACAGAACTACAGGTCTTGCTGCAGCATATTCACTTAAATTTAGTATTGCCTTTCATGTGAATTTTAATTCCTTTTTGCATGACCAGAAAAAACCCATAGAATGATTTTGGCTGTAAAAGACCTCTAAGGTCATTGAGTCCATCACCTGAAATGAAGCAGATGGCAATTACTTCTGTAGCAAGTTCCCATTCTGCCAGGTTTCACAGAATGCTAGAAAGGTTTGTCTTGGAAGGGACCTCAAAGATCATCTGTTTCCAAGTCCATGCCATGGTCAGGGACACCATCCACTGTGCCAGGTTGCTGCAAGCCCCATCCAACACAGTCTGGGACATTTCCAGGGATGGAGCAGCCACAGCTTCTCTGGGCAACCTGTGCCAGGGCCTCACCATCCTCACAGGGAAGAGTTTCTTCCTAATATCTAATTTAAATCTACCCTCCTTCATCTTAAACCCATTCCCTTTTGTCTTATCACTGCGTGCCCTTGTACAACGTCCCTCTCCAGCCTTGTTTTGGGCCCCCTTTAGGTGCTCTAAGGTTGAAGCTCTAAGATATCCCTGTTTGTTCCAGAAGATTTCACCCATCCCATCCCCAGCCCAGAGAAGGTTTCAGTGCAGCGTCACTCTGAGCAAACAAACCTCTTCCTCCCGGCTTGGCAACATGGTTTGACAGGTCCTGCTCAGCAAAACTCCAGCTGGGGAGCTCTGTCTGTGCTTCTGGCAGTCGGCCCACTGGAAAACTGGACTCCAAGGAAAGTTGTGGCTGTCAGACTGGCACCCTGCCCACAGCTGGAGAGCTCTGTGTGCTCGGGGATGGCTGAGTGCCCTGCCCTGGCAGTGGGACACCCTCTGAGGAGGAACAACCTCTCCTGTTCACACAGGAGACAGATAAAGTTTGGTCTTGCTGGTTGCCTAATGTCAGCCTGGTGCCTTTTTGGAGACAAGCAGACCCATCTTCAGTTCTCTTGGGAGCTGGAGTGTTTTGCAGAGAAACTGATGCCTAATTTTAAAGACAAGAGGCAAGGCAGCTGCAGCCCAGCTGTGTGGAAATCTTTTAGCAGTGTCAGGACTGGGATGTGGATTCTTTTTTATCCTACAGCCTAGAATATCTGCTGGAAAGGTCCCCTTATGGCTTTTCTGGTTTTATTTTGTGTCTGGGGCAGCTGCAATAGCAGAGGACAATAGAAGAAGGTTGTGCTTTGTGGAGGTGTCAATCTTTGATCTGGAAAAGCTGCTTCCCCTCCAGGTGTACCCACGCAAATGGGCACAGCAGCCCTGACTTTGAGCTTCTCTTGTTGTAAATCTTCATCTTCACATACCTGTGACAGAGAACATTAAGCTCGACCTCAGGTTCTGGAGATCCAGGAGAGCTGGGCACATTTATTTCCCAGTAACTAATCTCCCACCTGGATCCCCACCAGCAGGTTTGGTTCCTCCTCTGGCACTCCAGGACCTGAATCCAGCCAGACTGCTGACAAATGCAGAGCACGATAAGGATCTTTAAAAAGAGAAATAGCTGTGTAGCTATGCATTGCAGTTCCATTTAGCTTTCAAATTGCTGCTGTGTAAAAAAAAATCAGATAAAGTATATTTCATGGAAAGGTCCTGTCATGATTTTCCCTCCAGTATAACCATAATATGTCCTTCAGACACTGTGAGAGGGAGCGGGGAGAGGTGAGAGGAAGAAAGAAGAAAGAAACACTGGCTCCCAGTGTTAGCTACATGTTTAGGGACCCAAAGTTTGAAGTGGAAACTAAATCATGCCTCAATGTAAAATGTACCTTATAGTGGAATTAAGAAATTCCACAGAAGAGAAATGACCTCAAGCCAGGCTATTCTTTCTCTTTCTCCCACTTCCTGCCATGTTTTTATAGCTATTATTGAACAAAACCTGTGTCACAACAGATTAATCTCTTGAATGATTCTCCCTTGAGTAGGAAAATGTCTTGGGCCCCGTGTGAGTGTGTGAACAAGGTATTACAGCAACCTGCTTGTAGGGGGCTGCTGGGAGAGGAGCAGGAACAGGGGCTGCTTTGAAAGTGCTTTGTCCCTTTCCAGGGGATCACTGAAAGAAGCAGGAGATGAGAGACCACTTCTGTGTGGTGTGGTCAGTCTGAGGGCTCGGGCACCCCTTTGTCAGGGAGCCGAGGGAGAGAAGATGCAACATCATCGTCCTGGCAAAAGGGGGGTGGTTGGCACATGTTGATACCTCAGCTTGGAGAGCTGGAATGCAGTGTCTGCTACAGAGACACGGGACTGCAAGGGCAAGGGCTGCATGGAGACAGATGGAAATGCCTTGCAAAGTGATCTGCTTGTGTCAGAGATGGATAATACATGGTCGATTAGGCAGAGATCATCAGTCAATTCGTGCTGAATTTCCATGAGCTAGACAGTGTTTCAGCCAGGGATGGGATCCAGAAGTGGTTTTTAACACCCTGAAGTATCTTAACCCTTTCTCTCTGCTCTGTTGCTTAGATTCAGCTGCAGGGGCTTGCAAGAAACAGCACAGAGCTTGTCACCTCCTCACAGCTGCTGGAGGCTGCAAGTCATTCATGACCAGAATACTCACTTTGCAGTACTTGTGACTCCCACCACGGACTGTTTTGGATAATGAATAAAAAACCTGAAAGTACCTGGTTAAAGAAAATATTAATTTGTCTGTAGGGAGAATTTTTGTAATCCTCGGTCCTTAAGAACAAATCATTACAGTTGGAGCATCAAAGAAATGGAGGCAATCTCTTCATGCCAAGCAATGAAATTACTTTGTCTAGTGCTTCACTATCTTTTAACATCTGTATTAACTAATATAAACAAATTACCAGGAGATTTTTTTGAGTGTAGTATTGGTGACAAGGGAGTCCAGAAAGTGTGTGCTCTCAATCCATTACTATCTAAGATGTAAATCCTTAATGATACCATATATGTCAAGTGTGTTACTTAGACAGCTATAATAGTTCTGATATTCCAATGAAAACATGCTCTGAAGAGAAGTCACTGCACTCTTCACCGCATACTTAATCAGATTTTCAGTCAATGCATTGTGAGCAAGATTTTAAAACTCCCGAAACTACAGTTTTATAGCAAATTATAATGTTTGACAGAGTGAAAACACACTCCTCTGCAAGTCACTGTCTTCAGCTGAACTACACCTTCAGAATTTTTTTTTGAAGAAGGGAAAATTCATAAATGCTGTTTTGGAGATGAGGCAAAGTGGCTGCAGAGAGTGTAGATGGTGTTCTCAAGGTGGTGGCAGATTTCCTCCTGTTTGCTCCCCTCCCTGGTTGTAGGTCATGGTAATGTAATCAGACTGCACCACCTTTTCCCTCCTGCAGCCTGGTGATAGTGGGAGTGTTGTCTTCAGAGAGGACCAGAGCTAGGCTGAGCCTCAGCCTTGCATTTTGTGCCTCCTGCAAGAAGAAGAACATTGTTGGGAGAACCTTAGAGTAAATCAGCCCGGTAGCACTCAGAAAGGAGAGTCCAGTTAAAAGAGACAAACAGAGCATTTTAACAGAGACTAAAAGAGCATCAAGCGTGGTTACTTCTCCACTTTCTCTTTGCATTTGCTTGCCTGCCTCTCTTCTTTCGTCTCATGCTAGCTGTCTGTTTTGTATTCCTACATGAAGGTAATATCCCAAAAATCTTCCTCCAACGTTTCTTGTCTTTTGGATGTTTATAAAAGAGGTCCCTCAGCTCCATCATGTGAAGGATTTCAACAGTTTCATGGGGGAAGAAGAAATTACAAACACAGCAAACTGAATTTTATATTCCCAAACCTTAAGCAGTTCTACTGGGCTGTGCATCCGCCTCATTTCCCTTTCCTCTCCAAAATAAGTCTCTCTTCATTTTTATTGGGTCTTTCTGGTAAATCTTCCCTCTCATCTCACATGTGCTGAAATATCTCTCTTCTAGAAACACTGCCTCCTGCATCCCTCCATCTGATTTCCTCTTGGAAATCAGCCAGCCTCAAATTAATCTTCTGGATAGAAAGCCGGCCCTTCCTGCCTGGCTTGATGGGTGACTCATGTCTGTGCTTCTGCCTGCACCCCAAATACGGCAGCCTGACTCACTGTCCTTCATCACATCCCTCTCTCATGCTGCTTCCCTGCCCCAGTCAGAAATTCCCAGCCGATGCGTGCATGGGCTGCGGGAGCTGTCAGACAGTGCCAGGGCTCCCCGTGACCCTCGGGTGCTGCCCGTCACCTCCATCGCTCCCCTGGTGAGCTCAGGGACAGCGCTGCCTCACTCCACATCATCTGGGAAGGGCTTGGTTTGCTGCTGGAAGTTAAAGACCAAGTCCCATCTCAGAGTTTGGGTCTTCAGGCACTTCTGGACATTATCACCCGAGGTAATCATGTAGTTAATTAAAGTGTCTCAAGTATATGCCAATATGGGGCCTTGGCCCAGACCATTTGTTTATGTTTTTGACCAGCCCTGATTCTCCATTTGGCAACATATCAAAACGTACAGATGGATCAAAATAGATCATCATTTCCCGATAAAATATGATTCTTTGCAAATAGTTACCCAGCCTGCCACAGCTGGTACTCACAGGGCTTGAATTATACATGTGCAAGCTGGAAGTGCTGTGAAGGCTCAGCCATCCAGAACAGACACAGTGTTCACGAAGATTGCTCCCCAACCCCATCCTACCTGCTGGTCCAAAGGAATCCCCTGTGGATGTGGTGGGAAGATTTTGTCCTTCAGCCAAGCTGTGTTGCAGAGCTCAGCCGGTGAAAGCTGCTTCTGTCAGAGAGCTGCTCCCCACCAGCTCGTGGGCACCCCACTCTCAGACGAGTTGTCCGACATTCAAATAGTAAAATACATATATATTAGAGGGGTTGTTAGTCTGCAGCAAGCAGAAAACATCTCATTTAGTCGGACAAATTATTCATTGTAAATAATTTGTTCAGCTCCGCTAAACACCAACAAAAGGCTTTGCTTTTCCTTCTTGCCATTATATAATGAGGATTCTTCTGTCAACATTAGTGGGGAATATCTGGAATAATCACAGTACTATTGGGGTTTTTTGCTTACCTACATGTTCTTTAGAAACAGCTACAGTGCAAAGCTGTACATGTATTGGTGTTAGATTCCAGCACAGGGAGCTGTGCCAAGAAATCTCTCCTGGGCAAATACAGTGGTGCACATTCCAGTGGGAATGTGTTTCACGGTTCAGTGGGTGTTAGAAATCACATCTCTTGATTATAGTATTTTAACGTAAGTGACACATTTAGCTGCATTATGAAGTCCCTTCTCTATTCATCTAATTAAAAACAGCATAGTGTAAGAAGGGGGTGAGACTGAAGCTCCAACTGGTCAAGTCCAACTGCCCAGCAGCGAGGAAGCCTGGTCAGAAAAGAATGGAAGAGCAAGGCAAGCACTGAACAGTGCTTCCCCCTCTCTCCAGAAACTGACAGCTTGGGGTCATGATGAGTTTATGTTTAAAAATCTCTGGATATTTCTTCTAGGAGTTGGTCAAATGTGTGTTTGTGAATTTATCTGGGGCTTTGGTCAATTCCTCCCTTTCTCATTCTTTAGATTTACAAATGTCCCCTACTCTTGCCAAAAGCCAGAGTTAGATTTTTTATTTATCCACTTTAACATGTCACTACTCTGAATTTCCCTTCCAGCCTCTCCCAATGTGCTTGCAGAGTTTCCAAAAAATGTAATATGTAGCTCCATGCTGTCCTGACTCTTTCAGATATTTGAAAAAGAACCTGTGATTTACAAGAGAATATGTAACAAATTCTGAGGCCCAATAACTTACCTTTATTGCTTTTATTTCTGTTGATGCCTGCTTATCTCAGTGACCATTCTGTCTCTCCAGACAGAAAAGTATTTTGTCTTGTAAATCAATTATTAAACCTTTGATGAATATTTTTGCATTTTATATTCCTCTGCTGCCATTACTTTCTCCCCTTCCTTGTTCTTCCTCTTTTCCTTGTAATCTCAGCATTATTATTCTTCTGGCAGTCCCATCCCTAAGGTAGGCATGACTTCAGAAGCTTCCTGGATGACTTCAGAGGGGATGTTGATAAATAATACTGTATTTGGGCTGTGTAAACTGAGCTGACCTTTGGTCTGTTCATTCTTTGCAGCCTCCCAGCTAAACAAGCAGAGTAGAAAAGGCTGTGTGTTCAGCCACCTCAGGCTGTCCCTTACTGAAAGCTTTGCTCTGAGGGTTACTTGGAACGGGAGAGAAGCAAATCTGTATCAGTAAATAAACAGCAGGCGAATCAAAAAGATAAACATCAGAGGATGTTCATCAAGGGTGAACAGCAGAGCAGTTGGCAAGAGAGACGGATAACTTCCTGCACACTAAAAAATGCCCATGGTACCCGTATGTATTTTGTCTGTGGCAGAAAGAATAATGAATGAATGCTGGGGATTCAAGTGCCAAAGGCCCCAGTGCTCAGTTCAACCCGTGGGTGAGTTTCACTAAAGAGCTGGCAGCAGCGTTTTCCAGGATTCAATGTATCCAGATATTCAGCCTTTGAGTTTCCCACTTGGTTTGGGAGTCTCAGCAAACTGGAAACAATTCATTCCCCATCCCAAGCCACCTCAGTGTTGAGACTGCAGAAACAAAGAGGGAGGGAGTAGCTCGTTTTGGTGATGTGGATAAGGAACATACACATAATTCTGGACTGTTAGGAAAAGATACTAAAAATAGTGGGTCAAGAGGGGCAGTTGGTGGTCTATAGTTGAACCAGGTGGATTTGCGGACAAAGAAATTTCAAAAACTGCTCATGTGGTTGGTATTTGGTTGTGCTGTGATTGTACTGGGCTCTACACGGCCAAATGTTTCACCAGTTCCGCTGGGATATGAATCCTCGGAGATGGTTTTAACCTGGTTCTCTGGTTCTTAACTGCTACTGAAAAGGAAAAGTATTATCTACTTCCTATTCATTTATCCCCTTCTGTCCCTGCCACTGACTTTGAGCTAGGCTAAAAGTTTCTCCAACACTTTAATCCACATAGAATCCTAATACTTACTGAAATCAGCATTTCTGCAAAGGTTTTTGCATTTCCTGTGTGCTCAGTGATGTCACCCCTGTGACAGCTTTGCTTTATTTTCTCTAAAGCAGTTGAGATTTATGGTGCATGTCACTCCTTTTTATGAGCTTATTTTATGGTGTGGCTGATCTTATGGCAAACAAAGCTTTTGCTCATATTTCTGGGGGTTTTTTTCCCCTCATTCTGTATTCAAGAAAAACACAGGAGAAGGGGCTGTTTGGAAACTGTAGTTTTTAAGAATTAGTAATACTTTTTAAAGCCTTAAAGTACAGAACTCCCCCAAAATGATCTTGTGGCAGCCAACTTTTCATTATGTTACAATTCATCTATGAGCTGACACCCATTCAGCTGCTGTTAGTGCCTTCACTGAAGCAGTGTCCAGGCATTTGCTTTCTAAAAGGAGTAGAAATCCTAAAAACAAACAAGAAAAAAGAACCCCAAACCAACAAAATTTGCTCTCTGAACTGTTTTAACCAGTTCTGTGGGAAGAAGTGTCATCTAAGAAACAGGGTCACAAACTGTTTCCCCATGAGAATGGCAAACAGAAAATCCTTTTGAAAGGAGGGAAGAATGGAAGGTTAGGACTCGGATTGCAAAAATGCTTTGTGTTCCCAGCCTGGTCTGTAAATGTAATGGTAGTGGCTGGTACTTCAAGACCTCAAAAATGTATATTTATTACTCAAAACTTTTTATTGAAAAACACTGCAAAATAGCAAAATCTTTACTGTGCTGCTTTCCAAAAGAGAGGCTGTTTTCTTCTTTTAAGCCCCATTTTTTACCATGAGTACCTGTTAATGTTTTAATGCTGCAGAGGACATAAAATGAGGAAATCTTTGCCCTAAAGTACTGAATAGAAAATGGATATGAGAAAGGAAGTCAGAAGGGCAAGCAGTGTTAGCTCTACTTTATAGCCGGGAAATGGAGAGCAAAGGATGAGGGGTTTTGCCAAGACTTTCCAGAGAAAAATGGTGATGCCAACTGTGTGTCAATGTAACGGGGTCTGTATCACCAGAGACAGTGAGGGGAAGATGAAGGTATTGGATTCTGGAAAAGTGAAACCAAAGCTACTTTGAAATAAAGAGGAACCTTTGAATTGACTCAGAAGAATCTGGTTTTATTTGTAGTGATTTAGTCAGTGATGGGCTGAGGATTTTACTTTTCACAGATTTCTGTCTCATTTTGATATGCTCATATCCATCTTGCCTTTCAACATCCTTAAATGTGGAGCAGCAAAGAGCATTGCTTCTTTATGAATCTGTGTGCACAGAGTGTCTCAGGACTAGTGCAGTATCCATATGAATGATAATAACAAATTACATGTTCAAAATCATATATTCAATCTCAAGTGCATCTTGAAGCTCAATCCTTTCCACCCCAATTTTCCCCAGCTGACTACCCCAGTGTTCTGCTGTGCAAACAGCTTTGTTGGAGCTGTCACTGCCTTTTGTCTTTCAAGTCATTCTCTGTGTGTGGCAGTGGCAGGGGTGCATCGTATTTGAATTTCACTTTCTCATGTGGCTTTTGCAACTCTGAGTTCAGACCTTGCCCAGATGGTCCCTCTATGTCAGAATCCATCAAGCATTTTCTTTTCCATCACTCATGAATAGGATCTGGGGACTTGGGCACATGGTACTGTCAGAATAAAAACAAATGCCAAACACAGAAATAGGTTTCTTTCCTCTTCCCTTTCCTCTTCCCTTTCCTCTTCCCCTTTCCTTTCCTCTTCCTCTTCCCCTTCTGCTTCCCCTTCTGCTTCCATGTCCCCTTCTGCATCCCCTTCCTCTTCCTCTTCCTCTTCCCCTTCCTCTTCCTCTTCCCCTTCCCTTCCCTTCCCTTCCCTTCCCTTCCCTTCCCTTCCCTCATGGCTGCAGGCATTGTTCTCACAAGGTGGTCATGTGGGTGGTTCAGAAGTGACCATACATTCAAAACTTTTCTTTAAAATAGCTGGAATCCACTTAAAGCCCCCATTTGTATTCAGGGCATTTCATCACTGAGCAGCATGAAGGGAAGAGATCAATAATCACATTGCATGGCCCAACTTCTTGCTGTGCCAGGCTAACCTAAACTAACTCACTCTAATATTGAATCCAGTCCTTTCTGCTTTGCCCTTCAAGTAGAGTATCCCACCTCCTTCCCTCTCACTTAGCTGTCCTCTAGGGATATTTCCCAACTCAGTTGTTTCACTTCTTTGCAGTTTATTCCATATCTATCTTTCTCCTCCCTGATGTATCATTCAGGAATTACTGCTGGACAGTCTCATGGTCCCAGTTATTTTTGTTTAGCCTTTGTTTCAATGCCACTCTCACTCATGCTGGTCCTACAGACTTGCTCCACTCCTTCAGTAGCAGGTGTGTAGCAGCTGGAAGGAAAACCCTGATTAAACAGCAAATGTGTATCAGGAGGGAAAGGATGGTAGCAGATCTGTGGTGATGTGTTGTGAGCTGACAATATGGCCAAACTAGGCATTGGTTCCTAAAGGAAAACTAAAAATGGCAGCTAGGAGTGGCTTCTGGTTTTCTTTGGTCTTCAATGTTTTTGCAACTCAAGTAATTTTTTACCCAAGATTAATCATCATTAGCTCAGGTCCCACTCCTATTCTGCTCTGCCTCTTGCCTATCCCCAGGCCTTAACAGCACCAACACATCTCCAAAGTTGTCTGAAAGTATTTAAAATGCATTTTGGGTGCTTCTGTTGTTTTTTAAGAAACAATTACTTTTCCTCCAAAACAGCCCTTACTGATACCTCTTCCAGCAACAAGACAATAACCATTGCCATCTCCTATTCAGTAATGCTCCAACATGGGAGAAGTAGAGGAGGCAGGCCTGTGTCCAAAACTCAGAGCTGTACAAAGGGAATATACTGTGGGAGGATAGAGGGAGAGAGAAAAACTGAAAGTGGGATTGATGCCAAAATCTGATGAATGCAGCAAAAGCACCAAAGGGCCAAAGCCCTTCTGTGTGACCGTGAGCCAAGTCAGGGAGAGAAGGATGTGTTGATGTTTGATTCACTACTGGTTTTGTGTCATGAGGAATCTGGCAGTCACACAGTTTCTGCTTTGTATTACAAAACTCCTGTAGTAAGAAATCACATTAAAAAAATTATGGAGGGTGAAACCATTGGCACGAGTATTTCAGGCTGTCAGTCCTCACAGTGAGATCTTGCTTTAGATATACTATCAAATCCCTCTGGTCTACCCTTACTTCAACCTTATTTATGACCAACTCTTATTTTCCACTGTTTACAATTGCACAGACATAAAAAAGAGCTTTGAATAATGCCACATGAATAGAAAAGTTCTGGTTTTGCAGCATATCATGCTTAACTGGCTCTTGCCTTGTACCCGTGTGAATTCAGAAGTCAGGCTTAGGCCAAAAGATACCACAGAGTGTTTGTTAAGAGTTGGGGGAAGGTTTTATACATCCAGACTCATGTCAGTGTCAGAGCCTTGAGGGTTTGAGGCACTGAAAATTTTTGATCCTGTTTTCTGTCTGAGTTTATAGAATCTGGAACAATTTGGAGGCTTGAGCCACCTTACTCCTACGTGCAGAAACACTGAATGAGCACCTGTAACTGTTTCCCCGCGCTCTCAAAAATAAACATCAAGTGGTGCAGGGTTTTCAGTCTTTTTCTGCAACCAGGCTAGTTAAGGAAGTGGGGAATATCTGGGACATGATTTGAAAATTTGTAAGACCCCCGAGAGAAACCATCACCCCTTTCTGTGGAACAAAGGTCCGCCAGCATTTTCAGCACAGAACAAACCCTGCAAGAGTTACCAAAGAAAACTGAATGTTTTCTTCCTACGCTGTTTGTGCTGGCTTTAAGTGCAGGAACCAAAATGCTGGTGTGGGAGAAGAGCTGTTGCAATGCAGTTTGAAGGTTAAACATCAAGGTATCTTTGAAACGATGGCAGCAGTTGGCGGGATGTTCTCCTGAGATTTCTGAGCTCTTTTCTCTCTTCTAGCACAAAAGAATCCACACCCAGACTTCCCTTGGCCTATTCTCCAACTCAGCACTGATTCTTTTGGGTTTTACTCATGTCTTGTTTGTCAGCAGTCTTCAAATTTGACATTGAATCTTAATCCACAAAAGGCAAAAAAACTTGGATGCTGCAGGTGTTTTCAAGATGGATAATAAATAGCCAGAATTCCACACTGTTTTTCTCATCACCCACTTGAACATCCAAGGGCAGAGAACTGAATATTACAAGTAATTACCAGTGTGCTCTACAGTGAAATTTCCATCAGTTAAAATAAGGCTTTTATCTATTTTTTTGGTAGTGAAATGGGAAATTCGCTTGCTCTGAGCAAACTGAACATATGTTTATCCCATGTGAGAATCTGCTATTAGCGCCCACAAGGCTCTAGTTTACACAACATCTATTTTCTTTTTCCGTGGGTAATGAAAGAAGTGTCAGAGACACCCAGGCTCTTCTTTAGTATCACAGACATTTATTTCAAGAACCTGGGAGCAAAGGCCATGGCATCCGTTCCTCTTGACAGATTAACAATGTTGTGTGCAAAAAGTAATCAAACTTTTACATATTTATTTTAAAATTGGTGTTAAATCCCCTTCAAAAAGCCAAAAATAATACAGAAGAGGAGAGCTTACTCAGTGGGTTTTTTCTGTTCTGTTTATTATACATCGCATTATAAGAAGAGGAAAGTCTTCTGTTGGATTTTGCAGGAAGGTTTCGGCCGGCATTGTTAATTGTTGTTTTTAATAAAACAAACTGCCTTGGGCTGGAGCTGAATCTCATAAACCACATGAGTGAAGATTAACTTCTTGTCCTTCCTCTTCTGTGAAGCTGTCAGAAAAGTGTCACTTCTGTTTTTTAGTGTTTTGCCCCCCCTTAAAGTGTTGCAGACATCTCTGCGCAGCATCCTTCAGAGCTGCTTCCCAACTTCATTTGTCTGTTCCGGTGCAAGGGGCAAGGGCATTCCCACTGCATTTGAAGCAAATTGCTCTCACGGTTCACATTCTAAGTGCAAAATCCTTTGTCATTTCCAAAGCAGAGAGCAGTGTTTGATGAGCTGATATTAGGAACTGCTAACAGCTCAACAGGCTGATGCCACCGTAGCACAGCCTGTGAAATCTTCTCACATGCCAGCATTTGCTTTTTTAAAGGTCCTTCCTACGCAGTGGCACAGACTCCTTCAGGCTTTTCACTCAGTGGTCTGTTGTAAGCTAATAGGAACAAAACAGCAATGGGAAGTTGTGCAGCAGAGGTGCAGGGAGGCTCACAGACAGGGCAGCTGTCAGAGGGGTTACAGACACTGCTGCTTACAGGGAAACTTCCCCAGAGTGATCAGATTTCGATCATTGAAAAACTGTGACATCCAAGAGAGTGCTGCTAAAATCCCACTGTTCTTGTCATGCCTAATACCAGGGAGGTGATGACCCAATACTTCTCCTACGCTGAATTCTTTTGCCCAGGGAAAAAGATGCTCTTAGAAATTAGAGTCTTTTTTGTCTGCATGTTTGCAGTGATGAGCCCCATGATTTAAATCACAATTAATCAATCTTAAGGCATTAATCTGTAGAATTGGAATTCTGTGTTATTTAATAGAGCATGAAGACAGCATTTCTAACCCTTGAGAATTTTAAAGATTCAAAATCCAGGAACACAATCTAGAAATCCAAACATTATAGGGCAGGAAGTTCTGAGGGCAAGCTGAGGATGCTTTTTCCAGAACAAGTTAAAACTGAATGAAACTAAAATTGGGGTAAAAAAAATCAAAGAAAAATAACCAAATTCTTTCAGAACTCGAGTAGAATGGTTGGGTTTGAAATTTGGCTGCAATTTCTAGAATGTTGTGCATTATGTGTTATTCCATGTGACTCAGCAGCATTTCAAGCATAAAACATTTCAAATTGAGAGAAAAATGTAACTGACGGGAGGGGATGTGAAAGAACGTTGGATTTGGGTTTTTTTTTTCTATTTTTTAAAAAATCATATTATTTATTTTGATCTTGAAAACACGTCGAGTCTTTTTAGAGAGGCATATTCAGAAGCGAAGAGCAATCCCTCCCCAGCTAGTATTTAGTATTGTTCCTACCTGCTAATTAAGTGAAGGGATTGTCAGGAAGCCTGACAGACACATCCATAATCCCTACTTGAGAGCATTTCAGCAGAGCTTTGTCCCTCATCCCGTCACACACTCACATAACACAATGGCTCTGTGGCATAATGACAGCCATGTATCAGCGCTGTCTTCGAGGAAGGAGATGGAGAAGGAAGATATTCCAGGCTTTTATGTTGGCACCCTCCTGATGAGTAATTCAGGCAGTTTGGAGCCTCCTCACGGTCCTTTCCATCACCCCCACCCCTCTGTTCCCAGCAGCACATTTTGTCTCCTTCAGGAGTCACACCAGCTCTCAAAGCTAAGTGGTACATTATGGTACACGATGTTAGATTAACTGGCTGAAAAAGCATCCCCAGAAAGAAGGGAGGTGGGGAGGTTCCTTGTCAGAAGTGTCTTTCTGTCACACTGAAAATCATAGAAATGGGGAAAGGAAGAATCTGAGTGAAAATGAAGGAACCAGATGAAGAAGAGTTGTAAATGAAAACAAAATTCGTGTTTGGACGTGGCTGGCAGTGACGGGGGAAGAAAGGAGGGACCAGGGAAGGGAGGGAAAAGAAAGATGCAGCATCCTGGAGGTGTGTGATGGCTGTCACCAGTGCACACAGGGATCTGAGCAGATGTCCCTAGCCGCTTCTGCCTCACACCAGTAGAGAGGAGCCCTTCCCTACCACAGATGGTCTCAGGCAGGGATCAAATGGGGCCCTGATAGTGCAGGATCCTGCAGTGCAGAGTGTGCTGAAGAGGAGAAGTGAAGTGCTACAGGAACCTCGGAGTTGATCCTGTGCTCCAGCACCAGGCAGCCATCAAGTGGGGAATTTACACTGGATAAACCATCCATTAGTACCTCTGGATAAAGCATCCATTGGTGCCCTTGGATAAACCATCCACTGGTGCTCCTGGATAAACCATCCACTGGTGCTCCTGGATGAACCATCCACTGGTACTCCTGGATAAACCATCCACTGGTGCTCCTGGATGAACCATCCACTGGTGCTCCTGGATAAACCATCCACTGGTGCTCCTGGATGAACCATCCATTGGTGTCCCTGGATAAGGTGTCCACTGGTACCCTTGGATGAACCATCCCTCGGTACCAGCTGGTCACTGCAGCTCCTGCTGTAGCAGTGGTTCCATCCCAGAGGTGTCCTCCTCTTCTCATGTTTGGCCATAGTAGAACCCATACAAAATTCTCTCCTCTTGGTTGCTTTTCTTCCAGGAATGCTGTCCCAAGAGCTCTGCTCTCCTTGAAGCTGAGTTGAAAACATCTAACTGCTGCCTTGCAATATCTGCTCACAGTCACCAGAATCATCTGAGGGGCTCCTTGCTAACTCAATCCAAACTCCTCCATAAACTTGGAGTTCAGTTCTTTCTCACTAAGCTTTGGGAGCCCAACATATTCCTGAGGTCTATTTTTTCCTTCTTATATTTTCTTCTTTTTCCCCCTGTTAAACCCTTCCTATCACCATATTCTCCATGTGCTGGGGCCTCCCCTGTGTTTCCAATTTGCTTCTTCCTCTGCTTTCCACCCACATGATTTTCTCCTCAGCGTCCACAAGGAATCTGTAGAACTGCTGCTTTCATTTCTCTTTTTTTGGGGTTTTAATTTCTTCTATGCTTTACACACACAGAATGGTTTTGGTATCACCCACTTCGAGGACTATTTTGGTTACTGGTTTTCAAGAGAGACTTAAATACCTGTGGTAACAAAAATCTGAGATTCCCTTTGTGGGAATTCTGGGCTTGTTTTGCTACTTGCAATGCTGATGCTCTATAGAAATATGTTGTCTCATTCATTTTGACTGACACTGGCAGACGTGGAGCTCCTATGCAATAATTAAGACTATTTCTATATGCAAGCTAATTTTTTTGTAGCCTAAATTTGGTGTTCAAAAAGAAATTTTTTAAAAATCTTAATTTAATGCCAAATATTTCATGCTGAAATACAACAGATGAAGCAAAATTACTTCTTTCATTCATCTCTGCTGCTGATTTTCCTCCCTATATAGGGACCAGGTGCTGACTTCCTAGGTAATAACATCCAATAATGTCAACAAATAGGAGCTGGCTATTGGAGAGGAAAAATAAAAGCAAAAATATTCCAGTGGGAAAGACAAAGACAGACTGAGAGCTTGGAGGAAGTGTTGAAAATGCTTCTCTGGAGGGTCTCAAATACAGGTTAAACAAATGTTTCATTTTAGCTTCATTAGAGTTTGTGTTGGGACTAAAGGAGAAATTACTGGCCTCGTGCTCACTTGTTGCACCTCTAAGATAAACAGATCACAGTGGCAGGAAAAAGAGAAATCAGCTTCTCCCAGGATGTGAGATCAAGGTGAAGCTCCCTTCCCACCCTAGTGCCAAGTCACAGATGCCTCTTTGTTCTGTCACATTGCTGCAACATCTCATGAGGAGATCTGTTGTATAAAAACACCAAAAAAAAAGACAAACAGGCAGCAGTGTTTGCAAACTGAGATGGGCACATTAAAGCATCTCTGGGATGGATTTCTCCCTGTGCTTTTTGTTGACCATTTGTTCCCTTTAATTGGAGCGTGAAAGGACTGAGCATGTCCAATGCAACTTCCCTATGCTAAGTACCACCTGTCAGGAAAATAAAGACACTCTCTCAGTCACTTTTCCTTGGAGATTGTAGGTTTTTCAGAAAGACATGCTGGCACACACCCACGCTACTCCCCCCCACTGCAATCCCTTCCCATCCAGACTGCTGTGTGACTAGGAGCAGGAACAACACAGAAAATCCATCCATCCATCTCAATAGTATTTCAAATCTAAAACTTAACCCACAAATAAGTGACTTACCCCTGGCACCTTCCCAGTAATTGGACTCAATTTTAGAACACTTTCAGCAGTAATACCTGCATAAAAGGGCAGTAGCTATAAATAAATCGGGATCGAAGATATTATTAGAAGATGTTATTAGAAAGACAAAGGTAGATTAAGTGGAAGGGATGAAAAAAATACCAGCCCAGCCACTCCAGCATAAACAAAATAGAGTAAAATTAGAGCTGGCTGTAGGCAGAGCTTTGGATGACTGGGGAGTGCATTTGCAGCCTGCTGAGCAAAGGCAATTCTGCCCCCACACTGACGCACAGAAGATTTGGATTAATTTCAGTCCAGACAGGTAGTGCAGCTGCAGTTTGGGGCTGATAGCTCGGTGGAAAGGCAAACCAGAGGGCTGATGCAGACCTGAGTATTCTGCACCTGCTGGGTAACAGAGATATAAGTGCTGGAAAAGGGGCAGCCAAAATGCGTCTCTTAAGCAACACACAGCGTTGGAGCAGTTTTAGCACAGCTTCCTCAACAAGGGGTGTGATGAGAAGCTGCTGTGAGGACCAAGGCAGCAATCAGTTTTCCCTGTCTTTGAGCTTCAAAGGGAAGCAGTAGGATTTTTTGGGGAAGCTCCAGGATCAGTTGAACAGGCATCTCTGGGGGTGGGGTGGTTTGGGTCTGTCCTCCCTTGGTCATGTTTGGGGTGACATTTTCAAGGTGCCTTCTGGATTTATGTGGATTCTGTGCTGGGACAGGGCTGCCAGACACCCTGAGTCCTTCCCTGGGGAAGGAAGGCTGGCACCATGGTCTGTGGAGGCTGCCAGGAGGCTGTGGGACCCTGAGCTATGCAGAGGTTGGAGTAAATCCAACATCCACCCACCCTGGGAGGTTGGTGCCATCTCCTGCCTACAAACTGCTCCTGGGGTCCCCTGTCACTCCAGCTCCCCAGGGTTTGCAGCACATTTGCAGCTTGTGCCCAGGGAGTACCAGCAAAGGAGCTCTTTGTCTTCCTCAGTTTGTGCCAGCATTATTTTTTTTTTAATGATTAAGGTCCAACCACAAATCTGTTCCGAGCTTCATTGCATTTGCTGTTTGTCATTGTTCAATAGTTTTATTCCGTTTTAAGATTTAAGGAAATAGAAATCCTTATGGTCAATGTCTCTCGACTAAAGAACTTCTCCCATTAAAAAACAAGTCTCTTTAATATATGTTTGTTTGACATGGCAGAAGATTTCCTCTGTGAAGAACAGAGAATGGGAATAAATATGGTAGTGCAGAGCAAATATGTAGGAGGATAGGACAGAAGAAACAGAAATTTCTCTGATTGAAGAGTTTCCTCCACCCAGGAAGTGGGAAGAGTTATGTTGCACATCTTGTAAAGTAATTTTTTTTTTTTTTAAACAAAGAAAAGCTTTAAAGCCACAAAAATGAATTTTGGACAGCAAGTTGTAACATATAGGTCAGCTGCTAAAAATATGTCTTAGAAGTGAACTTTCCTTTTCGTTTTATACAGTGGCACAGCCAATCGCAGCAAATGTTAACCACAAAGTACCAAATCCCACAAAACCCAGACAGCTCAATGCTTTGTGAAGCAAAAGGAAGAAAATTCCTCAAGTCCATTGGCAAAAAAACTTTTTCAACCTTTCTTATCCATTTTTCTTAGGACATGGGCATTTTTCCATGTCTTTCTGACCTTTCAAATCTGTAGGGAGTACAAAAGGAGGAGGAGGGACAGCTGACAGTATGACCAGTGCTTCCTACTCTGTCACCTCTTTGCTCTTCTTATTTATGTCCCTGTCAGAAATAGTGTTGCAAAGCCCTTCCAAAGAGCTCTTTTATGGAAAGATTCTTAAATATTTTAAAAAAGCTGAATTGCCAGAGCTCTGAGAACACATGCATCTTCAAGGGAAATGAGCACATGGAAAGCACCTCTCATTATCTCCATGAATTTTTCTGTATCAGCATTGTTCAGGTAGTCTATATCACAACAAAAGAGGTGCCAATTTGAGAACACATATATTTAATTATAAAATTTGGGTTTTTTTCTCTGCATCTCTGATTTTAAAGATGCTTTTCTTTGCATTTTACTTTTATTGCTTTTTGATAAACAACAGCTTCCGTGGACTCTTCTCAGCAATGATCTGATTAGTTCATCCAATGATTTGCAACATAACCCATAGGTTCCCAGTCTGAAGTCAGGAAACCCAGCAGGAATAGGGGCAAAATCATGATATGGGGAAATACAACTGGTGGGTAAGGTGTGGCCCTATAGGCACTGGGCAGGTTTTTTTGCATTGCTTTTGCTCCATGCCTCCCTGGGATGGGATTTGTCCCCAGCAGTTGGGCTGGTTGCAGCCGTGTGTTTTCAGGGACAGCATTCGTGCGAAGTGCTGCTGAGCCAGCTTTCGTTTAACCTGGCACACACCAGGCCTGTTAGAGAAGGCTGTTGCAGGCTTAAATCAAGGGAAAACAGGCAGGATAGAGCTGTAAATGAGTCTGGGTCACAGGCTAGTAGCTGTAAGGAAATTTTTACAGTGCTGCTGAAAATCCATTATACACAGTCACGCAGAGAAATGGTTGCATTTATGTGCAAGTGCAGTCTCTGTCAAGAATATCTGAATGTCTGTACAGGGGCTAAGAACTCTCACAGAACTGTTAGACATGGGAGAAAATAACTCTCACTCAACCTCTTTATTAAACCTTTTCTCTTAATCTTGAATTTATTCTCAAAGCTCCTACTCTCTCCCATATAGAGTAGAGACCAAAAGAATGGTAAACACGTTCATACAACATTCATATCCAGTGAAATATTTTTGTTAGCCTATATACGAGCTTATTTATCTGAGTTAAATAAATAGATATTTATTTATTTTTCACGCAGGAGAAAAGAGACGATGAAGATGTTTAGAAGCTGAGTTCAGGAAGGAGTAACCTATGGTTCTTTTTAAACTATTGGGAAGAAAAGAGCTGCAAATAAGAGATTTCTGTCTTTTGATTGTAAAGGCACCCCAGCAATGGGGGAGGTAACTGAATATGATAAACTCAACCACGCTTAGCAAATGGTTTGAAATTGGTGTGGAGCTGTGTAATTATGAAATTTAGAGCTAAAATCAGCATATGGACATTGTGTCTTTGAAAGCACAGTCTTGGGCACCAGATATTTATCCTGAGAGAATTAGGCTTATTCCATTAGTGTTACTGGCATTAATTGGAGTAGTGGGTTGAAATGCTCACAAACTGCTGTGCAGGCTGAACATTTGAGGTGCCTGCAGTGTTTATGGGGATGAATGAGGAGGGGGAGATGTAACAGTTGTGGTGTGTGTATCTAAGTGGTCAGTGAAAAGTTGTTCTGTTTAACTTTTTGCTTTTAGCAGAGCAGATCCATCTGATTACTCCAACTGTCCAAGCGTAAACCCTTGCTGCCGTATGGAATATGTTGTTTTCCTACTGTAAGAGTGCAAGAGAGGATCAAATTCAAAGTGTAATTGTGCCACCTCAACACTGAGGACACCAATGTTCTCCATAACACCTTTATGTATGGTATTGATCTGGAACATATGTGGGATTCCCATTACCAAAACTATGGTGTTTGAACTAATTGCAGGGCATTTCAGCACATAGGATATAACACACTATTGAAAGAACAGATTTTGCTCACACAAAATCTGTGTTTGTTTTGAGCCACTCAATTTGAGCACTGCACAATAACACCTGGAATGTTTTTGGGCCATCTCAGCTGAAAACAATATTGGCCAAGAGAAAGTTTAGGGCCTCATTGGTAGATGTCAGCGTTAGAATTTCTGTGACTTGGAGCACCAGTGTTTGGGCTGGGATGAAAGGGTTGAAAAGGCTGTGGATTTTTTTGTCATTCTCTGGAATGTTTAAATATTATAATCATGCTGTGCTCCTCTGAGGCTTTGTCTGGCTGCGAGAGAAGAGTTAAGGAATCCTTTTGTTCCATCCCATTCCTGCTGTGTAAGGAAGGGTTCACTAGCTGTGCTTGGGAATGGCCCTGAAGGGAGCACTGGAAAGTGTCCAGAAGAGCCAGAGGGGAAAGCAGAGCCTGTCTGCTGAAGGGCACCACGCACGGATGCTGAGAGGAGACTTGTTTGCTGAACTGGCTTTGATACGACTCCAGATCTGTGTTGGGGGAAATAAACATGAACACCACATGCACTCCACTTCCCACCAAGTGTTATGTGACTGTGTCACCCATCTTTTGAATCTTTGCAAGGTTTACAGATGTCCTTGAACTCCCCACCCACCTCTCTTACTCCATCTAAACGGTCTTGTACCCCTGGGTGCAGCAGAAGCTTGTGGTGTGATCTGTGCATTTCAGAGCAGACAATCCCCTCAGAAATTTCCGTGATACCATGACAGCAGTTTTTTGATCTCATTTAAATTTCAGAATTACTTCCTGTTTTGAAAGAAAACTGGAAAGGACGTTGTTTTGGAGGTGGATTGGTCTGGTTCAGCTTGTTAAAGACAGAGCTTTGAGAGTGGGCTGTTCAAAGCCGCTTCCAGGCAGCTTCACTTGACTACAGAGCGGTCTGGGCCCAAGTTCTGACTCATGGGAAGATGATTTTCCGTGTCCCGCTGGGTCTTGAATTGAAAATACAAGTGACCCCAGAGCCTGTCCTGGACCTAAATTATTGTTGATGTAGTAACAGGTGTGCAGCTACACTGTACAGTAGAGAGGTATGAATTAAGAATCGGACAATGGAGGGAAATTTTGGCCAAGCTCTCACAGTTAGTCACAGGATGAGTACATAAGCCGCTAGATTCAACTCAGGAGAAAACAGGATATGAATGACTAGACAAAAATGTTACACCCACTCCCTGTCAAGACCATAAATCTGGTCTTGGAATTTGGAATGAAAATCTACCAGTCCAGGCTGAAAATCCACTCAAGCATTCTTCCATTGGAGTGATGAGTGTCTGTTGTTTAATATAATGAACTAAGAAATATTGCCTGTGCTGGTAAGTGGAATATTGAAGGTTGGAATAAGAATTTAGAACCTGTCTGAGCCCTCTTAGAAGATTTGAGTCGATGAAAATGTTGCTTGGTGTTTATCCAAGGATAAGAACATACAAGAGCTCTTTCCACATTGTATCTACCTTGAGGCAAATTATTCACTGACACAAAATATGGGATCTCTAGTGCTGTTCTCATTGTTGCCAGGATATAGTGAAATCCATCAGCTTTTTATCGGAAAAAGAAGTACTGCAGAACTCCTTGATTTCAGCCTGGCCCTACCAAACTCATACTCTGTAGCTTAAACTCATGGCCCAGACCTTAATAGCATTAGAGGGACACAATTCATCATTTCACGGGAACAGGTCTGTTCACAGCCTTTGATTTTGTCTCATCATTCTGTCGAAAATAGGGTCTTCAGCCCCACATTGCATAAACCTGTACACACAAACTATGTCTGTATATCTGTATCAGCAATCAAGACCTTCATGAAAAGGATTAAAACTCCAACTGTGTGAGCAAGACTCCCTTGACTGGCAAAAAAACCAAACCAAAGCCCCAAGCAAAATAAAACAGGATAAATTAGTTGAAAAATTTAATTTAAGTGTTGTTTTACCTTTTCCCTAACTGAGATGGGTTCAAGTCCAGCTCTTGGAGGATTTTCAGTTCTTGGTGTTTTATTCTTCTTTCACATTGACGACCTAAGGGAATGTGGTAGCCCATGTTCATTCCAAAGCAAAAGATATCATTTTTTAGGGTGAGTCTTTAAAACTTCTTTGGAATCTTTGCATGACCATGGAAAAGAGGACAGAGAGGGGATCACTGTCTTTTTAACTAGGGCTGGTAGATGGCTCCAGGTGCCGTCCCATCACTGGGACACGAAGCCAGGAAGCAGCTCCAGAAGTGATGCTGTGTTGGGTTGTGTTGTCACACCACCACAGGCAGGAGCTGGTCACTGATGTGAGGCTGCTTATGCCAACCCTGCATTGCTGTCCGGGGAAATAACACAACAGAATAATGTAACACAGCCATTTTACAGCCAGCAAGGTGGAAACAATGCAGCGGCAAGGGCTGAGGGGAGATGAGAGCTAAAGTGTTTCAGATTATCCTATAGAGAACAAATGTGTTTGATATACTATTCACACTGTCTCATATGAAAGTTTAATGTCTTGGGGGTGCCAGCTCTGCACAGATCTGTGACTGTAATCAAGCCACAAGCAATGGCTGTGTGACGGATCTTGGAAAAGTTTCTTGGCATCTCCAATGGATGTGTTGCAAAGCTATGACCCATTTTTCAGTCACTGGTTTGTATCTGATAACCATGAAGCCCTACAGAGTAGAGAGGGAAAAGAAATGAGGTTGCCTGAGCTGAAAGAAATGGCTGTGTGAACCAAACCATTGTGAGGTTTTATATCTTGATTGCTTCTCTCTGGAAAGCTCTGCCAAGTCAGAAATAATCTCCATAATAATGTGCATTGCTGATATAAAACAGATAGAAAGTGCAGCGTTTCTTTTCAACTTTTCGACTTGCAACTTCTTTCAACTTCTATAATACATCAAATTCCTTTCAGGATGTAACTACAACCTGTTTATCAATGACAAAAAGTGCCCTTTCAGGGTTCTTCCTATCAGCACCCCAAGCAGAGATAAGTTTTCTAATGAACATTTCAGTACAAGCACTTTGAAACTACCCATTAGCTGATAGATTTTACCTGCAACAGACCTGAGTAAATTCTCATTTTTTTTTCTTTTTGCCCATTCTAAATGGATTTTAGTGGCATCTCTTGACTCTTGTTGGCAGGAATGGAAATATTTACCATCTGTTCAAATGCACACTGGCCATGGTAAACAGTTCAGACAATTCCCCAAGCAATGGGCATGGGGAGGCAACCAATACTGGCTGCTGGCTCCTCCTGCAGCTTGGGTGCAGGCAGAGGACAACGCAGTCAGGTGAGTTGTTGGCACTTTACTCATGAACAGAACACCTCTCAGGTGCTACCAGCAGAAATGAAGTTACAGAAGTGTTAGTGATCAAATCAGGAGATATTTGGGTTTGGCTTAAACAGCTGCATTCTGTTTGTTGTGATACGGGTGACGCCCAGCACGTCCTTCTGGGGAGGTGTAGGACAGAGTGAAAGTGAGAGGGGGTTGCTGCATGGAAGTGAACTTCAGAAGCTGCAAGACCGTGTCAGAGCAGCTCACAGCACTGTGTTTAGGATGCATTGCTCAGGGACAGCTGCAAGGAAACACGTTAACTTTGTGAAGTGTTTAGCTGAGCCTGCTCCTTGCTGCAGTGTTCCAGCTGTGGACTTTGTCCGTGAAGTGAGGCTGTGTTTTGGTTGCACTCTCAGCAGCCAATTTCCAGACAAACCCATCACAGTGGTGGACCTGAATCGGGATTTGCTCGTAAAGGTGCTCACGCTGTTAAGAGCTGCATTTGCAAGTGCAGGTGGGGAATTTAGAAGGTTGCTGCTGGGAGGAGTGAGTGTCTCTCAGTGGTGTCCCTGCTCCAGAAACAACGACTGCTGCCTGTGCCTTTTGTGTAGCAGCGTCTCAGATTAAGTCTCTGCCACTCATGGAGTATTTGCTTTGTGTTTTGCAGAACTTTCCATCTGGAGTCACACAGTACGTTTGTTCCCCATAGCATGAAAGCATGGCATTGTACTGCTTTTCCCTGGAGCAGAGTAACACATTCATTTTTAATTGCTGACCACTCTATCAGAAATCCTATTTCCCAGAGTTTAATTGTTTTGCATGATGTTTAATTCATGGCTTCCCTACAGAAATCAGCTGTTAACCTTTTTAAAAAAATAATGTATTATTTAGTATTTATTTATTATTTAGAATAAAAATTTTTAATTGTACAGGATGATATAATTTATTTATATTTTCACTATGAAATTCCATGTCTCAGTGGTCCCTCTCCCTTCCCCCCATTTTTTTGACTTAAAATTGTGAAGAATAATAAAAGCTGTAGAAACGTTACCATAAAGGTTTCAAGAACAAGTTTTTGATATAAGATGTTCTTATACAGGACAACACTGAAGACACATTTAAATCCTCCTGGAAATGCTAAGCCAATGCTTAAGAGCTTTTGGAAATCAGGGCATAGGTGAATATATTTTTCTTTCTTTCTGAATATGCTTTATTCCATATTCTTACAAATGAGCTGCCCTACAGAAAAGTTCAGTGGCAAAACTGAAGCCAAAGTCTCAGAGGATTTGCAGGAACAAGAATTCAGAGTTTCTGCCAGACACCTGATGCGACTGGTGATACTCATCCGGCCAGGAGCCCGTGCCATCCAGAATGTGTCTAGCTGAATTTCACACACAGCAAAAGTGCCTTTGGAAATGTTCCAGGACAATAATTATTGGATACCAGGGAGCTGCAAATAAGTGCTAAGAAATGAGGAAGCACAGCACCAGCACAGATCACATCCCCCGGTTCTGGCTGCCCAGAATGCCCTTTGCTTTGGCTGCCACGCCAAAATCTCCATCTTTTCTTTCCAGCTCCCCACGAATGCAGAGCAAGATGAAAGGATTGGGTGCTGCGGGATATTTTGTAGTGTGCCCAAGTCCTAGAGCTCCTTCCAAACCCAGAGACCAGGCAGAGGCTGCAGGAGTCCCGCTCTCAGCAGAACAAAGCTCTCCCCTGATGTACAGCCCGAATCCAGCTGCCCCCACAATGCTGCTCATGAGGGACAGGGTCCAGCCACTCAGGCAGAGATCCAGAGATGGATTTCAGCACAGGGGCTGTGTTTGTAAGGTTCTTACCTTCTGTGGACAGACACTTATGTACATGGAAATAGAAATATTTTTGGTTGATAGGGCTGTGAGGCCAGTGTTTATTTTCCCTCTTTCCAAGGCAAGTGTTCGACCCAAGAAAGCAAGCCAGGGTGGATGTTTCTTTGTAACCACTGCACTTTCCCTGTGGCTGATCCTGTGCCCTTCCACCTCCCCCGTTATCCTCACCCACACAGGGAGACGTCATTGTTTCCCTGCCCTGAGCGGGTGCTGTAGTGTCAGTGCATCACCAGGGGAGGAAGTGCTACGTCTGGGCAAAAATCAGTTTACAGTGGAAGAATCACAAAGCTTTTAATGACGAAAACAGAAAGCAGTGTAAAGCTTTTTGCTGAGTGTGTTTGGTTTAAAAACAAAATTTCCATCAAATCCTGAGGGAGCAGAGCAGCAATTCCTTTCCTAATTTTTAATCTAAACCTTGGCAGTGAGGAAGACTGAATGGATAAAGCAATTACAGGAAAACTCCAATTCAGTCGGAAATGGAAAAAAAAACCCAACCACAGCAAAACCCTGGTCATTTCTAAGAGATAGGATATATGATACAGCTGCTGCTCTTTCAAGAACTACTTAAAGGCATTTTTGACTATTTTTCGCTGGAAAATACTTCAATCAGCTTATACAAAGAAAAGCCTTTCTTCTCTCTTTCGCTTTCTTCCTTCTTTCTTCCTTCTACTGCAATGTAAATTCTACTGCAAAGGAAGGAGAAAAAAAATCTGTATAGCACAAATGACTCTCACTTCAAGCAAATATTGCCATGAGTAATTATGCTTCTCTCTGTTCTTGTTTCAGACATACTGATGTTATGAATGAATTAACCAAGGAACAAAATGCTTCACTGCCAACTGAGAGATAATCCTTGAAGTTCAGTGCTATTACACTTAACGTATTTCTGTTGGATCTCAAACCACGACATTCAGAGGAACTGATACCAGCGAAGGAGACGCATTTCTTGTCAAGAAAGGGTCTCACGATTCCTTTGCTCTAAGGAAATTTGAATGAAGAAACACTCAGTTTGGAAACATGCCTATTCTACTTAGATAAAGTTAAAAAATGGGTTGAGGAAAGCAAACAGAGCTAGAAAACATTGCAATGAAAAATCATAATTTTTTAACTCAAAATTCAAGTTTTTAATTTTTTCCATGGGACTTTTTGACCATCCATCCTTCCTGGGACATTACTTATGCACTTTACCCCTGAAACTGTGGCAGGACAAGGAGTTTGTCTTGCTTGAATGGGCTGGATCTGCTCGTGCTTTCCAGTGGCTCCCTCGGTGACTGTTGAGATGTTTGTGCTTTGGGGCTGGAGCACCTGCACCACAGTGACCCTCTTCTAGGCTGGAGCCCAGTAAGGTGCTGGCCCTGCCATAGATTTTGGGTATGGCATGGACCCCAAATCCCTGGGTCTGTTCCACTTCATAGCCCAGTTCAGGGGCTCTTGGGCTGTGCTTGTGGTCCCTGTGGAGTTCCCTGGGGAACAGTTGTTTTGCTTTAAGAATGAGGAGGGAAGAGTTTCACATAGCAAAGAGCTGAAGAACAGATCAGGATCCTCTGACAGCAATTTGTGGTCAGAGAAAAGGCTGGTGTTTGCTGCATGTCTGTGGTCGCTGCTCTCACTGTCTGTTACTGCAGGGAGCTACGTGTCAGGATGTACCTTCAACACCGCCAGCCTGCCTGAGTTGTGCTTATACACTTATTAAACGATGGTGTGCATTTGTACTCAGACTATTATAAATCCATTACTTCCCCGAGGCCAGAGGAAATGGTTTTAAAATGTGAGGTTTTTCTACAGGGAATTGAGAGATAAAAATACTGAAGCTCTGTACTTGGCTTGCACAGATCAATGTAGTGCAATAACTGGGAAGACAAACCAAGCTTAAAATATTACAAATGTGATTGCATGAAAGCTTAACTTGACATTGAGTAATTATTACTACAAAAGTCTCCTAAAGCACCCTAAGAAGAAGCAAAACCAAAACCAAAACCAAGCAAAGAGCCTGGCAGTAAATCATAAAAGAGAAATAACTGTGTGTGTACTTGGAACCAAAGTCTGAGTAATATAATTGCACAGTAGCGAGTGAAACTTCAAATTTGTCCTTCACTTTTTCACTACAACAGAGAAGTGTAGATGAAAAGTCTTGGGATGGGAGATATCAAGAGGTTTTGAAAATTATTTTTCCACTAAAAGTTTCACAAAGATTTTTTTCTTCATCGGTAACTGTTTCTCCATCAGGAGAAACTGTTTGGAGCAATTAGTTCCAAACCTGACAATTGCTATTTGTGACAGGAACAAGGAAGAAAAGGAGAACAAGGCAATCTTTCAAGCAAGATTCAAAACCAGTAATTAAAGTTCCTACCAAGTTCAGAAGCTGGTGCTAGGTTGAACTAAGGCACAATCTTTACCCAGTGAGCAATAAGTTTTACCTGCATTTTCAGGACAATGAGGTAATATTTCATCCCACCACAGTCATGATGTACCAGTTAGTGAGCCTTCCCATTTTTTTTCCACGAATTTATGTTAAGCAGAAAATAAATACTAATGTAATGTTCCCTTTTCTGAAGCACTGAGCCACTTACAGGAATAATATTTTGGGGGAGGAGTGGGAAGTAAGTTTGTATCTTAGACTTCTGTCACTATTTCACCTGAACAGATGGAAGCTCATCCACTTGTGATTGAATCACTAAAATGAAAGGACATCACTGAAATGATGGTCACTCATTTGCTCAATTCCATGTGAGGAAAATTAGCAACAGATAGTGATGGCTGTGAGTTTCCTGAAAAGAAAGAAAAGAGGCCTTTCCCAGTAACTCCCGTCACTGCAGGTGGCATTCCCACATGTGCTCATGGCCAGGGAGCTCTGATTCTCCATTTCCACTTGGGATACATTCCCAAGTACATACATACTGGAGCTGTCCAGTATCCAGAAATATGCAAATCCCTTGGAATCTTGTGCCACCGTTTACGCACGAGAAAATTCTTTCTCTAAATATTGCAGGTACCTAACCCAGACCTCTGCAGCAAGAAGAATCAAACAGAGATTGCTCTAAATACTCCTAACATGTGGGACCATCAGCAAAGGGACCCTGACCACTTCTGTATTCTCAGCAGGGAAAGTGTGCTCCTGATTTTGGAACACATCAGTAGCTGCATAAATCCATGTGGGATTTGCAAGTGTTGGATTCAGGTCTCTGTCATAGAGTGGGGTGAAACTCACAATCTGAAAGTGTCCAGTTCTCCTGGCTATTAACCAATGTCAGCTATTTCAGGTGCTGTCTGAGAAAGTGGCCAACACCTCCACTGCCCCTGGGTGCTGAAGGATGCAGCTATTTTGCAAAGCACAAACATGTAGTTAAAAAAAAAAAAATTAAGTCTGCCAAACCTATGAAATACTACTCACTCCTCAGATCTTCAATCAGCTCCTCAGTGCTCCATTTCTAATTATTTGCCATCTGGTGCAGCCCCTTCTCTTCCAAAGCAATGGGGAATATCCTTCTGGAGCAGGCACACGCAGTAGTGCTGCCCGAACGTTAACTGCTTCTGACTGGAGATCCTGGGGAGCCTGATTGTTTGAGGCAAATCTCCTCCCCAGGGGTGGCAGGATTTATTCCCTGCATCTGGGCTGCAAGATTTTTTTTTTGTTGGGGAAAAAAAATGCTTCTGTGTCATTTATAATGGATTTCATTCCAATAAACAGCCATCTTCTGGCATATTATGACCGTGGCTTATCAAATAATAAACCCCTGTCATTCTGAATTGCTGGGAGAGGGACCAATCCAGCCAGTGTTGATTTTGTGTCCACTTTGTCATGGCATGAAGTCTGCAGTGGTTTGGTGCATGGGGGAGCCACGTCTGTCAGCAAGGAGGGACCTCCCTGTGCCCCAGGGGAGCTGCAGGGAGAAGGGGGTGTGATTCCTCAGGTTCTGATCCTTTGTACACCATCCCACTTTAAGTGCTACCTCATGTTCATTAGGGATGATCACAAAGCCATATGGCCAAGCAAATGCAACACATATCTTGGCATGTTGGCAGAATGAGTCCTTGTTAATTCTGTCTCCTTTTCCACCCTCTGCCTGGGAGAGAGGATAGTGAGGAGGCTGGTTTTACTGTGCTGAAGAGATGACAGACTTGATAACTTTAGTATGGAGCATTTCCAGAGCTTAACAATGAATGGCACAAGCTTTCCGAGGGGAGAAAAAAATAGGCACAGATTTTCAAGTGCATCAGCAGGTTGCAAAAAAATGTGCTGATTAGCCATTTGTATATTTGACTCAGGATGGTTGGGACATGGGAGACCTCAATTTGATTTCTATCCCTGCAATATTTTCCCTGTGTGACCTTATTGTACCTTTTAATTTCTCTGTGCCTGGATTCTCCCACTTTCTTCCTAGGACAGGAAGTGAGTCTAGGTATAGACATATTTATATGATGTACTTTGGTTTTGCTTGGGATAGAGTGGGTTTTGTTCACAGTAGCTGGTGTGGGGCTGTGTTTTGGATTTGTGCTGGAAACAGTGCTGATAATTCAGGGATGCTTTGGTTAGGGCTGAGCAGGGCTTACAAGGAGTCAAGGCCTTTTCTGCTCCTCACCCCACGGTTCAGGAGGCTGGGGCTGCATGGGCAGCTGGGAGGGGACACAGCCAGGACAGCTGGCCCCAGCTGACCCAAGGGATATCCCAGGCTGTGTCGTGTCGTGCTCAGGATATAAAGCTGAGGAGAGAAGCAGAAAAGGGAGTTCATTCAGAGTGATGGCTTTCTTCTTCCCAAGTTACAGCTCCATGTGGTGGAGCCCAGCTTTCCTGGGAGTGCAGAACACCTGCCTGGCCATGGGAAGTGGTGGACAGATTCCTTGTTTTGCTTTGCACGTGTGCACAGCTTTTGCTTTACCTATTTAACCTCAAAAAATTCAGGTGTTATTTCAAGGTGGATGCCTTCTCAGACACCCAGGGTCAATGACAGCAGGTTATCTAATGACTTGGAGGGGACTGGGACCATCCAGTGATGCTGGACTTGTTTGGCCTTGGGTCTGGCTCCTTCCCATGGCAGGGTTTGTCCAGCAGCACCCCTGGCATCACTCCTTGCTATCCATGGCAAGGCACAGCCTGGAGCACCATGGGCAGCGTTTCCTTCTGTGACCTGAGGTGATGGAGTGCCCACAAGTATTTTCCTATGGTATTTTTTTAAATTCCGCTTTCAGATACATTGGTAAATGTGAGGAATTATTTTCCTCAAGACTTTCTTTTTTCTTGCTGTTATTCTCAACATATTGAATGAATCAGCTCTAATTTATGGTGATTCTTGATCTGCTGAAACCACTGTGCTCATCTCTGTTGTCAGGTCCAGGGCTTGAATATCTTCTCTCCAGAGCCTCCAAATGCCTGCAGGAGTGCACCTCTTACACCATTTCCTCAGTAGTAGAACAGATGAGTAAATTTGAGCAAACCTCCTATTTGAAACAGACCCCACAGAAAGGAATAAAAATGTCATCAGCAGCAAGAGTAAACTGCTCTCACAAATAACTGCAACAGAGTCTTAAAGCGAAGGTTGGCTGTGTCTATATAGAGAAAATACTTAGTGTCTGTGTGATATACAAGGCAGCTTATCTCTTTGAGAGCAGGAGACTATAAAAATACAATTGCCAGAACGAAAGAAAATTGAAGCTGATTGCCATAGCAACAAAAGAATTACATTGATGAAACAGAAGCACATAAAATCCTTGTATGCTACATTAAAGACAAAGCAATCAAAAGTAAACAAGAGAGGATTGAAATTTGCTTGGCTAAAGCTCTAAATGACAAATGTTACCGGGTGATGGGGGCAGAAGTGAGCCCACAAGAATGGAAAGGGTATCCCTGAGGAGCTGGGGGTTTATTCCCCATTTCCTCTGTGAGCAGGACAACAGCAACCTGGGAATGCAGCTATGGCCACTCCCCAGGCTTTTTTAGGCAGTTTGTGGGAGCAAATTCCCAATCAGATGTCAGTAACAGCAGTTTTCATCTGTGCCTTTTGCACTGATCTCCATGACTTTCCCCCTAACACTGCCTTGTTTCTCTCTCCTGCTGGAATTCTCCCGTGGAGCTGGGTGAAACAAGCTGCTGTTGGAAAAAGGAAGTTTTCTGTTTCCATCTGCATCTATTGAAATGTCTTGCTTAGATTAGCACCTACTTGCCCATGAAAATGCACTTGTGCCCTTTCGGGTCTGCACGGCACAATTACACTGCAGACACTGCAGCAGAGCCAGCAGCCCCCCAGAGTGCACTGGAGAAGCCACAGTTTTAACCCCCCAACATAAATCTGACAGTTTTCTGATGTGAGGGGTGAGGGGGGTTGAGGACCCAGACCTCAATGCCTCCACAGCATCCGAACTGTTGTGGCAGATGCAGGACTGTGCTGTGCGTCCCTGTGAGGTTCCGTGCCCCTGTTTGGGGATGGATTCTTGCAAACCTGTGGGCTGTTCTCACCTCCTGAGGCACTCCCACAGACAGCTGGTTGGATGAATTTACCTGGAGCATAAGCAGCATAAACCTCCACCAGAAAAGGAGGATGCTCCTATGTGCGTCCCTGTCCCCACAAGAAGAGCCATCCTCATTAACTGGAGAAGCAGCCAGTGTTATCCAAGGTGAAACCACTTGAAGGAAGTGTCTATTTGTCATGGTTTGGTCTAGAAAAGTAAAAAAAATAGAATGTTTTAAATAAAGATCTTTCCTGAATGCAGCTATAATTAAAATCTTAGTATTCCTTATCATAACAAAGCCTTGAAGTCAGTCCAAATGTTGTACTTGAGCACAATGAAAGCATTCCAAGTGGTGGAACTGACATGTCCTTAAGACACAGCAACATTTAATCTACTAGATTTTAGTCTGCAACAATGACCAAACCTTTCAAAGTTACCACAAAAATTCTTAAGGCTCGTACAAAGTTGACAGTTCCTTTAATTACACTCATCTTCCTTTCAAAGGAAGTGACAAAAAGAGTTAAGGAAGATTAACTAAGACTTAACTGCACAGAAATGACTCAAGGCATATTTAAGTAAGACTTAAATTAGTCTTTCATTTGGACATGGGAGTTTCCATTAACAATAACAAAATGGAGAAAGCCAGATGTTAAAGCCTTTGCTCTGAGCTCTGCTTGGAGGCCGTTTCCCAAGTCCTACCCATCTCCCAGATCTTACTCCAATCTGGATTATTTTTCTTTAGTATTTCTTTCATCCTTTTTTTTTTAAGTTGTATTTTTTTATTTCCACTGTACTTTAACAAAACTCTTTGCCTTAACCCTATTTGGGGTTACACGTTTCCATACATGACAACCTCTTCTCCTTTGCAGTACCCTAAATACAAAGGTATTTTCCTTCGGGTTTGGCGCTGTTTGGGGTTCGAGGAAACATTTGTTTGAACTGAACATCTTGTTTTCCATCTGGTAATCAAAAGACATCCCTGCAAATCTTGACCCTCTGGTGCTCCCTACAAACCTGGTGTTTAATAGGTAACTGCATTGTGCAGCACCAGCAGCCCCTGCACAGAGGTGGCTCCGAGCTGTGAGGAGGAACACAGAACAATTCTCCTGGCTTGCACTGAAGGAAAGGTTTGTAGCATCCTGCCATGCGCAGATGGGCATGAGAGTCATCCTGGTCACCATGGTAATAAGATAATCAAAACCAACCCTTGAGTTTTTAACTCTGGATGATGAATGGCAGAGACAGAAAGTGTCAGGGCACAGGCAGGAAGGGTGGCATGGGAAGAGGTCTGTGAAGGAGGGTGCAGCTGCATCTGCGGAGCACAGGCAGCCTCCCAGGGGCTTTTTCTCCCAAGGAGACAAAAATTAAATCATTTTAGTAAGAGATTCCTACCAAAGCAGGAGAATAATGTCAGAAGTTTCCCCCAGCTCAACCTGAGATCACTCTCATGCATGGCAAATGCATGAACTTGTGTCCAGGGTGGCCATGGTGGGGTCTCTGTGCCTTCTCCAGGGTGGTCCTCAGGCTTCTGTCATTGCTATCTTCACCTCTGCAGTCCCTCTTCTCCTAACCTCTGTCTTAAATCTGCCCTGCTCCACTGATAGCCCATCAATTCCAGGTGTTCCTGATACTGGGAGAGGACTGCTCCCTGCCTCTTGAGAGGACAACTGCTGTTGTGATGTGCTTCTATATCTCTTCTTCAGGTCAAAAATCTCAGCTTATTCAGTCTTTCCTTAGGGTCATGTTATATGGACATTTCATTGCTCTTGTCATTCTCATTTATTTTCCTTAACTCACAAGAAATGTATCCTCCTTTCCAGGTTTACTCTTGCAATAAAAGGACTCCTCTGGCATTTTCCCCCTGTACACTGTATCTTCTGACTCTCATTGATATTTTTTTTTTTTAATAATCTCCACCAAACCAGACTGTAAAAACAGGGGGGCAGGGAGAGAAGTAACTTCTATTCAGTTTTGTTGGGGTTGCAAATTGGATCCATCCATTTCTCCAAGAAGGAAAACAAACAAAATGGCAATACTCTGGGGAGCACACGAAGCAAAACTATGCAACAAAGAAATTTGTAAACCTACTTTCTCTCTGTGGGTGGCTAAATGGCTGTTTGAAGACATTTAGCATCACACATGCAATTGAAGGAACAGAATAATAAAAGAAATAAAACTGCATCTTCCTATTAAAGAAGCCCTTTGTTTTATCAAAAATTACTGGAGTGCTGATTTAGGACGGCTGGAACTCTTTGTGAGGGGAAACAAGCTTCATTTGGGCTTGTAATTGCATTAACATGCACTCGTGGATACACTCTTAAGGCAGTGCTGCGTGTCCATGGAATTGCTGCTCCCCTTGGCTGGAGTCCAAATGTACTTTGGGCACTGTGGAGAAGGAGACAAATGGGTGCCATTTTCATGGCTGATGATCACAGGCATTAGCAGGCACAGCAGCAGGGGCGGGGAAGGAAAGATGATGGAAAACTTGTTCAGGAAGTAAAGTCCGCTGCCCTCCTTTGCACGCAGCAAGCAAAGCAATGCGTTTGTCCGTGCTGCTTCTGCTGGGAACCAGAGTTCTTTTCATCGTAGACATTCCTGAATTTAAGGAACAGATGTACTGCAGGTGTCTGTGAAGGCCTGGGGGACTCCTAGGGGTTGCTGTGTTTTTAATAACTTGGGTAGGGGTAATGTCAGGTCGCAGCAGTAGAGAGGGATCATTTACTCTGCTAAACTCCTTCCTGCCTTAATTGCTCTCTCCTACTAAATCCCAGACCAGTTAGTTGAAAACTAATTTAGCTATTGCTGCAGTAAACTGCTGTGACAGCAGTGTCCACAGACCTGCATGCTCCTTATCTTGCAACACCCAGAGCTGGGAGACCTTCCCACATGGTGACATGCAGGTCCCACAAGAGCAGCTGAGATGTGCATTTCAGGCAGCTCACTGATGAGTCTGTCGTGGAATACTCCCAGGACATAAGTCACAATCTGCCTTGCAGCTGGGTAAGAAGAAGAAATTAGAGTTTCTTTTTTTTGTTGATATCCTGCCCCACCAAGAAGGGATTGAGGCTTGGATGCTCTGCTTTGCTTTTTAATGCCTTGTATTGGAGCCTGGGAGAGTAAGTGCAGTGCACAAGGGACAAGGACCTGCTTTCCCTAGCTGGAATACATGTTTCTTTGGGGCTTTAAGCTGATTTTCACTCAGACAGGATGAAAAAACCAAACTGGATAAAAACCTCCAGATAATGCAGTCCGTGTGTGCAATCTAATGAACAATAAAATATTTGTAGGTCTGTCCAGCTTCCAGGACACAGCCACACTCTGGTTTTAAGCCTGGCACACTCCAGTGCCCCTCTGCAGCTGTGGGTCAGCTGGCCCTGTCTCCCTGGGGCTGCCCCTGGCTTGCAGTGAACCCTTGCCCCAAGGGAAGAACCTGGATGCAAAGCAGTTTACATTCAAAGAGCAACATGGTTCAGGCACAGGTCTGCAATTACAGGAGTTGTAGTTGCTGATTTAGAGCTGTCTGGGTTGACACATCCTTTTCCCAGATGGGGCACCAGCCCATGGCTTCCAGTTAAAACCTACCCGCACCAGCTCCATTCAGTTTGGTTTTCACATACAAAAGGTCTTTGGTGTTTATTCTGGAACTAAACAAAACCTCCAGATTTTTCATCAAATAGAATCAACCTCCAGTCAACTCAATATACCCCATCCTACACCTGTGGGTTTTTAATTCATCCTCCTCTCCAGCGTCTCAGGAATTCCCTTTTGGAGTCTGAAATAGAAATCAAATCTCCACACGATATTGGCAGCATGCCATTAAAGAAAAAAAAAAAACAACACCATATTGAAGGGTTAAGAGGAGGGAGTCAGGAAGGATGCTGTGTTTGGATTGGAAATAAAAGTAATGTGCCTGTTTGTTGACAATCCTCTGTGCCTATCAGCACTGTTGCAGAAACTGGCAATGCAGACTGTTTAAATTTAAACACCATAGATCAAGTTTTACACTTGCACACAAGGTGTAAAGGCAATGAGCCGACCAACCTAAAATTAATCTGTGTGGGAATGTGAGATATTGTAGGTGTGCTGGGTAATGGATTCCAGCTCTTCAGTGCAGCCGACTGGAAAAGGCAGGGGATGCCCTCAATTCATTTCTAACCTCTTGCATCTTAGCTCCCTTATCGTGTGGCAGAGAAGTGACAATTTTGTTTTTCATAAATTAAGGGGACAAGCACACCTTCTGTGATGCTCCTACCTTGCCAGTGATCCTGGGATTGTGAAGGTGATTTGGAAAACACAGGAAGCTAAGCTGACAGAGGAGCCAATTAGGGGGAGGAGATGAATGATGGGACCCTGGGAGACTTCTGCTGCCTCAGGAAACCCTGGGATTTCTAAATGCTTCTTCAATCCCCAAAGTTTCTAAATGAGTCGCTTAAAGGCACACTGCAGTGTTGTGGCAGGGTTGAGCTGAAGGGCTGGTATGCAGAGATTCTAATGATCGAGGTATGTTTTATTTTTAATCCCGAGATGTAACAAAAAACCAGTGGCAGCCACCTTCACCTCATCATTCCCTCTGCTCTTCTCCTCCTCCTCTTCCCATTGCTCCAGGATAGCTGCCATCGGTTCCAGCTCTCCAGTTCAGCACCACAACAACCAACACTGCTGCTTTTGCTGGTGAGATATTCCAGGAGCCCGTCAGCACCCTCAGCTCGCCAAATCCCCCCCATCCCTGCAGGGAGCCCGCAGGATCACCCTGGCCTCTGCTCCCTGTGGGGATCCACCACAGACATGGAGCTCTGCGAGACACACGGACGCACCCACAGACCTCTGGGACCAGCCCTGCCTTCACACACGGCTCCTTGGTGCACAAAAACTCTGAAGTTCCTTTATCCTTTATTTAGATTTGATTCCCTAAAGGGATGCAGAAACCTCAGTTCTGACAGGGCCTCGTGTGCAGCTTCCTTCTGTTCCCGGAGAAAATCTCCCGGAGTTTTGCGTATTTGGCATCGTTGTGCTGAGACCATACGGCACCAAGTTTATGGATCAGCCTTGGAGAAGCTGAGGGGTGATTCCCTCAGCCTGGGGGAGAGCAGGAAGGGTGTACAAATTCCTGATCTCACAGAGGAGGAGGAGGCTGGACAACCTGCTGATGGTCCTCATTCTCTGAGCACAGCCCACAGTCAGGCCTCTCCGTGGCAGAGGATTTCCACTCTGTGGGAAGCAAATTGTCACAGTGATGACACAAACTTGATGTTTCATTAAGCACAGCTCAACGGAGAAAGGCAGGGCTGATACAGATTTGGTGAGGCCTTCTCTGCCTCGTGGCATTACCCTGGACAGGTGGATACACTCAGACAGGCCAAAGGATTTGTGTATGACCACAGACAGGTGAGCCATGAATGGCTTGAACCTAATGAAGACGATATCAGAAGTGTATTTTTCTGCTCAGAACTGGCACAGCAGCATTTGTTTGTCAGTGTTCCAGCACAGAAAGTGAGCCCCAGGTTTCAGTGCCCTGACATGGAGGCGTGGGCTCCATCAGGGCCCAGCACAGCCATTCCCAGCTTAGTCCTCACTCCCTCCTATCTGCCTTCCATTCTCACAAGAGATTTGACAGGCAATTTATTAACTCCACAAGCCTTCACACAGTCAAGGCTAAATTTAGAATTATTATTCATGGAGATGAAAGCTAACATAGTGTCTCCATTACCTCTTGAAATAAGGGGTCCATTAAGGACCAGTGAGGTAACTGCTTCCACAAGGTGCCATCTGTTCATAGGCACATGTAATCTTTCAGTTCCAATTATCCTCAGAGATCTCATTTGTTTCTCAAAACCATGAGTTGGTTCAAATATGAGACTACTCATTCTTTTCCCAACTCCAGTAACTCTTTGGATCATATTCTTTCTGCAAAATGCAGTTTCTTTATTTAGTGAATCTGTCATCTGAGGCTTGAAATTCTCCCTGAGAGACCCCAGGCCTGGATGCTGGCCGGTGGAAAACTAGGCTAAATCTAGCTCTTAATGTCTAAAAAGCATGAGTTATTGCTAAACTGAATAATAGCCACAGTATTTATTTATGGAGTTGCTATGCCACTGCTACCTTTTCCTAACTTATTACTTTGTAAAGCTCTTTGGGATATCCAGAATTTGAAAGGTGATATATTAAACAGGGTTCTATTATATTTCCTGTTGCTATCAGCAACTTCCCTTTTTAGCCTGGTTTAAGGCATCTATGTGTGTTTTGTGAAATGCATTCCTGTTCCTGTGCTCCAGGCTCCCAGATGTCCAGTTTAGGTAGTAAAGACCAAATATTAGGAGGTGCTACAGCCAGCATTCTTTCAGAGCACCACTCTTTAATCCTGTCAGAAGTACTAAGAAAGGAGTTTGAAATGAGAGGGCAGAGATTGGAGCAATGCATTCCTCATTTGTCATTTTGCTGCTTGAGTAAAATAGTATTAAACTCAGTAAAATAATAATAAACTCTGCAAAATAATCAGTCTCCTTGCCCTGAAGAAAGATTTTAGTATTTTCATTTCTCAGAAGACATTCCTTTACCACCAGCCACAAATTCTGATACTGTCTTCTCCTCAAAAATTCACTAAACCAGGTTCTCCCTCTTTAATTCCAGCGTAATAATGTGGAATGATAATTCTTATACAGCCCACCAAAAATGGCAACAACATTGACAGGACAATGTGACAAACAGCTGAATTTTACTGTGCCCCGTGAAATGTCACAAAAGGGTGACATGTAGGTGTCTGAGGAGAAATCAAACCCCATTGCAGTGGATCATTTCCAAATGCAGAAGAGGACCTGCTTAGAAATTGGTGGAATTTTTTGGCCCGGGGGAACAAGAGTGCTGATGTCGATGGCATTGAAATGATGAAATGTTAGAAACCCGCCTTAATCATGAGATCCCTGTAGAGAACACAAATTTACCAAGAGTCACCTACAGAACCAAGCTGTCTGAGCACACACATTGTGGTGTAGAGAGTTACAGAAGCCATTAGGACAATTAGCGTTTCCCCAGGAGTAAAGATGTCCTTGCTAGCAGCTGGGAGATCAACCTTCCCTCCCTTTGTCATTTCTGGAAAACAGGCATTTCATTTCATAAAGATTTCTTTTGTTCCCTTTGTTCAGGGAGATTATCTTCTTAACAGTCTAGGCACTTAGATCAAAGTGTCTGATTTCAGAGGGATTTTATGGCTGTTGTTGCTGTTTTGTGTTTGCTTTTAAGATCATTCCTGGTGTATCTTGCAGCAAGAAAAACAAAAGTCTCTACGGGTGGATAAGCTGAACCTAAACTTCCAATCCCACATGGAAGAGGCTGCAATCAGGCACATCCCATCAGTTCCAACACAGTGATGAATCCAGCTGAGTTACTTGTAATAGTGTCTAAGAAAACAGATGAGCAGTTGAATCCAGATTTTCTAAATAATAATTTTCCACCGGGAGGCTGCATAACTCTTTTTACAGATGGACATCCCTGTAGACTTTCAGTACACTTAACTATTATTAGAATGAGGAAAATGGGAAGAGAATATTTTAATATTTGAAATTCTGCATTTCCCTTACTACACTGATCTCAGAATTATAGCTCTGGGACTTCTTTTTTTTTTTTAATGAAGATTTTAATTCTTATGGACACTTTTAATTAAAAATACACATTCTCCATCCCCTCTTCTTTGCAGCTTTCATTTTTCTTAAGTTGCTGGGATTCAAGAGGAGCACTGGGGCTAGAGCAGAACAAGTAAGTGGGTGGATGGGGTGTTTTTATTAAGTCAGAGACATTAAAAATCAAAGGCTGCTGAGACGCAGATTTATCCTACCCAATCCTGGACCTAAAGCCCATGCTCTGACAGTAGGCTACCTTCAAAAAGCTATTAAGATCAAAGATGAATAAAATGTTTCCAATTAGACATAGTTAAGGCTAAGGACTGCTGAGTGTGGTGAATTCTGTACGTTCTGCCGTCTGTCCCCATGCACACACACGTGTGATCCCACACGGAGTGAGCCCCGGAGTTTTTACAATGGTCATTGGTTAGTCTGAAATTTCGGCTTTAGAGACAGAAGTCAGGTGGTTTATGGATAAATAAGGCAGGCAGAGAGAACAGGAAAGGGTCCGTTGTGTTCATCCTGAACTCATCCCCGCCTTCAGCAATAGAATAGCCCCAGACCCGCTGCTGAGGATCAGCATTCAGAGTTAGATGTTACCATGGCTATTGGAATGGACATTGCACTAACATTTAAGAGCTTTAGAATTTTGGTGGGTTATAAGCTACATGTTGCTGCTGGTTCTTTTCCAATTTCTAGCTGATATATACACACATACACACTATTTATGTACTGAATCAGTACTGAATAAACGGAGACCCCAAATTACTTGCAAAATTAATTTAGATTTTAAAATAAGATCATTTTGGATTCATTCCCTTTCTGTGCTTTTGCCAAATGATAAAATAATGATTTTAACTGTCTGGCTTTCTCTGCTCTGCCACAACATGAAGATTTATTTAAGAATAGATGCAGGAACAAATACTTCAGCTGTGAGGCTTGCCTACTGCAGTAATATAGTTCAGAGCAGTGACTCTCACCTTGTGGAGCAGAACCAGACCATGCATTTAACAAACCCAGGGCAGACTCCAAGTGTCCTCTTCTTAGAATAAACTCCCCTTCAAGCTGAAATTCCTGCAGTGTAGAAGATGCATCTGATCCAACGAAGTTTAGTTTCAGACACAGCATGTTGCAGAACTGATTGCTGTGAAAGCAGCACAGTCTGCAGAGACCCAGGGGCTGCTCCTCTGGTAGTAAATCAGTGGGAAAGTCTCAAAGGCAGCAGGGCAAAGGATGGGAAGAGAAGTCTCAGAAAGCCCCAGAGACTCCAGAGTCTCTTCCTCTGAATAAGGTTATAGTCACATCTCAGCAGGTCTGGAACCAAATGCTGGTGTCCTTCCAGGAGCCACTGAAACACCTCCAGCCTTTCAAAGCCCAAGTTCTGGGGCAGAAGCTGGTGCTGCTGCTCTTTGTCATGGGTACTTTGTACTGACCTGTGTGAACCTGGCTTGTCTTGCACCTGAGCTGCATCATTTGCATGAAATAAGTTGTGTCTCTCTGAGGAACTTTGCATCATCCCAGCAGACCTTTGACAATCTTAGGGAAATTAAGACTTCAGAACTTTCCCTGGAGTCAGGAAAAAAATATTGCTGTGGGGCTATCAAAATGTTCTCTCGCAACAAAAATTAAACTGTCTCTTAGATCTTTATTTAATTTTGGAGCTGTAATTATCTCCTGATTGATAATATACAATGTGTTTGCAAAATGAAATGTCATTTCAAATTCCCAAAGATCAAAATATTCATATGAAATCAAATCGAATATTTTGACATTGTCAAAAAAAAGTTCTTCATTTTTCCCTTGGAAAATCTAATAAAAGTCAACACAAGTGCCTACAAATGTACAGTTTCATTAAAACAGAAGCTTCTAACAGAAACATGTTCTGCCAAAAATAAAAGAAATATTTAGGTATCTTCAACATTGGCTCTTGGGTGCAAAGATTAACTTAATTATTGTTTTGTTGGCTAAGGATGTCATTCAATTGGATAGTTCTATTTTCTTAGTGCAATGGCAGTATTTAAATCCTGTATTTGCAAACATGGGATCAGAAAGGAGCTTCCTCCAGCTGTGCCACTGAGTCCCTATGAGACTAACAGGACACGCTGATAGAAAGAAATTAAGAAAAGGGGAAAGAGGGAGACCTCCCTTTGCACTTCTCCCTCCTTCTGGCAATTAGATCATGAGCTTTCTTATTCCAGCACCCAGAGTGTTGCATGTAACAGATACTCACATATTAAATTTTCATGTGTTTATGTAATCCTTTTCAGTCTACTGGAATATTATAAATTCTCTCACGTTTTTTTCCTGCAGTACATCAAGTAATATCCCTCTTTCTCATATTTCTCTTGTGCTTTCAAGTTCCTTGATTATTTAAAAATTATAAGCAAGGTGAAAACAACTAAACCATTTTATCCATTTTGGCCCCACAGCCCAGACTTGACACTGAGAGAATCCTGAGTGGAAGGGACTTCTGTCATTGACTTTCATGCCCCTCTTTCCCATCACAATTAATCAGAACGATGGTTGCTTCATGCACTAAATGAGGAGGTTTCTGGGTAGTTCTTTGCAGTGCCACAGCACAAGCACCGTCAGAGATGCTGGTGGATTTCCATATCCAACCTCTCATGCAAATAAATATTGATGATCCATTTCATTCAAATTATGACTCACTTCTCCCCCTCCCTTCCCCTTCTTACGTCTGTTAAAATTATTCATTTTTGAGAAGCACTAGGGGAATGATCCGCAATCGACAACGTGTCCAGTGTTTGCCTTGCTGCTTGCAGAACACCTGCTAACAGACCCGAACGTCCCCCTTGCTCCAGGCACCTGACTGGAGGGGACAGACAGCCTCCAACTACTGAGTGACTCTTCCCTGCAAACTGCCTTCAACAGCACGTTTAATATGCTTAAAATGAGTCACATTCATTTTTATTCACCACAGACTTCTACATGATGTTAAAATCCCTTACTAACAATGAGCCTCGGCTTCATTAGCTTTGGCTGGACAGGCAAGTGGCACTGTATTTTCTTATCTCTTTATTTGGATGAATATGCAAATATTTCTGTGACAGATACATGCATAAGCAAACTTACAAGCGGGTATTTGCAAATATGTGTGCCACTGTGAAATTAGCTCTCTACAAACAATCCTGCCAGTAAAACTCATTGTTAGAGTGTTTGCAGAGAGCTAACCGATGAGAGGGTGGATATAGCTGGACTGAGCTCATTTAAATATCCAAGCAAATAGTTTCTGAAGTTTTCCATTATTTTCCCAGTTTTATTTTCAAAACATTATGAAAGATATAGATTTGGCACCTTCTTAAACTGCTGAGGACAAACAGGAAGATAACAGGAATCTCTGAGGGCCATTCTCATTTCGATGTCTCTCCACGTGTTCTTGCTCTCATTCTGGGAGATCATGTCTTTGCAGCTTCAGGTTGGATTTTCTCTTGCCTCCAGTGCAGGGTCTGGCAGAGCTGAAGTGTTCCCACATGTGGAATTCCCCGAAGTGTCACAGTTCATTCACAAGGATCACGTTCCATCCATGGGATGATTTCTGCTTCTGCTGGTCACAACTGTGGCTCATTAGTGGGAAAGAAGGTGGAAATTCGCAGAGCAACAGCCTTCAACCATGCCTTGCACCAGCATTATCAACTCTCCCCACATGGTAGATAAGCAGTGGAATAAACCCACTTAATCTAAAAAACCCCTGAACGGTTCCAGATAAATAATTTCCAATAATTTCTGTGGACATTTTGTCTGTTACACACAGGTGTGCCAGATTTTCTTTCAACAAGTAACTCCTCTGTGTTCCTAAACACATCTTTCACCTCTTTATTTTTCTCTCTTCTCCTTAAACTTATTCCAATAACCAAAATGCAGGGGCACTGTGAAATTTTTTTGGATGCATCACACTTCAGAGATAGAGCTTTGAAGCAGCAGCACTGAAATGGGAATAAATGAAGGCTTTAAAAGAAATGAATTAATTAAATTCAGATGAATATCTTCATATCCAAGAACATGAAGTGGCTTTGATTTACAGGTCACATAATTTTCAGAGTAATTAGTAGCAATGCTTCTTAATATATCATTTAAACTGATTACAGGAGGCAGAAAGTAAGAGCATCTTCACAGGGGTTTAATGCAGTTTAACTAATATGCTTTCACTTCAAACCCTCAGGTAATTCATCTTAACTTCCTCAGACGTCCTTGTGCACCTAAGCAAGTGAGGATGGATAACCTGAAGGTTTGGGTGATTTCTTGCTCACCTCCAGCTGCCAGGAACATACCTGTAGCACTGGGATGAACAGAGGGTATCCACCAACAAAAAAAAGTGCAGTAATTCTGCTGTGGATTTATGGCTACGTCAGCTGCTCTGTGCCTCTGCTGCCTGCAGGGATCTTAGGGGTTTTCTGTTCTTTGGTGTGCAGTTGTCAGGGAGCAGCTCCTCACCCTGCAGCAGGGAGAAGAGAAAGGTCAGGTGTTCTGTCAGTGTGGTACCGAAGAGGGCTGGGAGGGGAGATGATGCTGAGTCTTCTCACATGTGCTGGACCCCATGAATCACTAAACTCAGGATCCAAAAGTAGAGTTCTCTGTGGTCTGACAAGTTGGTCTTTTTTATTTGTCTTAAAGAAATGAACATTTTTTTCCTTTTTCTTCTCCTTACTGTATTGTATTGTCCTAACTCTGCAAGTAGGTAGGAAAGAGGAGCTCTAAACTCTCTAAAGCAGGTACAATTAATCTGTGCTTAGGTTAAAAAGCCAATATTTCAATTGAGAACACATCGAAAAACCCTGGACCCTTTTTTTACCCTGCTACTATGATTTGTGAAAGTGATCATGTCTTATGTTTGTCCTGATAGTAATGAAAACATGGTTTCTCTATTTTGCTAGGAGGAAGGGGGTATTTTTTTCAGATAACCACACACCCAGACAACCATTCCTGTGTGGAAAGCCTGCTCGTGCTCATTACAGAGTTTGCACGTTTCTTGGTGTGTGTGAAGGGAGGTGAAGAGAAAGGGGCAGGAAAAAGGAAGAAAATAACTGGAGAGAGTGGAAAAATCCAAGAAGAATGTTTCAGCAGGAAGACTTAATATAGGAAGGAAAAGAAAAGAAGTCTGTATTTTACAGAGAAAGCACATTTTAGCATCAGCCTGCAAGCCTCCTTTTAGATAGGATATTTCCTCAATGACAAAAGCAAAAATTGACTCTTTGGAAGGAAAAAATCCTGGTTTGAAATACAGGGGAAAGGTCTCTGAAACTCAATCTGGGGGGTTTTTTTGGAACCCAAAATAAATAGTTTGAGTGGTTATCAAATACAGCCAAGTTCCTCTGGGTTTGCCCAATCTTAGTCATTCTCTGGCCTCTTCTGTACTTCTGTTGGCTCTAAAATACATCAAAGGCACATCTGAGATAAAACACATCAAACAGCAGCAACCTCTGGAAGCAGGGAAATTGTAAGTGAGGAATGCAGAGAACAGCAGGATAACCATGTTGAATACAGAGGGATGAGGCCTCTGAGGCAGGATGCCCTTGGACCTCTTGGTTTGCTGTAAGGACGATGCCATCTGTGCATTTGACTGGCATTTCCTCTCTAGCAATGACCAGAGTTTGTTTCTGAATGTCCTCTGAAGCTGGTGGAAGTCACCGATGCCCCACCTGTCACTAGCTCTTAGGAACTGTGCTTTTCCCAGGCAGAGCACAACAGCTGGGTGGTCGGGAGGGTAATGGAGCAGTTACGTTACTCCAGAGGTTTTCCCTGTCGGAGGCTCTTTGGGACCTGATTTCTCCTGGCACACCCTTTACTTCTGTTTGTGGTGGGAGAGGGGACACCTGGGATGAACAACCCTTCAGCCTGCAGTTTTCTATCCCACTAACTTTTATATCTCATTTAACTCAAGTTCCTTATCTGGGAGGAGGCAGAGCAGCGTGGCAGTACCCTGTGCAAAAGATGGAAGATGAGGATGGCAGCTCCACTGCCCCAGCTCAGATGAAGCCAGAATGTGGGTAGGAATTCACTGTGAAATGTCAGGCTCGGGGGTCACGCAAGGCATTGTGTGGTTTCCTTTGTGGTCCTTCATCATCCAGGCATTGCTCTGGTGACTGGCCACAGGAAGAATATAACAAAACCAGTAAGATAAAGTGTAAAACACTTCATTTTTGAGTCATCTTGTGCTGCTGGTGAGCATCATGTTTTTACGGCTTTTATATAGTGATATATATAAAAGCCATATAAACATGATGCTGGTGATGCTGGTGAGGTATCATGTTTATATGGCTTTTATATAGTGACCATTGCACCACCAAGTAGAAGCTGTGGCTGTTATGTGACCTAAAAGCTCCCTAAAAGAAGGGGAGCACCACCAGCTCCTGCCACACCTGCAGCCTGGTGTGTGAGCCCCGGTTTCACACTGAAACCCTGATGTTTCGTGCTCCTGCACAGACAGACCATACTGGCCATCTCTGACAGTTTAAGCTGCTGTGATGAGGAGGATGAAGGCTAAATCACAACAGCCATCACTATAAAACAGATTAAAGCCATGGGTTCCATGGGCTGTAGATTCACCCTCAGGCCACATATACACCTCATTACACTAATTAACTCACCTGCTTTAGGTGCAAACTTCCCCAACCCACTGCAAGCAGGATCCTTCTGGCAGATGAAGAAAGTTCCTTCCTGCTGTTCCCTGAAGGAGCCATGTGCTGCAAAGCTCATTGTGGGAAAGGTCTTCTGCTGGCCACAGAGAACAATACCAGCCAAGCCCTACTGCTAATTGGCTTTCCACAGCCAGATGAGCTCCCAACCCCTATCTGAATCCATTTGTCCCCAAGGCTGTAGCAGCTCTGCACACGCAGGAGTTTCCAGCCTGTGGAGCTATGATAAATAGAGGCAGTGCAGATAGAGTGCAGTACTGGAGGTCTGCTCTCTATTAGCTCCAGGATGACTCCTGCTGAACCCCAGGTTTAATGGCAAATATCTTCTTTCAGCAGCTGTTTCCCCAGACATCTCAAGTACACGCACCCTGAACTGAACTGCTGGTCTTGTCCTGCCTGTAAAAAAGCCTCTGAATTACATTAGAAAACGAATTCATTTTGAATGATGGTGTCGACAACCAAATTCTGAAAAATTTAAACACTGGTTTCATTTTTGTTACTAGTGAAAAATTGCAGCCAGAGACAAAAGCTTCAGAAAACTTCGAATATTTGTTAACATCTCCAAAGCTGAACTATATAAACTTTAGGGTTCAGGGAAGCTTTAATGCCTACAGAGGAATTTTAATTTAATAATTATATGTGGATCCAGCATCCCAGCTTAGAGCAGCTCAGAACATCTATTGTGAGATCCGTTTTAAGTTGTTTACAACTTGGACAAGTTTTGAGAATTTGAATTGCAGGCTTTTGAATTAACTTGATGTTTGTAGAAAAGCATCTGTTAAATTGGTGTAGAACTCAGGCTGAGAATGAGACAAGAGGAAAAGTACATTGTTAAAAAAGTCCTCATTTACTTCCAAATGCAAAAGCAAGGACTTGACAGGTACCAAGGCGAAGATAAGGTGGAGGAGTTGTCTCCTTGCCATTATTCCAAAAAAACCCCCAAACAAACAACAAGAAAAAACAGGAACATAAGGAAATGTGAACCTCAGGGGTAAAAAATCTATTAACAGAATTGGTAGAGTCTGGCACCTAAATTTGCTGAAGAGTGTGTCCCAGCCTGCCAGACATGTCCTTTGAAGTTGATGAAGACTTAACAGATCATTCCCTTTCCCCAGGATATCATGGGCAAAAGAACCTGAATTTGGGGACTTTTTACTTAACAACCCACCCAAGACAAACATCTAATCAGTGATTTGTTTATTGAGAAAAAAGAAAGTGCAAATGACTAAAAAAGCACTTAAATAAACACCTTTCATCCTCTGGCCTCAAATTAAGTGAAATGCCTGCCCTCCCACCTTCCCAGAGTGAATTTTTCATGTTTTCACTCCAGGTTACACTGAGTCTGTCACAGAACTTCAGTGAGGCAATGGGTGGTGAACCGAGGTTTTTGGTGCCGGTGCTTCTCACTGCGCCCACTCTGTCACGGCTCATCCACAGCCACAGCGGTGGCACAGGGTGGCCGTGGCCACAGAATTGGTTGTCCCTGACCCACAACTGGACATGGTCCCTTCAGGCTTGTACCCTCAGGCATGGAGCACCAGCACAGGCTGTTCCAGGAGCGAGTCTGTGCAACTGGAGCCATCAGAGGTGTGAAACACCACGGTCCAGAGCAGCCAGACGAGGAATGAGGATGGATCCCGCATCTTTCACTGCTGTGGCTGGTGTTCCAGAAGGGGCTGCTACCTGCAAGGTGCTTGATTTACCAGGGGAAGTACCGTGACTGGGAGAGTGAAGAGGGGCCCAGACTCCAGATGCAGAGGGGCTGAACAGGGGTTTTCATGCTGCAGTAGCACTGTGGGCTGGACATGGGGAGGAGACAGAGGATTCTGCCTTCCAGCCCCTGAAGTGCAAAGGCTGCAGTTTGTGCTGTCAGTAAAACCTTCAGATAGCTGGAAAGCTGTGCCATCCCCACCAGGGCTGGCATATGGAGGATGGCAGGCATTCCAAATTGCCTACTTTGTGATCTACTTTGTTGTCAGAACACAGAACTGGTCCACAGTGCTTGTGGGTCCCACCTAAATGCTGCATGCTGGATTTGCAGCAGAGGCAGAGGAAGACACGGGGTCTTTTTTTCTCCTTTTTTTATATAACCCACATGCAACAAAAATGTATTGGGACTTCATATGACTTCAGAGGTGAGACCTCTTCCACCCTGGCTTTAAACAGGCTGCTGTCTAATTTGATTCTTGTTTTTAAAGAGTCATCACTTCTGATGTGGACAAGACTCACAGGCAGTCACGCACACTTTCTTTGCCACCTGCACAGTCTTGAAGCAGAAGTGAAGCAGAAAGGCTTGAAGACTTTTATTCCTGGAACTGGGAAGCAGGGGGATGTATCAGGACTCCAATCTGCAGTAAACTATAATAATTTTGGAAACAAGCTACCATCACACCCCCTGTTTCAAGAGTGACAGTTCTTACAGAAAGGTCCTGGCAGTGCTGATTTGCATCTCTGCTCGAGTCCTGACAGCAGCACCTCTCTGGGAGAATCCCCCCAAACACAGTGCCTGTGCAATGGGACATGACAGGCTGTGTGTCTGTGGGCGAGTCCCTCAGGGGTTGTTATAAGACTCAGCACCACGTTCTTTTAACTGCCTGAGAGAGATTATAATTATTTTTCTGTGCCTGGTGGAGTGTCTTCCCACTACTATAAAATGCAATTTGCAAACAAAAATACAAGAAAAGGGATTTTGGATGATCTGGGCACTGTCCAGGGCCAATTACAGAGCACTGGTTTCTCTCGTCTACAGCTGTGAGTACAGTTTATAACAATTTACTGAAGTTGTTAAAAAGAAGTAAGTCTTTACACATCTGTTTTTCATAGGCATTTACTGGCCTGTGGAAAATGTAATTAAGCAGGATTCCTGCCTGTTGGGCTTTTTACACAAGATCTTTCTGTTCCACTGCTGCTGTTAGATTCATCAAGAGGCGGGCAACAAATTTAATCCTAAACCCAGAATTTGTCTTTGAGAAAGACCCCACGAAGCAAAGCTTTGCAAAGCTTCCTGTTTTTGTCTGCTCCACGCCTGAGCTGTACATGCCCCTGCTCACTACTGCTGAGTCTCACCCCAGTTTCTGGGTGGAGTGGTTGCTTTGAGTCAGGATTTAGGAAAACTCCACCATTAAAGAAAGATAGTGGAGGGTGGGGATGGAGAGGCTCCTGGGAGTCCCTGACGGAGTTGGTAATGGCATGCAAAGCCTTTCATCTCTAGGTTTCTAGGCCAAATTAGCTGTAGTGACCCAAAGCTTTTTGAAACCAAGAAGGGATGCATTTTATTTTAACTTGTAATAAATAAGAAGACAATTTGACCCGATTTTTTCAAAGGGGTAAGTGTGTGTATGCCCTGCTGGGAGTTCCTTGGAAAATCAACATCTTGTCTTTGAGTAAAAGAGAGGCAGTTCTTCCTGGCTGCCTTTGAAGCTTCCCAGGCAGCCCCATCCAAAGCCAGGGCATCCCTCCTCCGAGAGCACCAGGAGGGAGATGCTCTGGCCCTGGGCACCCTCCTCTGCCCTCTTCTCATCTCCTCTCTCCTGCTGAGTCAATCAGCAAATTTTCTTAAAGGGAGCTACTTCCGAACATTGACTTCAAGAGTTTGTGTACAGGAGGGACATTTGTCAAGTAGCACACGGCACATGGGGACAGATGACTTTCTCTCTCCTAGAACAAGCCTGGAAGTAATTTTGGAGTATATCATTTATATAGGCATTCACTGGCAGCCATACCCCAGGTTTTTTCAGCTCTAAAAAGAAAAGCATCATTCAGTTTCAGTTACATCTGTTTATAACAGCATAAGACAGTCCTGGCTGATGAAGTGCCATGTGGTATTTTCAACCATTTTACCTGTTCACAGTTTTTCCCTATCAGTGTCAACAACTATTTTTTTTCTTTTTCACCTCTTGTAGGCTGCTGTCTTAGGACACTTTCTCCTTGTGAGTTAAGGAAAAACTTGATTTGGTCTCCAGGCTATGTTAAATACATATATAATGAAAAATAAAAGAGAAAAGTTCTGTATTTTTTTCCCCAGTGGCACATTGGCAGGATTTCCTTTCGACCTGTCCTCCAGCAAGGAAGATTCCTTATCTTAGCAATTTTGCTGCTGATAATCAACAGGAAATATCACCACAATTTTAATGGAGGTTGACAATAGTAGGACATCTGGTATTAAGAGAAGCTGTTAACCATATTCCAAATCTAAGTATAGCATGACAGCAAGGAAGTTATGTAAGATTCCTTGTCACTTTGGGTTGCAAGGAGAGTAGAGTATTCACTTACACAATGCTGGCACACAGGCCTGCGTGGGGTTTCTGAGATTTACATTTGCTCTACACCTGTCCCCATGCTGGTTGGCCTCAGACTATTCCCTCCCTCCAGCCCTCACCCTGTGCTGCCCAGTGCATCAATTCCATCCACTGGGAACATGGTCCTGCTGCTCTTCTGGTTCTTTTGGGTGCTGCATGTCAGGCACAAAATCACCTCTAAATGCACGGAATAGTCAGCAGAATTTGTCATGGCATGTCTGCTGCACCCTGGAGAAGATTCCCTTCTGCCATCAGCCCAGCAGTGCTGTGCCACTGATGTGGCACTGAAAATCATGAGTGCCCATGGCCTGTTGGCCAAGGAGAGCACACCTGGTGCCTGTGTCCACCATGAGTTTGCAACACGGTGAGGAACCAGCCCAGGACAGTGCAATAGAAAATAGCAAACTGGGCTTACATGTGGGACTATGGACTAACACCACAAGGCAGTATTTTAAATTCTAGGGCTCTTAAGTAGTCTGTGTATTTATAAAGCCAGAATAATTCTTCAACATCCCTACTATTAGTGGGTTTGTACCAAATTTGGAGAGTTCTGGGAATGGTTTGGGGGTATAGACTAATGGTATTAAAGGGACCAAAGGGGCCAAGTCCTTTTCTGGGCTATATTTGTGCACTGTTAATGACTTCTATAATTAAAGGCATAGTATAAGCCTATGTCTCTTTAGTATTTAGGTACAAATCCGCCTTTTCTCACCCACGCAATTAGTTCTACTTAAGGCTGTTGGGACAGAGAGGCAAATGGGCAATCTTGGAAATTAAGAGAACTGCACTAGAAATGAAGAGGCATAGAGAAGTAGACCTCAGATCCCATTATCTGAACTCATTTTATTAAGGGCATATTTGCACTGTATTTGCAATTCCCTCAGAATCGCCTACCCATTGCTGAGGAACGTCTGCAGAGCAATTATGTTATCGCAGATGCTAATGCGGCCTCGGGGAAGGAGGGAACCAGGAATCCTGCAGCTGTGGAGAGAAAATCTCGGATTTTAACGATGGCTAATGAACGCTTGGCATGGCACCTTTGTTCTTCCTCCTTCCTTCTCACGGAAGCCCGCTCCGTGTGGAGCTGGGAAGTCAGTGGGGCTATGCATTTGCCTGCTGGTGAGCTATAAGGCAGCAGCTGTTAGCAAATGAGTTGTTCCCTACATAGTTAAATTACGCCTAATCTTTTTTGCTCTGTCTGTGCCAAGTCTTTTTTTTTTTTTTCCCCATATCTCAGTTGAGGTTGAGACAAAGGGGACCCGAGGTATTTATGTGGCTTTCCCTCCCAAGGCTCTGAAAATTAAAAATGAGTTGTCACTGGCCCAAGCCCCATGAAAGCTGTGGATTTCAATCGACATTTCTGCCCCATTTCACTGCAGAGAGTGGGATGTAATTATTACAAATGTCATGGTAACAAACTTGGTGGTTTTCACAGTGACAGTTGCCACTGCAGAAATAGCACAACAGAGAACAAAAATTACCTGTCAAGAAACTCATTATGTTCATCCAAACCCTGCTTGTTCAATTCTCCATTGGGCTGCACCTGACACAACACTTCCAAATGCTCTCACAGATCACCCATGTGGATCTGTCTCAGGCCATAGACATCCTCCCACAGCCCACCTGGGCAGCCACCACCAGGGCCCCAAGGTCTAGAGGGATTTCTCCACAGAAAATGTCTCACACCCAGTGCAAGCCCATACTCTTAATATAAGGTCTGGGGAGACTAAGAACCTTACAGAGCTGGCATGACTGAGTGGAGCCTTGTGTGGAGGTGGCTGAGAGGAGACACATTGAATCCTGACACTCTCTGGAGCTGAAGTGCCCAGGGTTGTGACCTGCTCTTCACAGTGTGGGAGATGGGACTGTTCCGCTAAAATTGTAACCAACGAGTCAGTGTATTCACTCAGAAAGCAGGAAATTTGGATTAAATTTGCCTATTTCTTCTGATCTGGTGCTTTCCAGGCCCCGGGAAGTGCCCCAGACTTGTTCCAGGATGGAGAAACAGGAAAGCAGATGGGCATGCAGGCAGGAACACAGGGCTCAGTCTCTGGTGAAGTTAAATTACTGTGCAAAGGAGAATTTAGGATTCACTGGACCAGAGATGCTCAAACAGTTTAACACATTTGAGTATTTCAGGACCATGGTGGGGTGACCTTGGGCCATGGAATGTCACAGGATGGCTGAGCACATACTCTTGGGCTAAAGTGGGACTCAGGTGCCTTAAACCACTGGAGGGACACTGGCATTGGACCTGCCAGTGACAAAATGTGACTGGCACATGGTGTTCCCTGGATGACACCGTGCTTTGCCACGGCTGCCTGCCAGCAGAGCCAGCCTGGCAGGAGGGAGCATCCCCCAGGGCTAACCTCATTTTCTCTTCTTTGTCTGTTTGTCCTGACGCAGAAAGTGACATTTCTCCGCCTTTTGGACTTTGGGTTCATGAGATCGTTCATTCTCCTCTTTTTTACTTCAAAATAACCCGATAAATACATCACTGAATAGGCCTTTTATCTGATAATGGGAAGGAATCTGATCAGATCACAAAATGCAGACGTTGCTTGCATCCTTTAGGGCTCTCCCTGAAGGGAAGGGTCTGATGAACACAAACACCAGGCTATTAAGCAGTGTTTTTTCCAGCCCATAACTCACAAGGGGGAGTCATATGTCTACTCTTTGGATCTTTTACAGTGAGTTGACTGATACTCTGAGCTTTAGTGCCTTATGGTAAGCACTGCTGAATATTTTCTATCTTTTGCAACCCACAAAATCAGGAGGGTGGAGGAAGCAACAAAGTTAGCTGAGGTAACAGTTGTAAATTCACAAGGAAAATCTTCACTGAAAAAAAAATTATGTCTTTCACAGGTTCCCTCAGAAAAAACACCTCTTTGAGGAAAGCAATTTCAAATTGGGGAAACGTTTGATTTTGAGCCAAACCCTCATTGATTTCTACCATTTTTTTACCTGAGTACAAGAAAACTAATCCAAGTAAAATAAGGAAGGACCTTTCACCTAAATAAAAATTTCAACTCTTTCCATCTTTTTTGACTAGGGAAACAAAACAGGCCAATACAGCCATGAGGATACCCTGATTCATGCACCAGCAAGAAATTCCCTGCCACCTCCCCAAGTGAAATGTGGCCTTGAAGTCAGTAAGTTCTATGTGTAATAGATCAAGCTGGTCTAGGATATTCTAGTATAATTTTATTCCATATGAGAATTTTGCTCAAGATATGATTCAAGCACCTAAGGATGAACAAAGTAACCCACAAACCAGGCACTGATTTCCCAGAGGGGTGTTCGCAAGAGGAAATCAGCTGGCAGCATGCAGAATTAGGGCTTTAATTGCTCCTAAACCAAAACAGTGTAGAACTATATTTTTAGCCTCTCAAAGTGTGTTCACTACTGGAGAAATTCTGGGATGGGTGCCTACAAATTGATGCAGCAGATCCTTTTGACCTGGGCTACCGAGGGACTGACTGTAGCTCAATGAAGAGCATTTAAGAACCAGATGCATTTCACTTTTTTTTCCCCCCATGATTAAATATTTTGCCAAGGCTGAACCCGAAAAGAGCAAAATTCTACCCGCTCTCCAAAAAGAGCAGCCTGGGATTTTTTAAAACATTTTTTATGTTTCACAGTTTTAAAATAAGGAATATGCTTTCATTTGCCCAACACTTTTATTAGGGTTTTTATGTACATCTGGAGGTGTGAGATTCTCCCTGTTTTCCACCTTATGTCTCCATCCCTCCTTTTTTGTTCATTTAAGTAAGTAAGAAGGGCTGAAAGGAGGAAATACCAAAAGATGAATACTCTTTTTCAGTTTACTATTTTGATCCTTCCTTCTCTCCAAAATAAAATTTTGTAAATTAAAGAAAACCCCAACAATAATAATAATTATTATTACAGAACTTGTTTCCCTTGAGTTCCAATGAGTCGTTTTGACTCTGTTTTGTCTGCCAGGCTAATAATATTGCAGCTAAAGAATGTGTGTTGGTTTTGGGCAGGCCTCTCCGCAGATGAAAAATAATTTTAATAAATAGAAGAAACTATTGGCAGAGGAAAGCAATCTTGGTATTTTAAACACTCCAAAAAAACCTATTTTCAGCCTTTGACCTTTTAGATCAGAAAATTCTGAGAAACAGTCAAAACTAGTTTGTTTTCAGCTTTCTCCATCATTTATACTCAATCTCTTCTCCACCCACAGGTTCACCCACTCCATTGCTAATTAAAACAGAACTCAATATCTTTGTCTTTTGTGCCTGTCTTTGCAGTCGATAGGGTCCCTGTTCCCTTGAAGCTGGAATCTTTCCTTGTATCCACAGAGAAGGGCAAAAGGAATCGTTATGCAATGTTGAACTGCTAAAGCAGGGGAGAACACATTGTCAGAGCTCAGGCAGAATGAGAAGGTGGAGATTAATGAGTGTGAGGGGGCTGAGGTCCTCTCCTCATGTGCTGCCAGCATGGGGCACGTGTTTAGAAAGGGGAGGTGGTCACAGCCAGGTGTTCTTGCTGCCATGAAAAATCATAATTTTTCTACAAATTTAAAATCCAAGTTGTGCTTGTCGCATGACCCTGGACTAGGTTAATATGAGAAGAAAGTGGGGAAGGTTAGGGCAGGGGAGCTGCACAAGTGCTTTGAAGCTGAAGACAAAATCACTTTATTTTAGTGGTTAATTTAAGGTCTTATCACCATGTCCTTGGAGCTCTGCATTGGCTGAAGCCACCTTCCCCTGCAGGGCATTGTCCTCTGAACTCTTCATGAAGTTTCAGTGACGTAGCAGGGATAAAAGGTTAAGAACAAAACCAGAGAACCAACATTTTTTTTCATATTCTTGTGGATTTGATCTCAAAGAAAAGAATTTTCAGAGCCTCAATCCAGCTGGCAGATCTGTGCTCCTTCCCCTGTCCTGAAGTCTTTTCTGGAACATTTAAGCCAGGCTCCCACTGTGCTGAGTTTCAGAAGCAGGTTTACAAAGCTCAAAGCCTCCCAGGAGGAAGCTCCTTTGTCTTTTACTCTCACCAGCCCTGTGGTGCCCCTCCGGTTGCTTTTCAGCAGAAACAGCTTCCAAAGCCTTCCCTCCAAGCACAGAGGGGCATTTCTTTCACCTAACTGTCCTCTTGTGTTTGGAAAAGCTTTGAAGAGAAGCCACTTGTGGAGCATGTTTAGTAATAGGATGTGTCTCTGCTGCTTTGGAGTGTACGCCCCATAAATGGCTTTGCTATGGCATTTAATCAATTGTTTCAGCTGTTTATTACCTTGTATATCACAATGCAATGGAGAGAGTTGCTTTGGTTAACTTTATTGGGTCTGAAATAAATACACAGGATCCACTTAGAGTTCTCTTGGAAGGATATGCTTTGAATGCACTGAACCAAAGCAGGCAGTGAAACTCGCTGCCCAACAGCAGAACAAATCTGTGTACAAAATTAAGCAACTGTCTCCGTGCTCGGAATAATGCCTTGGAGCACATGGTGAGTTCTAAGACATTGTCTCAGCAGAGAAAAAGTTCCTGTCTTTGCTGTTCCCTCTTAGGTGGCTCCTGTAAAGGCAGCACTGGGGACCCTGGTTTCACCTACCACGATGACAGCATGGAATAAACAAAAACGTGTGTCCCAGAGCTCTTGGAAAATGGTTGGAGAAGACCCAGCACCATGGACCAGTGAACTCCAGCTTCAGCAGCCTCACAGGAGGCAGGGAGTAGACAAATCTAGAAGGCCATATATTTCCTTGACTCCACCGATTTGTCCTCGGTTTGGTTTGCTCATATTTGACAGACATACAGAAGGCCTGGGGATAACTAAAAATAAAGTTAGGAAAGCAATTGGAACAGGCAAAACCACAGGGTTTTCCTGGACGTAAAACTTGCTGAGAGCTCAGTTTGCCTCCTGAAGAATCTTGGCTGGTTGCTTGCCCTCATGAGGTGGAGACAGACACCAGAAGAGGCTTTGTTTCCCAGAGAAAACCAAATTAACTAGAGGCCAGAGTTCCTGACATCCTTGCAAGTCTGGCTCAGCTCTGAACAAAACCTGAATTCTTGCAGGCAAATGCAAAAACATCAAGACTGACATGCCTTCAGACAGAGATGTGGCATCAGACTCCAGGGACACAGGAGTCAAGCAGTGCATCCAGTCCTTGCTGAAGCCTCTATGGAGCTGCACATTAGGGGTCTAGGAAATATCTTGCCTTCATCCGTGATTTGATCTAGAAACAAAACGCTCCATTGTCCTTTTTTTTTGTTCCCAGCAAATTTTTGTCCATGCCCCTCAGGCAGAATCTCTCCCCAGCTGCTCCCTGGCGTGGTGCTGATGGACCCCGCACATAATGCTGAGGTAACAGCTGCAAGGTGTGGCCAGTCACAGAAAGCTGGGGTACACAGGTAAAGGGGTGCCTTCATGGCAGGGTTACAGAGGTAAAAGTGTCCTCCTGGAGTCTAGAGGGTGGCTCGTGCCTCGTGCACTGACAGTTTGGTTCTCTGAATAAAAATCCACTCTAAAATCAGGCTACTGGGATACACGTGCTCTGTTTCAAGAAGCCAGACCCAAGCACCCTCCACAGTGATCGCTGAGCTTCCCACTACCCGCAAGGAAAATGCTCCTACGTGCCCAAAACCATCCTGCCAGTTTTAGGTTCTCAGCAGTAGCTATGTAGGTGAAGCGGAAGCCTGGAGAAATTTTGTGAATTAATCTGTTCCAGGCAGTGAGCAGAAGACGTGGGCTGCTCTCCCCTGCTGCCTGCAGAGCCTCTGAGGGCAGCACAGCAGGCAGAGCCGCTCTGCTCCGACTGCCCAGGCTCTCCCCAGCAGCTCTGCAGAGAGCTGCTGTCATACTTAGTAGAGCATCTAATTCTTCCCAGCCAGCCGGCGAGGCAGTAGGAATTCAGAGATGCCTCAAACTCTGGGGAGCACTAGTCAGCAAGCTGCTGTCCAACAAGCGGCAGTAATCTGAAATAAATCACCCAAGCCCGGCTTTTTCCAGCAGAGGCTTATTATTCAAAAGGAAGGACACATCCAGTCAATGAGGCGTGGTGCTGCTAAAGGGTTGGTTCAACACGGGTGTGGGTAAATACAGTAAAACAATACCTGCTTCCCCCCAGAGTGAAGACTCAGACCAGTTCTTGAGAGGTGAGAGCACAAGCCCTGTGAGCAGAGGCAGGAAAATTGATTTCCTTTTCACTGTTTAAATTACAGAAGATGGCCTCTGCCTGATCCAGTCTTACATCACTTGGGTCGTGGGTTTTAGTGGCAGCCAGGGACTTTTCTGACTCAAAGTCCTATGAGATCCCTCTTGTTTTCCCGGAACAAAAGCTTCTCCTCCCGTACCTCTTTTGTTCAGAACTCAGGCCACGGAAGCTGCAGCCCTGCGAGGATGCAGAACCAGGGTTATCCAGCAAGGCAGTGTAGTTCCCTCTGGCTCCTGTTGCAAAGAAGACTCCCTGAAGCAAGACTTTCTGATGGGGTTTTAGCACTCACCATGTCCAGGTCAAATAATTGCATAATTCTATTCTTGCACATCCTCCTCCCATGAGAACACCTTCCATGTAAAGGTGTCCAAAGCTGGACAGTCCTTCCAGTAAAAGTGAGGGTCTGATGGGAAAAGCATATTCCCAACTGCCCCCATTTTGCCTCCTTGAGAAGCATTTGTCAGGCTGATTGCTCTGGCCATCCATCTCCAGCCTGTCGTTAATCAGTCACTAGAGCACACATCCACAAACTGCGGGGCACAAGGGCAGGAAGAAAGCTGGATTTTAATTTTTCATGTTTATCATGTTCATGTTTCTCCACGGCAGCACAATGATTTCTTTCTGTTCATAAAAGACAATTGGGAAAATTAGTTGGTTTCAGTTTAACAAGGTAATGATCCAATTTAGGAGAGATCAAAGCAAGCAGTGTGGCAAATACAGAATGGTGAAATTAAGTTACTTTATTAATGCACAATGCACTTACACCAGAATGATTGACTATCCATTAGGTTTACTGAGCTGCAATTAGCAATTATCAGCAATAGCCTCCTCTGTGTGGGCAAGTACAGGTCTGGATCATGTTCCAACTTCCAGACAACGAATGTTTCCACCCTGTAAAATCCCAGTTGGTGCAGGAGTGCAATGTAGTGTCCAGTTATAGAAAGAGTAGCTAGGACTTTACCTGTGACTTCTTTTTCTGACTGATGCATCTTAATACAATGAAAAATTATGCATATGCTAATGATCTTCACTGTTATGCTGGTGGGTAACTTGGTGGCTGGCAGTAGCCTAGAATTCGAAGAAAGTCAGGAATAAATTCATTTCTTTCATCCAATTTGGTGATTTTTCTATCAGCCAATACCCCCCCTCATAATCCATTACTGGCAGAAATCAGTGGTAGCCATTCTGTAAATAAAGAAATCAGCAGAGGAGGTGGAGTCGTTTGCAAGCTTTGAAATCTGAGTGTGAGAAGGAATTAGGTTCACATTAGTGCTTTATCAGTGCACATTTCTTTGAATCTTCTGAGACAATTCTATGATCATTAAATTCTCTGATGACAATTATGTCACTTTATTCATTATTTCTCCTCCTTTGATCTTTCTAAATGCTGGAGAATAGGATCTTTATTTATGTAGTATTCGTTTATTCCTCAGGCTGATAAACCTACAGTCATCTGAAACATGCCAAAGTATTTTTGTTTCAGCACAGGCTCCATGGATTTTATCCTGCAGAGTGGTTGTGTATGCATATGCCTGTTCATTTCTGTGCCTGTTCTCCCTTAATGACTTTTGATCTTGCTGTCCAAATTAAAGCAAATTTGACAGCCAGGAAAATTCTTAAATATACCAAGTTCTTACAAGTCTTTTGAAAGTAGGTTGTCAGAAAGAGTAAAGAGAAGCTATTAGGAGAGAGAAGCTGCCTTTTCAACTCCTACCAGACATCAAACAATCTACAAGAAACAACAATGTAAGAAAAAGTTCAATTTGGCATTTACATCTTGTTAGACATCAGAGAACCCTGAAGACACATGGCCATAACAAACCAGACTTCCTGCACTGCCTCACTTAGGTTTTGTAGCTCTTATAATCCACCCTTGAATAAAGAAGCATTGCCTTTGTTGACTGAGTGTGACCTGAGAGAAAATGGGGAACAAAGGAGCTTAAAATGGAAAGGCACGAGGAGAACATGGAAGGAATACAGATCGGTTGCGTGAGCTTTGTGAAGGTGATGGTGCAGGGGGCACGGGCTGTGAGCAAGGGCAGTGGTAGCTGGGTCCTGAGTGAGTCCTGTGCTTGGTGTTGTAGGAGCAGGTCAGGTGGCTCTACTTCCTACGCTGCAGTTGTTTATCCCCAGTCTTCTGGAATAAACTGTAATAGCCCCACTGAATTTCTCATTAGGAAATAGAGAGCATATCCAGGTTGCTTATTCCTATCACCCTAAAAACCTTTAGGCAGACTGCTTTGGGATATTGACAAATTAAATGCTCACTTTTTCCAGTAGCTGGGCCCATCCAAGGATTGCCATTACTTATTCTCTATTTTATCTATGTGTCGTATGCACAGACCTACAGTAAAAAGTTTGACTCATTGGGGAAATATTTGGGTTTCCTTGTTTGAGTTTGCCATTTTATTTTTAGCATTTTAAGTCATACCTTTGCACATGTCCAGGCATTCATCTGAATTCACATATATGTCTTTCTAGACACACAGACACATTCCTTCTGTAAGAAATTAGGAGTGAGTATAAGTATCTATGTCATCTGCCAGTAGATAATTTGCACATTGCTTTTGGAAGGGACATCTGGTACAATTTAAAAATATTAGCTTTGCTACTAAATCCTGAGCTACAAAAAAAACCCATGCCAAGTAGAGAGCCTTACAATTTGTGTAACTTGATTTTCCATGCTCGATGGCCATATTGTTCAGTGTTTAGTATTTATGGAGCTTCATTTGACATCAGGAGTTCTATTTACATTTTAGTCAAACAGTTTGAAAGTTGCTAAATTGGCCATGTGTCTCCAAAACGTGCTCGGCTTTTCCCCACACACACCTATCCATCTTAGTGACTCTGTTATCAGCACAATTATTGGTTTTATCTGCACTGAGGAGCTGTCAGAAGCACAGTCCTGGTGCACAATCCATTTACTCTGCCAAGATAAAATGACTGATGTCCCTATGCATGAGGATTGGGTATTTCCTCTGAGCTGTGTAATTTGGGAAAGATTGGAGCTGCTGTCTTATGTTCGAGCTCCTTCCCTGCTGTGCTTCACGGCTTCCTTCCCAAAGTCACTGAGGAAGGTCTCTGCACCACCTTCTTTGGCAGCACTGTACTGATCAGCAGGACCTCATTTATATGTAGGACACTAATGACAGGAGGGAAACTAAAATAAATATCTATTCAGGGAGTGGGGTTGTAGTCAGGCCATGAAAGTCCATACCACAGAAAAATGGAAAACATTCTAAAATTTCCATTTACGAAAACATGCATGCCATGTCCCAACAACACTCATGAATAAATGCTTGACAAATAGTACTTAAAAAATAGTAGGGATTCATGGGATGTTTGGGTGGTAGAGGAATATCAAATCCAGAAAGCGATTTTGACAATTCAGGCAAATTTTCTCTCTCCCAGCAGGCAACCTGCAAGATGTGAGGGGATGATGAAGAACTCTGTTTACAATCAACAATGCCAGTCCTAAAAGACACGTTGAAATTTACAGCATAATAGATGATGACAGAAGAAAAAGGCTTCAGTGGGCCCTTGCTTCCTCTTACAGCTCCTCCCACCTCAGCGAGATTAGCAGGACTTGATTTCCCCCTGGGCATCCCATAAGACAGATGACATTCCTGGCACTGAGGCCATGGCTGAATGTCTCTCTCCTCCTCTCAGAACAGGTAGAACCACAAATATTCCACAGCAATACACAGTTTACTCTCTGACATGAGGGTCAGGGTGGCAGGGGGTGGTTTAAGCACGTTCCAGCAGAACAGGACACTGCTCTTGACATGATAATAAAGAGCATTTGTAGTTGGCTCTCAGTTCACTTCCCATTTTGTTCTTCACTCAAGGACAGTTAAAAGGGATTCACTTATCTCACTAAAATTTCTCTAATATGCCATGCCAGAAAACTAAAAAATCCTTTGTGAATCATTTTCTATCAAATCCATTATCATCTTTTGAAAAGACAACAGTCCTCCTCCTCTCTGGAGAGATGACATTTCAGCTCCAGGTGAGGCAATTACAGAGCTGATTGCAGGGGATGGAAACTGCTGTACCAACTCTCTGATTAAGAACTCGATTTGTATTTATTTATGTTTGATATGTGTTTTATTTAGATTTTCCATAAGTAAATGCGATTGGCATTCCATTAGGAGGTTTCGAGTGAACAAACCCTCTTTTTTTGTTGTCTTGGGTTAATGGTAACTATCAGAACCTTTCATTTCTCGATTGGGAATTCGAGTGTGGTTTTTAGTGCTGCCTCATATAAGAATCACTGCGTTCATTCTCAGGCACGGAGAGATTTTGATCCAGAAAATTTATGTGTTTAAAGGAACACACAGGAATCTTTCCAGCACTTCTAAAGTCTTTGGTATTTTTCCATTCACAGTGTTGTACCACTGTTACATCCATCTATTACTCAGTGCTTATATAGTCCTTGCAATTGCTTTGTTAGCTGAGCTTCTTCCCCAGGAACTGCAAAGATCTTGAGGCTGAGTTAAAATCTCTCTTCTTCAATGCCAACTTTTAAAAATCTAATTTAAAAAATAAAAAACCCTGAGTGAATGGTTACCTGGTCAGGGTAGTGGGCCCACTAGAACTATTCCATCTGAACATGTATATGAATTTTGGTTCAGGTTCTCGTGCCTTGAATCTGTGCACTTCCAAGTTTCCTCACCCTGGAGACCAGAGGGATACCATAGGGACACTGTGCCTTTGCTTCTATGGGGTCTCCTGTGGGATGAGCACCCAAAGGGGTCATTTCCTTCCCTCTGCCCTTGTTGCATTTCCATGTGTATCTTAAATGCCTCATCAGCCAGGCTGAGAACACGAGCAGCTCCATACATTTCACCATAACAAATTCAAAATATTACTTGAAATGTATAATATGTGTCTTCATTTGCCAAATCTTCATATTTTGTGGCAAAAAGGGGACTGTTGAGGGCCCCCCCGAGGGTGGAAGCTGCCTCCAGACTTGGCCATCAGCAGTGCTGCAATGCCAGAGGAGGGTGCAGACCTGCAGCTTCACAGTGATGCCTCGTGAAGATCCTCACCCTAATCCAGGCTGGCTGAGAAGACACCACAGATGCTGGGCAGAGTCTGTGTCTCCCAGTTCATTACAGACCTGTATGATTAGCATCATGATGTCCACCCGCTGCTTCCATGGCTGTAGCTGCTGGTGATTGAGTGAATTAATTAGCATTCCTCTCAGTTATTGGGATTTCAGGTCTCTGTGTTTAGAGGGTAATTGGTTCTTTGTTTAAGCACTAATGTCTGTAGTGAGCTGCTCACTACAGCACCAGGACCGATGCAGCACAAATATCTGACCTAAAAGCAACTCAGTATTCACCAGGAAGGGTAGAGATGGAAATGTGCCAATCTACCCTATAATTAACAATGTTAACTTGGGGGGCTTCAGGCTGTCCCTGACTGAGCTTTTTGTCAACAAATCCGAGGCCACCTTAGCTCTTCATCTAGGGCCGAGAGAGGTACAAAATGCACTTAGAAAATGATGATGGCAGCAACATTTATAGGAAAAACGTACTTAGCAGAGATATTACTTCCATTTTTCATGATCACAGATACCTCAACACTGTTAGCTCCAAAGAGCTGTCCTGGTTTTGAAGCTCTGTCTTCCTGCTGCCACTGCCCCTTCTCCATCAGTGCTTTGGGACATCTTCCCCTCGACACTTTCATCTCTACCAATTCAAACTGTTTCTGTTTTTGTCCCTCATCCCTTTTCCTGACTTTTACAGATCTTTAGCAATATTTCTGTCATCTCTAAAGTTTGATTGGCTTCCAAGGCAACACCATCTGCCTATTTAACTAATAATATTCTCATGCCTTCTTCCTGATCACTAAAGGTGATGTTGAATAAGAACAATCTTAAGACAGATTCCTCTGCTATATTTTTTAGCTAAAATCTGACAGTTTGATGCCTCCATTGTTTACCATCAGTCAGCCAATTTTCTGGCCAGCTATGGTGCTCATATCCAGTTCTGCTGAAATGATTTTCTTCAGGCCAATTTATATTTAGTACAGCAGAAAATTAATCCTGTGGTAAGATAGTTGTGATGAATTGTTCTCTGCTCATGCTTGTCCTCTCCACTGAAAATGGAACAAGCTCTATATCCCACCTTGACTCCACAAAATTTTGTTAGATTAATATAAATGTCTATTTCTGTCCTACTTGTCTAAGATACTCCATGGCCATTTTCTTTCTGATTTACTTGGAGAATTCAGGAGTGCAAAATGATGTTACAATAACAGGCACTCTCCACTGAATGAATGCTTACCATGTTTTATATTAGCAGAGATTCATTTGTAAATGGTTAGCAGAGGGTTAATAAACAGTAATATGTACTAAAAGCATATATAATGACTATTCCAAAATTGTGACATCATCAGCAGACATTACCAAGATTTGAAAGCAATTTATTGACCTAGATAACAATCTGTGTATTTAATTGAAACATTCATTATTCACTTAGTAATCTTTTATGAACCATTAGGAAAATAAATGGAATGTGAAGTGTGACAGCAACTTCCTCAATAAGGTTTACACAAACAGGACAAAAAAAAACCCAGGTCTAATCTCTGCCTCAGGTTACACGTAAAATCCATTGAAACAGCACCAATTTATTATTATCTGTACTTTCAGCAGAGCACATGAACCCAGCACGTGGATGGTTTTCATGCCCAGCTGGGCAGGAAAGAGAGGTTTTCTTAGCAAGCCCTGGGGCTGGGAGGCTCTGATGAGGACCCTGGGCTCACCATGCTGTGGAACAGAAACAAAGGGGGAAAAAACCCAAAGAGAAATCCCCTCTGATGCTTCCCCCCTTGCTCTTCATCCTGGCCTCTTTGAACTAGAACTGTCCTAGCAGTCACATCTAAGGAAAGAAGACTCGAATATTCTCTTAGTAAAAGTGTGATTTAAAGTGGCCTTTGTCCTCTTCATGTCAGCTGGTAGAAAGGACGCTGAACCACTCACTCCAACAAAAGATAAAAGAAGAAAAATTCACAATTCCTTTTGGTTTGAGCAGATTGTGGTTACTGCATTGCCATCACTCTTCCAAGTACGTTTTTCCCTGGAGTGTTTTCTTTTCAGAGCTCTCCATGGCATTTGTCATTATACTAATATGCTTTTTATATTTACTTTGCTCTTGCAAAGTGGCACGTGCAAAGGCAAGAAATTTATCAGTGTCAGTAAGATTTTCATCGTAGAGGAAACCACATCAAAACAAGCAAAAAAACCCAAACAAACCCAAACCAAAACAAAAAAAACCAAAAAAAGAAAACCAACAAAACCAAACCCTGCAAGTGGGATAAGCAGCAGTGATTTTGGTTTTTGCAGCATTACGTCTCCTTCTCAAAATCAAGCCAACAACTGTAAGCTCAAGATTAAAGGAATATATTTCTTTGAAAGAAAAAACAATTGACTTCTTTGGTTTCTGACTTCCATGCATCCACAATAGAAACCTCTTAGCTCTATGACTGGCAAAAAACTGACTGTTGTTGTTGGGGAATTGCCAAAAACCGTGACCTAAAAATGTGTCAAAATATTCAAGACCTTCTGATGCACAGTAAAGAAAATGTTCACGTTCATTGCACGGGCTCTCTTACAGACGGAGAACTCCAGCATTCTGTGCTGCTGTTGAAGTATTTTTCCTCCATATGTAGAAATGTTAATGAGAAATAGCTTGTTGAAAGTCATCTGAGCTTGATTAGCTGCCAACCCTTAACATCATGGCCAGGAGTTTCACAGCAGCATTATCCTTATCCCGCCCTTCCTGGAGAGAAGGGCCTGTCCCCCGCTGCTGGTTAGAGCCAGTGGAGTTCCGGCAGCAAGGAGACACCTTTTGAATCATGCTCCAGTAAAAAGAAGGGGCTGAAATAGCGCTGGCAGGATGCTGAAGGAGAGGGATCCACTCCTGCTGGGAAGGTGGCAGAGCCAGCCAGAGAGCTGGCAGAGCCAGTCAGCTCATGAGGGCATGTGATGGTTTGACCCTGGGTTAATGGACAGTTGTATAGACCAATAGCGCTTCTCAAAATTCACATATTTAAACCATTTAAACATAAACAGTCATGGAATCCAACTCCTTCATGAAGCCTTCAAGCTCCATTTCACAATTGTTTCTCACCCAGATGATAGAAAACTTCAGTTACTTTCCAGGTTAAATCTATCCATGATCAATTTGTGCTTCTCTGCTCGTGTGCCGGTAGCACCATTAGCTCACAGAGTTCTGTTCCTCAGTTCATTTATAAAGGGAAATCAGTTTTCCTCTTTGAAATGCATCTTGTAGACAAATTTCCTAGTTCCACGGGTTATCTGACCTGCATGTCTCTAACTTGAATGAGTCTTCATTGAACACGAGCGGGCAGAGGTTCACCTGGCAATCCAGCACCTCACACAATAATACTGATTCTTCTTTATCTCTTCAGGGTATGCAGGTTCTGTTATCTCCAAAGACTAGGTTTCACTTCTTAGGGCTATAGAAGGCCAGCGGATGCGAGTCCATTTGCAGATTGATTGATGTGTCAGGTGGTTTTTCTCCTCTGCTGAACTATCCTACCCCAACAAGGACTGTTGCTATATACTCTTAAATGTGCATAATGGCTTTATGATGCCAATATATTGCAGCAAATAGAATGACTTTGCAGTTTACACTATTGCATTATTCTGATTTCCATTACTCCAGTGCCCAAAGTCATCTATTTATTAATCTGTAATATGCTGAGCATCTTCTGAAATGAAGAAGATTTCTCAACTTCGTGCTATTAGCAAATTAAATTCACACACTGAAACTTTTTTTGTTTGCAGATATTAATGAAAATATTAAATAATATTAGCCCTAAGGATGATCTGCAGTTTTGCTGATGGTATAAAATTATTCAGGGTAGTAAAAACTAAAGCTGATCACAAAGTTCTGAGGGAGGAAGAAACTTGCAGATTAAATTCAATGTTGATAAATGCAAAGCAATGCACTTGGGGAAAACAACACTAAATACACATATGCAATGATAATCTCTAAATTAGCCATTATCATTCTGCAAAGAGATCGTAGAGTCGCTGCAGATTGCTCAACAAAAACATCTGTTCATTGCCCTGCGGCAGGCTGGAAAGGTAAACAGAATGTAAGGTATGAAAGCAACCAAGAGCAGCAGGAAAAGCAGCTCTGTGCCACTGAATGAGCCCCAAATTTGTCCACACTTGAATACTGCATCAAAATGGAATAGCCAAAACCCAGTGAAGACACAGGGAAGGACAAAAAGTCAAAGACATGAGATGGTTTCTACACTGGGAGAGATTAAATAGACTCCAAGCCTTTAACTCTGAGGAGAGGTGGCTAGATGAGGAAGTGACAGAGCCATAGAAAAGAGTGGCTGGCAGGAAAAGGTGAATGAGGAATGATTATTCTCACCACCCCTGTAAGAGGAACTTGGGAGCATCAAATGAAATCACGAGGCAGAGCCTCTGTGGCAGACAAGGACAGAGTAGATGCTCCCTGCTATTTTACACAAACTGCCAATATGCATGCACACATAAGCAGTGCCGTGACAGCATTTCCCAGTTTTCCTTAGATAAATAGAACTCATTAGAAGGGTGAGCACTGTGTTTTGCAAGTATAACTTCCTTGGACTACTGCTAGTGTTATCTTACACAGCTAGGTAATGTTTTGGTTTTTATTTTTTAAAGAGGCGCTATTCCATATCACTTGTCTCGGTAAGGATTTGGTTTTAAATGGAATGCTTTCTTTCATACTCCCTCTACCCTTTATACTCAGAATATTGCCAGCAAACTCCCAGTGAATGGCTGCCAATCTGTCACTTTGGTACAGCCCCCCTGAAATTAGGGGGACACAAATGGGTATTAGCAGTACATCTCCTGATCATCAGGAGATCAGTTGTCACTTTTGGTGACACTTACTGACATCCTGATTCTTTTAATTGTCCCACGTGGAAGAGAAAAATAAACTCTGGTAAGGCCAGCCCAAAAGGAATATTGGTCTGGGATGCTTAGTTTTGCAAATTATGGCTTTTTCTGCGTTGTCAGAAGCAGCTGATCCTTCCAGATTATGTCAGGGATGACTTAAATCAGATTAAGGCAGCATTTATACTGACAGAATGCAGGGGCAGTGGGGCTCAGAACACCTTGTGTGGGTCCCACTCTACAGGTGGAGAATTCCAAAGATTTACTGGACACGTACTTCATCCAAAGGAATAAAGCGCCCAGACGGGCATCTCTGGTCATTCCCAGAGAGAAGCACAACAGGCACATTTCCCAGTTTTTCTGTCAAATGCAGAAATGTTTCTGTGCCCTGGACCCTCAGAGGAATTATAAATGGAAACCTTGCCTAAATACTGCTTTGTCTGAGCAGGGGCCAGAAGAACAAAAGCACTCACAGTTAATTCCCAGCTCACTCGAAGCCACACATCCCCTTTTTCAGGGAAAAAGAGTTAAGAAAGTTTTACTAAAACTCCCCCAGTTTGTTGGAAATTCTGGCATGGTAGCTGTGTATCTTACTTAAAAGGTCAATGAGAATCTCATTAATAAAACCTAACTCTATAATGAAAGCACAGTATTTAAAATTTGCCTGGATCTCCTTGCTCAAAACTGATTAAGAACAGACCTGCTGCTATCCTGTAAAATGCTTCTAAATGAGTCATCCATTCATCAGCAGAGCCCCAAAAGTTCAGATGCAATTGCTTCAGAAAGAACATTTTCAAAACTATGGCATATCAGTTGGAAGATGCTGATAACTTCCAGTTCGCAGGAGGGTCCTGCTAAAAAAAACAACTGAGATAACTTTGCTTTTAAGGTTTCCCCAGCTGACTGATTAAAAACGTCACAACAGAAAATTCAAAGGTCACATTTTCTCAAGTGTCGCTGAGAACCCACTGTCTGAGAAATTAGATGAGATTAAGATGCAAAACACTGAAACACTTGGAATCAAATTTAATCTTCCAATGTTTTGCTGCCTTCTAAAAAAAAACCAAACAAGGTGGGGGGATTTGTATTTTAGGAAAACCCTACTGGAAGTATGGCACTGTCGGTGGGGTTAATAGACTTTGACTAGATTTTGTTATTTTACTTGAGGAACTGGTCTAATTCATATCAGCTGAAAGCACTTTTTAAGATGAATTGAAAGAAAAAGGATTTACCAGAGTTTATATGCTCATGAGTCTCTTCTAGATGTCTCTGAAGGACAAAACTGAAGGTCAGTTCTACTGTCTGTAGAAGCCAATAAGAAAACTTGAAAATGACAAATTTTCTCCAGACAATAACTAAGAGAAGATCGAGGATTTCCACTCACATTTAGCAAAATCTTTCTTTTACTAATACAAGGCAATTTGTTCAGCTGCTCCTGGGCGTAGCAGCTGAGAATGGGATTGGTGGTTTTTTGACAAACAGGCGATTTGAGGGACTGAGTGGACGCTCCTATGGGGAAAACCTTTTGAAGCAACTCGTGTGAGAAGCTGTGCATGGTTTCTCTTCTTGGCTGCATCTCCCTGCTCGGGCCATTCTTGGGTACAATCAGAGGGGTTTGTTTTTCCTTTCTCGGATGCTGGCTGCAGACTGCACAGGCAGCATCAGGCACATTTGGGGAGGGGCACGGAAAGGGGAACAAGCAGGAGGGTGCAGGAAGAAGGAATTGGGGGCAGCAAAGAGAAGAGCAATTCTCTACAAAGAAGAACCTTAGAAAAAGCATAGACACAGAAAGGAATGCACAGGGCTGTCCAGGGGTCAGACACTGCGCAGTATAACCCACTGTCTCACCAGCAAGTGACAGAAGTGCAACGGTTTAGGGTTATCCCCACACCTGGAGGAGGAAAAGAATCTGCTGAGTCCAAAACTGTTGTAGTAAGATGAGAAAAGTTTTTTTAATAAGCAAGAGGCTCAAGCAGATTGGAATAAGGGTAAGATGTCTTACTAATATGAAAGATTTGCATATATCTATATTTGAATAAACAAATGTGCACTTTCTTCATTTTTAAAAGTTTGATTTTTCATTATCAAAACTAAAGCAAGGAAGTAAACAAACAAACAAACAAATAAACCCCTGCCAAAATCCCATCTGGCTTCTCTGTCTTCCTTGCAGTTCTGAGATATGTACTTGCTGAATCAGAATGTAGATATAAGGCCTTCTTTTTAATCAGCATCACAGTCACCTGCCACTGTTTGAATACAGCAGGAGCTGGTTTCCCTTTTTTGAGAAGTGCTATCTCCAGCCTGCAGCTCACATTCTGCAGCAGGAAAGCAGCTTGTGAACAGTTCACTCTGGGATACCTCAAGCTCTACTAGAATTGAGAGAAAGCAGTTTCAAAGACTGATTGCTTCTACGATTTTTGGGTTTGTTTTTGGTTTCAGCCCATGTTTGCATTCTCCAGTTCAGAAAAGCAGTTCAACCAGTTCGAGTTAAACAGTTTGGATGGAAGTGGACCATATAAAAGCTGATGGCCATTTTCTAAGGAGGTGTGAACACTTGTTTCTCTTTCTGCAGAGGTGCCAGGAGACTGGGAAATGGGGGCCTAAGCAGGACAGAAAGGCACCAAACATCAGAGCCGGGAGCAGCCGAGAGCAGTGTGACTGCCCTTCTGGAGACAGGCAGGGCAGGGCAGGGTAGGGACAAGGAAAACAGCCTCACCAGGACCTTGCAGGGCAGGAGCTGTGGGGACAACAACCCCCTGGGCTGTTAGAACACCAAGGGTGGCTGTGAACAGGAGATCCAGATCCCTGAATATTCATGGACGGAGGGATTAGAAACCCTTGCTGACTCTCTCTGTTGCCCTGGGAGGCTCAGGACATCATCAGTACTTGAATAACACAAGTAACAGATGCTCCCAAGCATCCCACAGGTCTGTCTTGAAGACAATAATCTAAAGACAGTGGCTCTCTGAAGTCCTTCTAGATGGCAGCAGCCAAAAAGCAAGAATTGGAATTACCCTCAGAGACAAACAAGGACAGGGCACCTTCCTGCTCAAACCCTGAATTTAGGAAAAAGTCACAGCACCAGAGCATCCCATGGGAACCACAAATGTAAGGTACAACACTGCCTGCTGAAGTGCTTTCAGATTCCCCACTGGCAAGAGATAAATCTGTAAAGCATTACTGAGCTTTTCTTTTTTCATTTAATATTTTCAGATGTTAGCAGATCCTGCAGATTTGGTCCTCTCTGCAATATGAGGTGATTAGGATCTTTTCTATCACAGAGTGCTCAGTCTTTCCTTCACTCACAGTCTTTATTCCCTGTGTGATAATGTGGTAGCATGTTATAGTGCCACTTGACTTGTCAGGAATATGGTTTTTATTTTTGCTTTTTGAGCGCATTCATGTCTTACAAACACTTACTCTAATCCTCCTGGAACAATCTCTGTTTCAATTATTAAAGCAACCTTTAATGAAATGATTTAAAATGCTAGACTGGTGGCTGGAGCAGACATCAGCCTTGCTGTGTTTTTTCATTCCCTGAGCAGTGACACAGAAATCAAGGTTTCAGCTGAGCCACCAACCTGTGTCTGTGAACCCCAGTAGAAACATTTCTCTATCCATCTCTCTCCAAACTCACCTATGTACAAACTACTGCTGAAATACATTTTTTTTGATCATGATTTTTTTATCATTTCAACCAGTTTAATGGAATTCACCTTCCCTTTCTAGAGATAGATTGACGTCTTGAGATGCCTAGATAAAACAACTTGAACTTCTTCTTTGTCCTTATAAAAATCTCTACATTCTGAGGGCAAACAACGACAGCTGCTCGATTCATTACGTAATTAGACTACTAATAAATTGGACACACTTCTTCTTCATCCTATAACAATCATGACAACTTCCCAAAAACATTTATCTATTTTTTTCTTTTCACTCCACCATGTTCAAGTTTATTTGTGGCCTCTCTCCTTGTTTCACTTGGTTCCTTTCAAAGCTGGATGCTTCTCCCTAAAGAGCAGTCTGGTACCCCCAAGACTGACAGTGTTGGAAATGGAAACCTGGCTCGTGTTTCTCATTCCCAGCCTTGATGTAAAGCCTCTCCCTTCTTGCACTGCTTGGCTGTGCAATCTGGAGACAGGACCTTGATGCTCAGCAGGACTGAACAAAGTTGAAGCAGTTCCCAACACGTCTCATATTCTCTAAATCCATCTGGAGCCTTTGGACTGTCTTAGCAGCATTGGATCAAAATTTATAAATAATTTCACTTGACAAACACAGAAGTACAAAGTGTTGAATTTCTCTGTTGTTCAGTAAGAACATTCAGAAGTTTCATTTCCAAACAATGCCTCAGACTGTAAAGCAGTTTCATGACTCTGGAAAAGAGGGTTATCAGTACCTTAAAATGACATGGTTTATTTTGCATAAAACCAAGAAAAACATCCCTATGACTTGCCCCCTGTTTAATTATTTATCAAAGTGGGCATAATCTAAAAAAACCCAAAAGAACAAATTGGGTCCATAATTTTTTTTTGTTTTGAATTTTGACTTTTTTTCACCCGGCAAAGCACAAAAAATAAACATCTGCCAGGCTCTTACGATGAATGTTCTCAAATTCAGTGTTGCCAGCCTTGGGGTGTCATGGTGATTCCTACCCAGTTTACTAAATATCACAAAACTTCCCTTTCTTGAAGCATGCAGTCAGTTAAGAATCTCATCTTGTTCTTTCAAAGGCCTGTTTCAAGCTCTCCCAATCTCAGTGGAAAGACTGGAAGCATGGCCTAAGTACATGACATTGGTTTAGTAACTGAAGACTAACTAAAAAATCCCAAATGGATTTTATTTCCAACAGCAGCTTTGAAAAGGGAGATTGGACCTGAGGGCCTATAAAAGTCTTTCCCAACTTAATATGGGCTTTGATTCTCCAAAATTCCCACTTCAAAGGGTAGTCTGAGGGTATTTCAGAATCAGTTTCAGAGGATTTTAAGAGATCGTTGTTGACATTGCAGCTCCCACAGATTTCTTTCCTGGTGAACCCAGGAGTGGGAACAGGAATTAGACTCTTTTGTCTTCATCAAGGCTGAGCTTGGGTTGTGAGCAAACCGTTGACACCAGTAAAACAAAGCTAAAAATAAGAAAAGAAATACACCTTTAAAAAGCCCTGCAGCCTAGGTCGAGCGTTTAGGACACCAAGTGAAATCAGACTTCAAAATAAACAAAGAGAAAATAGGCGAAGGTTAAAGAACAAGCTAAAATGGATTCCTCAGGCAAGAGGTTAAAACTAAATAAATAAAACCATTTGCAAGTTGTCCAAAACCACAAATCCTTGCATGTATCCTTTCCATGGTCACTGACAGGGTGAAGACCCTTGACTCTGTAATTTTATACCAGGCTGCCTGAAAGGGAATAGCTGTGAGAATGCCCCTGTTGTGGCTGCGTGGCTGATGCCAGGCTCTGGGGTGGGCAGCTGGAGGTTCCTGCTGTCACAGAGCCCTCTCTGCCGTACCACAGGACTCCCTTGCTTTTTAATTTCTCTCCACTCCACTGGTCTGTGTGGTACCAAACTCAATCAGGGCAATGAATGGTTTCGATTCAGCAATAATCTAAGAAAGGAAAGCCTGGCAAAGAGCTGGAACAGCAGAAAAGATCCCTGGCTCCTGAGCCCGAGTCCAGCCCCTCCCTCCTCCACAAGGACCCAGGCAGCTCTCAGCCCCACAGATGACCTCTAAGAGCCCACCTCCACAACAGGAACTTAAAGGGAGGGCAGATAAAGAACAGAGCTTGCCACCATATGCTTAATCTGCAGGTTAATTGCTCCACTACTATTGTATTTAATTGTTCCCACTGAAGTCTTTCTAATTGCTTTCCTTTTTACCCAATTGAGTAATAATAAGAATATTAATAATAAATATGCCAAGAGTTTTAAGCAGAAAATGATAAAAGCCATTTCCCATGCAAGCAGGTGGAGGAAAGTGACTACAAGGATGAGAAATGCTTCTTTCCTATGTGAAACAGAAGAGGAATAATAGCAGCTGGCACAGGTAAGCTGACACAGCTACTGCCTTGTGTAAGTCACTGCTGAGAGGTGAACTAATGACCAGCTGCCTCATTTCCCCAGAATAAACTGGAATCAAGCATTTGCAAAGTTGTGTGCTGATAGTATACACATTTCAATATAGCCACATGAATATTCATGAGTGAAAACCGCTCTATTTAATAGCAGCTTATAGCCAAATGCCAAGATTCTTATCCAGAAAAATCTCTCATTTAGCTGGGTGGGAGATCTGCCCAAACTCAGGCGTTCAGGAGCTCATTTTAAATGCGTGCCACGCAAAACGATTTCCTGTTCTCCTTCACCCCCAGCACTAGATTAGCACGCAGAAATACCAAAACTCAGTAGTGTTTTTAACACCTTGGGGAGCTGCAAATACTCAGTTCCAGAACAGTAAAGACTCTTCGTCTAGAAAAATCCTCTGCTGTACCAGGCAACTTCTCCAGTGCCTTGGTGTCTCATAGCCACGCACGGCTGGAATGCCTCGAGGGGTTGGTGAGTGGTGAATGGAGTTTGCACATTCTCTGAGTCCCCCAGCTTGCTGTTTTGCAAAGTACTTTGTGACACTTCTGCATGGAAAACGTTACTGGAAATGCAGAGCTTTGCAGGGGTTCCGAAGCAGCGCTTCCCCAGCGAGCAGCCCTGCTCAGCTCAGTGCTGTCCTTTGTCAGGCAGGGAGAAAGCGAGCCCTTCTTAACCACCCCCAAGTCAATGAGGGGCACTGCCACCCTGTCACTGATGATTAATTACTGCATCTGCGGGCAGGGCTGCCAGCAAACCCGTGGGCATCATCCATGACGCACAAGCAGCCATGGATTTAAAGGGAAATGTGTATGGCACGGCAGAGCGCGGGCTCAGGAGGGGACGGGGGGGCCTTGCCCCACTAAATCAGCATCTGCCACCCAGCAGCTGCAAGGCCAACAAAGCTCCTTCACAAGGAAACAACAGAAAGCCCTCAAGCCACTGGAGGAAACTGTGTTATTATTCATCTTCTTCCCAGTGCAAGTATTCAATCTCTTCCCACCCAAATGTTCCCAACATAATGATTTCCATGGGTACATCTAATGCCACTGATGCTGGAAATTCATGAGAGAAACACACTGGGAATCTTAGAGTTTCACTGGGCTCTAAGAGATCGGGCTTTGGGAAGACCTTTAAGTGCCACAACAGCTTGAAATTCTGATTTTATGCCGTGTTGCTTTATTTACCCCGTCTGTGGGCATGGCAGAACTGGGGAGGAGAGGAGAGGGGGTGATTCATTCTGAAGACAGGACATATAAATGCTCTTGCACACGCACAGCCCTGTTGCAAAGAGGTGCCCAGGAGATTCACAGGAAGGGGCAGCTTAGGATTTCTGTCTTCTGAGCTACTGCAGAACTGCTTGTGCCTGCAGAAATAAAAAAGAAAAAAAAAAGAAAAAGAAAAAGAAAAAGAAGAAGATGATTTGGAATAAAGGAGGTTTTAAAGTATCGCTTTTGTATGACTATATCCTCTCCCAGCCTGGCACACACTGGAGGAACTTCAGTTCCATCCACTCCCCTGGGCCTGTCCCCTGGCTTAGAGCACACATGGCACAAGTGGGTGGCATTCAGTTTTCATTGCTCCTTTGTCCCAAAGCTGGAGGCATCTTTTTGTTTTAATGGCACATTGTGTTCCTTGACAAGACAGAGCTAATGCCCTGAGTGGGTTTCTATTCACACAGCAGCAGTGGATTAGAGATTTGATTTTCCTTTTTAACAAGTCAGTATAGCAGATGGTATTGGGAAAAGAAAATGCACACACTACAGGGATGTAGCAGAGCCTCCCAGATCCTTGCTGCATCAAGAACAGCACTAAAAGGCAGATCTGTGCAGGCCAAGAAATGATGAATACTGCCTCCAATTTTTTATTTTCCCTCTCAGAGCAGAGACCCCCTGCTCCCACAGATGCCAGTGCTCTCCACAGGACCACGAATAGTTCAGTGGCATTCCAGTTTTAAGGTCTTGTGGGTTCTTACTGCTGTTATTGCCTACTACATCCAGATAATGAAGCTGCCACATTGCAGGGGTGTAACGGCTGCGTTCTCCCCTGCCCGGGGTTTTCTGACATGGCCAGGTTACAGTCACAACCTGCTCCTGGACCTGAGCTGTTGGTACAACTGTGTGAACAAATACTGCTCCTCCCTCTCTCGCTCAGCCACCAAGAGCTACACACCAAACCTGACCTCAGCCCCAGCTGGGCCTCCTTGCCCAGCAAGCACACCTTTCTGTGAGACCCAGGGGAATCAGAGATTTGAGACAGGGAGGGTGTGCCCTGCTCATTTCCGTGCGAGGAGGGTTTCACAGAATCACAGAATAGTTTGGGTTGGAAGGAACCTGTTACAGGTCAACCAATGGCCCTGCCACTGGCAGCACACCTTCAACTTGACCAGCATGCTCAGAGCCCTGTCCAACCTGACCTGGAATGTTCCCAGGGATGGGGCATCCACCACAACTCTGGGCAACCTGTGCCTATGTTTTACCACCATCACAGCAAAAACTGTTTTCATACCCACCTACATCAACCCTCCTTCAGTTTAAAGCCATTCCCCCATGTCCTATCACTACATGTCCTTGTCAGAAGTCTCTCTCCAGCTCTCTTGTAGCTCCTTAAGGTACTGGAAGGCTGCTGTAAGTTCTCCCTTGGAGCCTTCTCTTCTTCAGTTTGGAGGCTCAGTGGAGGACATTTGGGATGCACTGTCAGCAGCCAATCAGAGCAGCCACAAGCAGTGTGAGATTGAATTAACCTAGGGAAGCTCTCCGTGTCTCCAGTACACAGCATGACAAGACAAAACATGAAGGAACAGATCCCCTTCCTTCTTCCATGAAGCCACAATTTTCTTCTTCACTCAGACAAAAAAAAAAAAAAAAAAAAAAAAATACAAAAAAACNAAAAAAAAAAAAAATTAGAAGAATCTGCCAACTGTTCCTGGGTTAAATAGCATAACATATCAGCTATATTTTGGCTTCTTGGCTCTTGACATCCTCTCACCATTATGGACTATTTAATAACTGAATGGAAAAGGAGATGCTGCAATTTCCTCTACAACAGCTGCATGTTCTTTGTCCTGATCAGCCTTATACTGGCTTCTTACGGCTAAGTAGCATCAGGAGGGCATTATCAGCAGCAGTCCCCTTATCAGACAAAGCCACAAAACCGTTCAAAAGTCACTGTATAGATTGTTTCTTTTCACCAAGCAAAATACATCTCATTGCGGTTCTGTTTTATTAAAGCATATTGAAGTGTTTCTGTGCCGCATGCTTGACACCTAGTCAAGTGTCCTTTGCACTGACTGCTGCTGTAAGTCACTTCTTTGGAACAAAATTTGTCTCTTTCAGAGAAATAATTGGAAGAAGGAGATGGAGGGAGCCCTTAACACTGCGGATTCCCTTGAATTTTGTGCAGCAGGAGGGGGGATTTGAGTCCGAGGTTTTGGACAGGGGGCAAGGTCCTCTTTTTTGTTCATGGTAGTATCTAAGGGACAACACAGAGCTAAATTTTACCTGTGAAATTCGGTAAAGTGCAATAATGAGGTCTGTTGTCCCCAGAAGAAGAGTGAACCTGGGGTGCTGCAGTAGCCCTGGGTGGTGCTGCTCCCTCTGGCCTGGACCACCACGCGCTTCCCTCCAGCAAGAGCCGTGGTATAACCGGGAATCAGCTCCAGCTCTCTCCCTGCTGCCAGTGAGCAGCTGCCAGCTTCTTCCTGCAGCTCTGCTCTGCTGCAGGAGTGGGTGTGTAGGTGGGGACTCTGCTCCTTTCCCACTCCACACCTTGCTTTCTCCTTGCATATCCAGCTTGCAGGCACAGGGAACAGCAGTGATGCAGGCAAACATCCTTCCCTGTGAGCAAGGGAAACAATGAATCCCACAATTAATCCAGCAAAGGCAGAGGGATTCTTTATGCTCCTATAACCAATTGCCAGACCACTCAGGGGGCTGTTACACCCTGAGGTTTTGAACAGATGAAAGGAGAAAATTCATAGCAGCATTCAGAGTCTTTGTCTCTCACTCCTGGCTCTCCCTTTTGCTGTTCCTGTTCTGCTGGAGACAGAGTTTTGTTCCAGCCAAGTAACCCGTGGCAGTGGGCTCAGGCAAGGGGGCACTGGCTGGGATTGTATAGAACAGACAATGAAGAAATTGGTGGAGGGAGACATGCAGAAAATCACAACAACAAGGAAAAGAAACCTCCAGAAACACAATCTGAATATTTCAGCTCTGTTTCAGCAGCTGTCTCAGAAGATTCTGTTAAAGAAAGATTTTCTGTGCTGTTACTCGTTACCTGAAAAATAAATAGGGAACAAGAAGAGGAAGCGGGGTGCTCAGACTGGTTTATCTGAATGAGATGCTGACTTTTTTATGGATACAGAATTTCAGATTAACAAGGAGATTAATGCTTCTGACATGTTTTAGGAGTGGCTCCAAGGGCACACAGGTTTTCATCAGTTTGGATGCAGAGAGATTCATTTCACATGAGCCAAAGGGGGAAGACATGAGAGGCCATTTCTGCATTTGTTTTCTCCACGGCTCTCCTTGCTGTTGTCTGTAGTTTCTGAGTTGGATTCAAAGTGCTTGTTCAAACCAGTACAACCTCTGTGATGGGTGGCCCTTTCCAGCTTTATTAACTCATTATATCCAACAGGTAATGCTGGAGGGAGTAACTACAATAGGTCATAATGTAGCAGGCATTTCAGTATGTGTGTAAAGATTTTGTAGATTTATGCCAAATTTTTGGGACTGTGTCTTTACGAACAAGCATGGGAACTCTTTGATATTTATCTTTTTTTTCCTCTATGTGCCTGTCTGCACTTCCTATAACTTTTTACAAAGCCAAAAATAAACCAGTGGTCTCCTTAATTTCAGACTGGAAGAGATGAAGATTGTTGTGGGATCTTGTGACTAGAAACCTCAGGCTGAGTTTCCCAAGCAGTTCTCCTTCCCCTCCATATCTGAGTATTAAAGGGAAAACTGAGAATTGCTTTCAGTGGGGGAAGATGCATGTGCTGGTTGCACTGCAACAGAAAATACAGACCTGCATGTCAATTTTTCTCCTGTCAGATGTGTTCTGGTGAGAAGCAGTGAAGTACACATCAGAGATGACAAGACTCTACCACTCCTTCTCATCCTCTTGCTGTAAATAACTTGCAATTATTATTATCTCAGACATTCAGCCCAGCTCTCTAATGAAAAGATTTTGCTTTAACAAACTCAGAGTGGCCTCAGAAGAGTGTTTATTATGAAAACCTTCAGGAGCAAAAAAAGCATTTGGCAAAGGACTTGGCTGGGTAAGAACTGCTGTCTTCAATCCCCGTGCCAGGGACTGTGACACACAGCAAACATCAGACCTGCAGGAGCTCTTGGTGCCTCCACTCCATGAGCTCTGGAGTCGCTGGTGAGGGGCAAAGCAGCCACAGCTCTCGGTCCTCCTGCCCCGGGGAGCTGCAGCATCTTCCAGGAGATGAAGCCAGAGGCTGGTGCTTTCCCAAAGAAAAGGGAAAACGGGAGCAGGGCAGGCAGGGGGACGTGCTGATCACAGCCCATCACTAATGCAGGTAACAACCTTCCTCAGCCGCCTCCCTGACGCTGGAGCTTTTTCTGCCTCATTGGAAGCCGGGGCGGAGGATCGGGATTGTTATTCACACACCCAACCTGGGTTCCCCTTTCAAACACGGTGCCAGATGGCCGACAATTTTGATTCAGGTGAACAGCTCATTTAGCAGGGTTGGGCTGACAATTCAGCGATTTCAAGAGCAAACATCAACACAGAAGCAAAAAAAACATAGGGGCCAAGCCATAAAATATTGAAATAGGGATGGGGATGCACCTGAGCCTTGCCTCAGAAAAAGCCTCATGAATTTTAAGAATCTTCAGACCTACTTAGAGGAAACCTTTACTCACCATGCAACTGCATGTATACGTGAATTTAAAAAGAACTGAAACAGGCTTTCTAGAATATCTTAAGACAATGAAATGTTTTTTTCATAGCACATCCATCATGCAAAATGTCAAATACAGTTTGCAGAGAAAATCAAACAGAATTCAAAGAGGAAAAAAAGGTCTGAAGGTGAAGTAGCAAGTACCACTGAGAAGTGACAGAATGTCAGAGAGCAAGGCTCCTTGTGCCCCTGGATGTTTATTTATTTTTATAGCTGGTAACTGTATATTGCTGCAAAGACTTATTTATATATATTTTTTTATTTAAAAGCCTAGATTTACAGAGAAATAAATGACCCTGAAGTTGTTTATTGGAAACTTCTCTCTGCCTCAAGTTGCATATTTCATTTATATTCACTACTGAGTGCTCGGAGCAGAGAGAGGTGTGTAGGGAACACTTGAGTTCAGAGAACTGTCTTCTTTTGGAAGTTACTCCTCCTGCACAGAAATATTTTCAGATTCACAGCCTTCATTTGTTTCTTGGGGTTCAAGGCACAAATCTCATTTGGCTTTGTTACTCAGCAAGCAATTTAGGCACTGGAAGTGTCCAAGATCAAGTTAGGACGGGGCTTGGAGCAACCTGTGCTAGTGGAAGGTGCCCCTGCCCATGGCAGGGGGGTTGGAACCAGATGAGCTTTAAGATCCCTTCCAATCCAGCTCATTCTATGCTCTTCTTTGGCAGTGGGAGCAGGATTTGCTGAGGACTTCTCTCCAGGCCCCTCTGTCCCACCCCAGCAGGACTCACTGGGGAGAAAGAAGCATCCCAGTGCTGTAGAGCTGCAAAGGCCTCTCCTGGTTTCCAGCACTGCATATTTTATCACTGAATAGCCCCACTGGGAGGCAGAATCTCTCCCCACTGTAGATTTATATCAGTAAATATGTAGATTTTTCCCTCTGATGTTGTTGCTCTCAATTAAAACCTATATGGGAGCAGATCATACCCCAGTATGCTCATTTCCAGGAAGGGCAAGTATTAGCCAAGCTCCTAACTCTTGGATGAACTCTTTCTTTTGCAGCACTGTGTTATGAATTGGGGTCTCTGAAGAAGTTTATTAGCCTAGATTTACACCCAGGTGATTTCCTGGTGAAGGGTCTCTCCTCACATCAGCTGCCTTCTCGGGGGGCAAAGGCAATTAGACAGCAGTGGAAAAGAAACACTACTGTTATTTACATTCTTAATAGCCTTGGCTTGATGCCCTGAAATTCCTATGAAATCTGCTGTGAGGATGGCTATAAAAAACGTAAGAGTGATTGGCAAAAGGACATAGATTTTCACTTTCAGGGTGCTGGGATGGTTGTGAGCAGAGCTCATCACCTGGCTGGTCCCATTAAAGAAAATTTCCCCCTGGGTCACCCTGTGAGACATCACTGGGTCAGTGTGAGGAAGTCTGAGCTGACCCAGGGCAGGAGCAGCAGCAAAATTGCACCAATCCCGGATTTACACCAGGAAATGGAGGAATTTTGAAGTCCTCCCCTGACCCAAAAGTTGGTATTTTTATGTACTGCAGGGCTGTCTGCTCACTGGCTGTGAAGAATGGGAAAGAAAACCCCAGATCAGTTCATGCTCATGAATTAGTTTAAGATCCTGGGTTTATGTTCTCAAATAGTCAGGTATGGTGCTGGTTTGAATGCAGCTTTTCAAAAATTTCCAACAATTATTTCCAGCACAAATAATGCCCGTAGAGTGGGAGTAGCATTTATTTGGTACAGAGGGAATCAGTCCAATCAGTCATTTCCATAGCATGAAGGTAGAGCAGGCCTGAAAAGAAAATAAAAGATAACAATGTCACAAGAAAGAATACTAATCCCATAATTAAACAGAACAAATTAATCTCTGGGACAAAGAAATATCAAAGGTCAATATGTTGTTATTTGTGCCCAGGAAATTTCCTTTTTTATTCTGATAAAAAGACTGTAGTTTGCAAATACCTGTTACTTTTCAGACAAAAAGAAGAAAATCTGTGATTTTTTTCTCTTTATACCAATCCATTGTTATTTTGATTTTTACATAAGTACAAAACATAACGCATCAAAAACTGCTACAAATGCAGGCAATCTGAAAAGATCAATAAACAGCTCAGTGGACTGGAGACAGAACAGTCTTGCAACCTTCCAAAACAGCACCCTAATGTTCTATTTTAATTAAATACAGATTTTCAAAAGACAGTTAACAGAGCAAGTACAACTGAGCTGGTTGGGAATGTTGATTTCTTTTCCTTAATTGTGTTGTGAAGCCACCTCCACAGATAATAGAATAACAAATTAGCATGGAGGACAAAAGAACACAGTAATGGCACAAATGAATAAGGAAAAATGAGATGGAGAAGAAGGAAGTGGTGGGGACTAAGCCGTGCTGATTTCTCCTCTCCCTCATCCACTCTCCCAGGCCTGGCCCAGAAGCCCCCAGTGACACCCAGCAGCTCCTGGCCCTGTGTCACCCCCTCGTCCCTGAGCCCCTGGTGCCCACTGATGTTCTCCTTCAGCTGGTGTTTATTACAAAGCAAAACACCCCCTCCTTGTCCACCCACCCTTTGCTGTTTCCTCCCAGCTAGGACGTGGAACACACGTTCCCAGAGTTCCTGGGCTTAAATTTAATTTTGGAGGCAATCAGCTTCAGCAGAGTTGCTGATTGCAGCAGGACAGGGATTAGATCCTATGTGAGTAAAATTACATTTCTCCACCTTCCCAGTGCCAGTCCGCCCATGCTGAGCTCACTCTGGCCATTGCTGGGGGGAAAAGCACCACAATAAAATAGTCAAAAAATTACATTTTAGGGAACATCTTGATGACCAGGCTTTTCCAAGGGTTTTTTCCCCACAAACTTCGAATTTTTTTCTTAAAGCTTCCTGCAGAAATCAACATTCAAAACCTGCCACAGAGCTTTGACCTTTTTTTAATCATCAATCAAGTGGGAAGACAGCAACAGGATGCACTGTGTCATGTTTGTGTCATTGTAATGTGAGGCTTCGGGGACGTGTTAAAACCACATAAAAGTTTCCAGATTCAATTTGGATAAGCACTTCAAAATAATCTGATTAGATGAAGCCTTCTTAGCTGGACATACTTCAGGCATAGCCTTTGCCACTGGATTTCCCTTTGAGCCTTGCTGAAACCACCTTGAGGAACGAAAACTTTCTTCCTTGGGCCACTTGGAATGAGAAGTGCATAAAAACGAAAAGCGGTGGGAAAGGACCAAAATTTTTCAGCATTTATCACAGTTGATATAATTTCAAGGCACAGCAGATTTTTTAGGAGATTTCTCATTTTATGGGAACGATTTTAACTCTCTCTGATACTGAGAATAGGCAGTGGCTGCATGGAGGTTTCCAAAACACCTGAAGAGACAACATCCACAGTTCTTCAAAAAGTCATATTTTGATTAGACCTGAAAATTGAAGGCCTCTCATCACTTGTAGTGCTCTAGATTAATTCTGATTTAACACCAGTTTTTCTCTGGGCTGTGGCGGAGAGCAAAACTGAGCTGTTCTGCTTCTGTGGTGTCCAAGTTACATTTTAAAGGCAGAGACGTGCAAAGAAAGGAAACACAGAGGGAACGAGACTCTGCTGCCTTTCCTTTAGCAGAAAGGGGCTAGAGAAGCCTGGCCAGTGTGGCAGCTCCGTTGTTCTGGCAGCCAGTGTCCCCTGAGGTCCCGTCAGAGGCTTTGCTCCCTGACCTAACCCATGCATAGCTTTGTGCAAGGTTTTCTTTTACATATCCTAAATCACATAATGCTGCCACGATAGAAAAGTTAGGCCTACAGGAGCCTTCACAATCTCATCCAGAGCTCGTGCTGGTCCCCCTGAGCCACCTGGGAGCTGGATATTCACCCTGGCCCCCGTGCCAGGTCCCGGGGCTCAGAGCTGAGACTCAGCTCTCTGCTGACTGCGCACACGATGCCAGCCTGGAGCACGGACACTGCAACCTGCAATGGCTTTGCTGGAGACACTGGAGTGCCACAGCTCTCCCGTTCTACTCACGCTCCTTCCTCTCTCCCTGGCTGCTTTCTCAGCTCCTCACTGTGTGTTTTCTGCTCCACTCACCCTGCTGCATTTGCTGGTGCTGCCAACCTGGCGTGCAGGTGCTGGAGTCCCGCTGGGGCTGGCACAGCAGCTGGCACAGCCTCATGAACTGCTCAGCTGCAAATTTTAAGCCCACCTGCTCTTCTGCCTTCTCCAGCCACCTGGTCTTTGAGGGTTTTTTATTGTTTGTGGAGGGCTTTTATCTTTTATTTATATTTTTTTTTTTTTATTGGCAGGAAACCCAAAAGAGTGCTGTGCAAACCTGACTCTCCAGGGGCTGCCCAGCTGTGTGACAGGTCACAGAGAGAGGAACAAACCCATCATGCTGGACAAGCAATTTCCGTGCAACTGGCAGAAATGAAGACTGACTCGCAGGCTGTGAAGACAGGGGACAGAGGGGACGGTAATTGCTGTTGGCCAGGCAGAACACCCATTTCATTACTGCGTTGGCAGATCCCCCAAAGAAACACTGCACACAAGCCATCAATTCATATTTAAGCAGTGAATAATATCTACAAACTTACAGAGGAAGGAATGCATACAAACAGTTCTTACTCCTACAGCAGTGTCCTGTTGCTCTGCAGTTTTATCAGGGACTGTTCTCTCTCCCTTGCCAGAAACTTGTGTGAAATGTAAAAGGAGAGACCTTTCTGAAAGGGTTTCTCAGGAATGCTGAGCATTTTGAAATGATCTATTAATAATATATCAAGAATTTTGGTCTACTGATCCTAGATCAGCCACGAACAGTAATGCTGAGTTATGCTGTGCAAGAGATGAGTGAGGACATGGCAGTTCCTAATGCCTGGGCAGTCAGAGTTTCTTTCTTGATAAACTACCATCTGCCAGTGCCTGATAAAACTTGGCCAGGGCACAGTGGAGTTTACCAGTGGGGAACCCAGTGAGAACTCTTTAAAGACTAAAAAAGTGCCAGTGAGGAGCAAACATTCAGTGCTGAGGGTCTGGGAGCTCTTCATGTGCACGCCCATGTGCTCCTCACACTTTGAGACTGTCAGCCTCTCCCCATCCCTGTGGTTATGGGAATGTTCTCATGTGCTGGACACAGCACTGCTGTGTTATTGTGAGCACAGCACAGCAAATACTCTGGAGGATTCAGACACATCTTGCCAGACACCTCTCTGACATTTCCATACTGATCACCAAGCAGCAATGAGAATTATGAATGCCCTTTTTTTTTAATTCCCTCACTGTGGAAAAAAAGGAATGCACAATTATAAAGTCGAAAAAAGGATTAATTTCACTGAGTGTGGCCAGATTTTGGATGCAAAGCCACCAGCCTCAGTTCATGGTTATGATTATAAAGTGCCAAGCAATGAACTGAAATAGTTCATTCAGGCTTGGAATCTCCTCCTAGCCCGAGACACGAAGAGTGAGTTTGTTTGCCTGATTATCTTCCACCACCCCATCCTGAGGAGCTGCTTGCTGAACACTCCCCCCAGCACACAAGAAACAAAAGGGGGCCCTGAGAGACCTTCTGTACAAAGCTCATGTGGGCAGAGCAGTTTGAAAATTAAACTTCCTCCAAGCAAAACCATCCATAATTTCCTCCCAAATGCCTCCTCCTGAGCCGAGGAATAAAAGTTGCAAAATCAACAGAGGCATCTATTTTCCCTAAGGCAATGCACAGGAGCTGACCTAGCAAAAGCTTGTCTTTGTTTTGCTGCTACAGATTTTTCCTTTTGCTTTGGTCTTGTTTTGTTTCTAGTGGTACCAGTCTAGCTGTCCAAACTGTCTCTGTTCCCATAGAATAATAATCAACTTCCTAGTTCAACAGCTTTATGTAATGAATAATAAAAAAGAATATCTGAGTAACACAGCTTGCCAGCATTGTATCTTATCCATTCTTCCCTCATGAAGGAATTTAGAAAAGTTAAGACGTCATCTAAATATTTTTAAAAGGGAGGAATGATGCCAGATTTCGATGACACATATGCATATTAGCAGTGGGAATAAAAGTTAACAGATGTTAATGTTCTTCTCTGGGAGGTGGACTTTTCGCTTAACTTTTCTTGGAACAAACAGTCTATGCAACAAGCAGAGCCAGCACTCATCTCTCTTCTCTGTTTTCTTATAGCTGCTTTAGCATTAAACTTTTACCTTTTGCTACCGTACAATTTTAGTGAAAGTCTTCAATTAGCTTCTTTCTACTTGTCAGAAGCTATTTATCCCCCTGTAGGTGTGATTTCTACATTTAGGACGAATCGTGTGCTCATCTTCACAAGAAGAGCCCTTCACAAGCTGGGGACCACAAAAGGAACGCTCCTGGAAGGTGAAGCAGCTGTCGTGATGGGCAGTGGATCACCCGTACCCACACACAGAGAGGGGCCAGCACAGCACAGGGTGGCCTTGGCTCTATCTGTGCAGGGCTGCAGGAAACCTGTGTTGCACATGGCCTTGAGAAGCCTTCTGCTAAACATGATTTGCAAATTAAAATGTTGTTGCACTCTTTCCATGGGTAGGCCGTGCTGTGTCATAGCACCAGTTCAGCTGTCAGCTCCCGTGAGCCAGGGCTGCCCAGCTGGTATTTAGAGTATGTCAAGAGAACAGCAACGAGGGTAACAGGGTTTGATGTGAGCTTCTGCAACACTTGGTGTTGGTACCTGGCAGTGCTGGAGGCAGCTGGGTTTGGAGTGACCTCCTGCTCTGGAGCTTCTCTTCCTTTTCTCTGCAAGCAATGATGTTCTCAGAGGTGCCTGTTCCTGGGGATGGGGTGGTTGTGTGGCACAGGAGGTGGCTGGAGATGTTTTGAAGGAATGGTTTTAGCCCTATAGCTGACTTGGATAAACCCAAAGGATCAGGTTGCCCCGGGGTGTCTCCGGCTGTTCTTGGTGATTTGTTTCTACTGCTTTGTTTCAGTCATCTGCACTGGTTGTTTTATTCCATATCACTTGAGCTCCAACAGCAGCACGGCATGAGCCATCTTAGCTTGTTTCCAGCACTACTGAAAAAAAAGAAGACTTAATTTTATCTTGTGTTAAACCAGCCTTGAATTCCCCTCGCCCAAAATCTCACCTGCAGTTCCCTTGCCGGCTGCCAGGAAAGCTGCAGGTGATTTGTTTTGAGGGGAGGGCTTGGGCTGCGAACAAGCATTGGCAGGAGGACTGAGGGGTATTTTTACATTAATATTGCTGCTTTGAATCCTTTTGTGTCAGCTCAGAGCCTTCAAACACACCCATTCAAGACCTCTGATTCATCCTCCTGCTGAATGAATGAAGTGACCTGGAGAGGCTGGTGCTGGGGAGTGGATACACATTTTTCTGTGCTCTTTCACAGACAGAGAAGTTACCGGTCTTGCATTAGCCTGACCCTGCCATGTCTTTGTCTCTTAAGTGCTGTTTACATCTCCTGGGTTTGGAGAAGCTGGTAATTTAGGATGAGTTGGCAATAATTGTAGAGCACTGTAATGAGTCTCTATAACTACAGTGTAACTAGTCAGCTAATAGCCACAGCAACTCCTTTCTGAGGAATGCTGGAAATACCTTGGAGAGATGAAATAGATAGTCTTTGTTCTGTATTGAAGTTTTATGTTAAGAGCTTTAGTCTTTGGCTCAAAGCCTGGTTTTTGTCATTCTGGGGAAAAATTTTCAAAACTGAAATGAAGTTTTTAAGGCAGTTGGTGTATATTGAAAAGCACATTTTCATTTTAAGTTACATCATTGGAAGATAAATCCATTGGTCTCCTCTGCTGATCAGAGAGTGGCTGAGGAGAGCACAGTTCCTCCAGGGACATCCTGAGCTGATAGAGATTCCAGGCCTGCTGTAATCTTCCTGTGTCATGTGGATGCAATTTAGGAGACTCACTACTCTTTATTGCAGTTTATTAAAATAAGAAATCACATCAGAAATGTGCATTTCTACTGCAAAAACTTCGACAACACTGTTATGGCTCTACAAAACTCTCCACCATGTAACTCTTCAAGCTGGCACAAATCAGACCCAGCTGAAAAGCTATTTCATTAGTGGAGTCAAGCTCGGAAATGAGAGCTGGAGAAGATCATCCAATTTTGAACAGCCCTTGCTTCCCAGAGCTCTGGCTGAGATCTTTCCCCTGAGGTTTCTGTGATGCTGAGTTGTTTTTCCAGGTGATGCCACAGAGTGGAATTCTTGATGGATGGCAGTGAACAGACAGCTTAAAAGAGCCCTTTCCTATGTGTCACTTTTTTCTTCAGTGCTTTCTGACTAACAGAGGTGGAATTGGTGTTACTGATGTAGGCAGTGGATTCTCCAGGCAAATTTGTTTCTCTGAGTTTGTGCAGAGGAACTGCCTGAGGACTGTTCTGGGCTACCCACTGTGCCTGAGCTGTGGAGGTTTAGTCGGTGACTCTGGAGGGACTGATGTGCTTAACCTGGGAAATGGAAAGTCAGAGTGGTTGCTGGGGAGTTGGGGCATGCAAATATGACAAATATCTTGTCTCAAGTTGATGCTCTATTGACTCTTTTCCTGATCTTTGTTCATTTTGCACCTTGATTCTCTGCTTTGAAAGATGGGGTGTATCACCTCCTGCACGGTACTTGGAAAATAATCCAGCATTCTCTGGAATCCTCCCCAGGTTCAGTTTGATGGCATTGCTCATTTTAAAGAGTCCCTCTGGCTGTTTGAACTCGGCCCTGGCTGCTGTCACCAGCAGTCGGCTCCGGGGTTTGTCTGCAGCTATAATCTGCTCCTTGTCACTGGAGCATTAGCAGGCACGGGGTTGCTCGGTTCGCACTCTGCATAAATGCTTTCTCAGAACTCCTGGAAGCATTTTTTCCTCTTCTCGGTGTTACTTAGGCGAAGTGTTTCTGCCTGCCCTTCTGTGGAGGTTGGAGACTGATCTCTGCCAGGTTTCATGTGGGCTGTGGGGGTAGGTAGGTGAAATAAAAGCCATAGAGCTTCCCAAAGGAGACTTATGCTGCAGGATGGATAGCAAATAACAGGAAATATGTTCAAAAATCTTTTCAGTTGAGGACTGCTTACAACAACTTTGCAATTTTGGCCTCCAACAAGATTTCCTTTGTTTTTTCTACTTTTTCCCTCTTGCTGTGAAGCCCTGCCCCAGCAAATAGAAGGTTTCCTAGCCCCTTAGTGACAGAAAAGGAGCTCGAGCTCACCAGTGCCGTGTCGTAAGTTGCCATAATTTATACTCGGGCGCTACATGGGATATTTTTCTTGTGTACCTTATTGTGAAATATTTCTGAAACTGCATCAAGACTTCTGTGCTACACTTAAGAGCATTTCTATTTGTGTGCAGTGTTGAACAGCAACAACAAAATAAGAATCTAAGCAGATGGCAGCTCAGAGATACCCTTGGTTTATTCAGATGAGCCCAGGAAAATGAATATCCTAATGATTGGATGATATGTGTCATTAAGCATATAGGTTAGTCACCACTCAGTATTTTGTCTGCTCAACAGAGTATGTGAGTATGCAAACCTTTCAACACAGACCACTATTTTTGCAGTTATTTGTGTGGAATGTATCCTGTTATAAATATTTTTATAGCCTCCATTAATAGGACTGAAATTGATAGGAGATTCTGTTGATGACTAGGATGTAAAAGAAGATGTGCTTAATAAAGTAGCCTCAAAGCAATCCCTGATTCATTTTTAGGCTTCTTTCCCTCCTTCAGAAAAATCTTTAGTTGTATATCATGTATTATGCCCAGACTATCATGAGGTAGAGCAATCACCTTTCATAGCTTCAAAATAGATGTCTAAGCTGGTTTTTCTGCCACCTGTACATTTTTGAGTGGCGAGACTTTGAAATGTGAGATTTCTATCTAAAAAAAGGAATAAAAAGAAAATTCTGCAGCTAGTAATGAGAAAAAATAGTGTTCTAAGGTCAAAGATTTCTAGTAAAAATGGGATGTGAATGAGTATAATTGGGTACACATGGTGGTTGTAAGCCTGAGTAGGTGACTTACTCCAATTCCAGAGTTCTTGGAAGTGATCTTGCATCAGAGACACGAATGCAAGTCCTCTGGTAAGAATAGACTTTTCAGGTGAAACATCCAAGTGTTCCCCTTTGATGGTTTTCTTGTGCCACATCAGTGTTTAGCTGGGAATCCACTCTGGGAGTTCAGGTGTGACAAATGCTTGTGCAGCACCCTGGGAACCAGGAAAAGGAATCTGACTCTTTGTATGGGGAAAAGAATCACAGAATGCCCTGAGCTGGAAGAGACCCACAAGGATCATTCAAATCCAGCTCCTATCCCTGCACAGGACAACCCCAAGAATGCCACATGCCTGAGAGTGTTGCCCAAATGCTTCTTTAACTCTGGCAGCCTTGGAGCCATGGAGTTGGTGTTATATTTTCTATTCATTCCTCATCTTTGGAATTCCTTCAGCAGCACTGGCACAGCTGGAGGGTTGACATGCTGGAAACACATGGAAGAAGTGAGCAGTGGATAAAAAGGAAGCAAGACTGAGTTAAATAAGTGTTTATAACAGTCTGAAGTTTAAATTTTTAATACTGTAACACACAAATTCAGCCTCTTAAAAAAATCACCAGTTGCCTGTGAATGCTTGCTACTTAACAGGCCAAATTCGCTCTGCTACAGGTGACCACAATGCAACAAGAGTTGCATGAGTGCAAGTGGGGAAGAGACAAAGATTCCTCCTTGCCTCTGTGCAAATTGCAAAATCCACATTTAGAACAACTTTGGGTCTGTGTCTCTGCACAGCTCTTTCCCTCATCTGGAACATCAAACTGCCTTGCTCGTTTTTTGTGCTAAAGTTCCTATAACTCTGCCAAGCTTTACATTATGAAAAGAGGAAGAAACAAAAAGGAATTATTTCTCATTCTGTGGGACTAATAACTGAAGAATAAAACACTGAGCAATTTCATCAGCTAATTCCTACGGGAGATACAAAGCTGAAAACTTGAGCTTTTTGGAACTGGGTTTTTAGACGTGGTTTCTCTACTGAGCAGTAGCGCTCTAAAGCACAGACCACTTTGTCTGATGATTTCAGCTTGGTATTTCTGTTTGCCCCTATGCAAACATTGTAATGGTGCTATGGGTTGTACAGATCAAGTCAGACCTCAGTTACATCTATGTTATTCTTGTTTCCAGATAATGCTGTTGAACCCATAGGTGCCACAGGGTTTCGTCAAGAGGAATTATAAATATATGATGCTCTATAGCAATCAGAAACATTTTAAATCCTACTGGATCCCCTCTCCCTTTTCTAGAGTGTTGCTTTGCTGCAGAGGTTGGTTTGAGTTACTGTTCTGTCAGAGAGAAAACCTCCTCCTTGGGCACTGGTGGATTGTCCTGGTTTGGTCCTCTCTTAAGTGCCTAGTGATGCTTATTTCTCTCTGAATGCATGAGGAACCCGAAAAAAAATCCTTTAGAGCTGATGAGATTAAAAGCACCACTTGTGCAAGAGTCTTTTAGGGTTCACAGTAGAAGTCCTGAGTTTGACTTGAGTACGAGCTTTTAATTTTGTACTGAAATGTTAATTTGTCTTTCATGCTGGGATTAAAACCCAAGCTTGCCTATACCAATATATTCAGTAAAAATACTGAGAATAGGGGGGATGGATCTGTTTAAAGTATTTTTATAGTGGATGCATACTTTGGTTTGTTTGTGAAATAGCGATTGGACTTCCCCGGGTCTAAGGCAGTCTCATAGTAGGAGGGTCCCAAACATATTTTCACCGGGGAAATGGGGTAACCTCTTCTCTCTGAGAAGTGGGGAATGTCTCAGGGTGCCAGTGAGAAGGGCAGTAGCTTTGTGGCAGCCTTTAGCTCTCCTTTGCCCCTCATGCAAAAGTCCAGAAGCTAATTACCACTGCAATTTAACTGAAGGAATTGGATGCCTCTCGATGTGTATCTTCAGGAGGTGTAAGCTATCACTGCTGACTTTAAGATTTAATCTTGCATTGACATTTACAGTTGAAACCAGCATTGAAGCTCCCAGCGAATTCATGGGTGCAGGTTTATGTTTAGACTGCACTTGCAGAGGAGCCCTAAGGCTGCCCTCAATTCCAAACTCAAATTCTCCGGAGTCAAAAAAACTGCAGGCTTGCCCCTTGGCATAGCTGGAGGCCTCTTCTCCAAGCTGCAAGACTCCAAGGACACAAAACATTCAGTGCCTTTTCATCCTGCTGATTGTCTCCCTTCTGGATGCTCCAGCCTCGGTATAAACAGATGAGCTAATCTGGGAGTACCAGGCTCTTTAGGAGGAGTGCTGTCACCCCTTAAGCGCCGTGTGTTTAGTCTGCCTTAACCTCAGGCTCTGTCCATACCAGCGATATTGCCGTCGTATTTCTGCCTCCTTCTGTCAGGAAGTGCTGCTCAAACGAGAAAAGAGTTTGTAGGGCAGCGGTTCAGCCAAGGAGACTTTGTTTAATCAGAGCCTCTGGGGAGTGTTAGCACACTAGGATCTTGTCCAGACACACGGCTCTGGCTGGGTGGCGATTTGGAAGGTGAACGGAGCCTTGCTGTGTCGGGTGGATGTGCCACCAAGTGCTGCCAAGTCCCTGTGCCCTGAGCAGCCACCGGAGGACTTCGTTCTGTGCCACCCAGTTCAGCAGCTCGCAGTGGCTCTCCCGTGTTTATTTATGCGGGCTGAACGTGCGAAAACAAGACAGTGTGTCAAAGTCAAATTACTTAGTGCCATCTCCTCCTTCAGCAGGAAAAGATGGCGCTACTGTACTCATTCATCTCCCTCTCGTTCACTGTGAAGTGACACAATTAGCAGTGAGAAAAGGCTGCCAATCCAGTGAGTAATCCTGGAGATCTCTGAGCAGTTAAGCGTGTTAATTAAATTGGCATTGCAGCAGGAGTTTGAGTTAGCAGACTACCAGCAGTCTTTCAGAGGAATGTTCCCTTCCGCACACAGTGCTCAGACTTCCCAAGTCTAGATTGATTTGGCCAGATTCTTTGCTGCCTTTCAGTGGCTTTTCATTCCAGGGGAGCTGTTCCTGATCTACATCACTCTCTAATCAGAAAAAGATATGCATTAATTCAGTGTTTTTTTCCTGTTTATAGGCATTTCTGATATTTACTCTAGAATCTCCCACTTCTGCAATCTGTTCTTTTTAAAGTATTTCCTTCTGCTTAGGTAACTGTGGGGCTCAACAGTAGGCACAACTCAGACTTGACAGACCTTTTGACACTGATCTGATGAGACCCTCCATCTAGATTTCTTATCTCTGCATTAATAACCACAGAGATGGGGCCACACGATGCTCAAAAGTCTGTGCTGCCGTCACAACAACTCTGCTGTTTACCTCCAGCTAAATAAAGATAGATATCTTCTGGGATCTTGCTTTAAAAATATTGGTACTTGTTTTGTGTCTGCAAGAGCTTACATCACTTACCTCTTGCCTTGTACAAGCCAGAACATTTCCTCTTGATGTAAAGCTGTGTTCTGGCTTATGGATTATAAATGTGTGTAACCAGGTTTTGGCAGTCTGAACCAGACACAGCTCTGTGGACACCAAAAGTGCAGTGCAATAACAAATTCCAGTGCAAGAGGAGTGGGAGGAAAACCATGAACTTTAAAACGATTTTCTTTCTTAGGCTTTAGAGTATAACATTTTCTAGTAATGTTGATTCCAGTGCATGTTTGTGCCAGTAATTAACTGGTAGTCCCTTTTGTGTCTGTTCACAAGAGGTCAGCAGCAAAGAAGTGTGACTGATTCCATGACTTCTCTTGAAAAGTTCAGTCCGTGGGTTTGCCAGGTCTTCAGCAGCTTGCCCCCTTCTCTACCTGGCTGTTGCCACTTTTGGAAGCAGACTGGGCATGCCTCCACCTCATTACTATTAGTGAGCATCTGGTAACTGGGAGTGGAAAGAGAAGGTCGGGCTAATCACTCCATGCTAGGACATTATGCCAGTATCCTCTGGAGGGAGATACAACCTCTTCAGCTGCAATTAAGACAATACCTGGTCTACAGATGTCTTGTCTGAGATGTCAGATGAATGCTCCGTGTTAAACAGGGGAATGAAAATGGGCACACAGTGCCTGCAGCTCCCATCTGAGGGTCTGTCCCACCCCTTCAGCTCCTGAGGGGCCCCCCTTCCCCTGTCCCATTTTGGCTGCTTTGCTTTAAAGGCTGCTGGAACTAGTTCATGGGGGGGAAATCATTGTGCCTCTTCCTCTAAAATGGATCTGTAGGAGGCTGGATGTGCTGAACTAGTACATTTCTAAGGACAAAAACTCCTAATGTTTTTGAAGATTTTTTTTTCCCTGTTACCATGTTGCCAAGCAACATTTTTACAGTATCAGCAGCTGGGGAAACTGAATGTCTGAAAATGGATTAAAGGAGAAGAAAGAAGGTACCTGTGTTGTCTTTTGGCTATACCCTTTCACTGCTGAGAAGCTGTACCCCTCACTCCACCAGTAGACTCCCAAATAATTAAACTGGAGCTTGGATTTATTCATCTTCATCTGTCTTTGAATGCATTAGCACTTGAAAGAGAGGCTAGATGGAGATGAGAGTCTCGAGCTAATAGATTCTTAAATAATAGAGCTGGGACAGATCTCAGAGGTCCTCCAGTCATTTTTGCCATGGGAGGTCAGTTGCTGTTATCCCATCACTTCCAGTGGGATGGAGGGATGACACCAGAGTCAAAGCTTCTACTTATAAATGTAGAATGAGTTTCAGCCTGTACTCAAAAACCCCTTTAGACCCGCAGCAGGTAACAACTGTTTGTTCCTGCGATGGAATTCAAGGAGGCTAAAAATGATGCAACACCTGACTCCTTCCCATTCTGCTGGGAGCAGGACCTGCTCTGACTTAACTGTGACAGCCTGAGGCGTGTGGCAGAGTCCCAGTGCTGCTCTGGCATTTCTAGGGATGCCTTTGTCTTGAGTCATTTGTATGGATGGGACACTGGGGACCCCACTGTGCTGAATGCTGTTCAAACATACAGCAGTAGGGACTTCTTGCTCTGCAGTGTTGAGTCAAACTTATTCCCAGACTTTTTTAAAATTGCATATATTACCATAATTCTGAGCTCGACAAAGTTCAGTCCCGTTGGGGTAGCAGTCTGCCATTACAGAAAAAGATGGTTTCTTCTCCAAGGAATATGTGCTCAAAGGTGTTTTGCAGTCTCTCTGCAAAAAGTCTCTGCCTCTTCTCAGCTTCTTAGCTTTAACACTAAAATATTTTCTAATCAAGGTCTAAAATCACGTTGAGACTCAATCTCAGGTGACCTTCTAACCACTCAAAAATTAATGAGCATTGAAGAAAAGCTGAGCTTTGGGTCTTCATGTTTTGTTTTACAGTCTGAGTGATCTATGTTTGCTCTGTGCTGGGCAAAGGGAATTTTCTCCCTCCTTGAGCAGACAAATTGAAAGCAATATACTTGGAGAAGACACTTGGATCACCATAGATGTTGAGTCTTTTTAGACTTCTGATTAATAGGATGGGCAAATAACCTTTAACAGATGGAAAGCAAGAAGAAAAACCTTCTCAAAGAAACTTCTTTCAGGGTAGAAAAACCTGTTTTTAAAAGTCATTATTGTAAAGACATTTGTGTTATAGCTGAAGGTGTCAAAATCCCATAGCCATAGAAAGAATTCATTTAAGATACTGCACTGGGTGTTTGGTGAAATTTAGTGAACAGTGTTTTAGAACCATTAAATATTTCTAGGACTTAGTCACTTCCCAGTCACTGAAACACAGGTAACCTTTCAGCTGGTGATAAAATAAATAATGCTGCTCCTAGAGATAATAGCTACTATGTACAATAAAGAGTAGATACAACTACTTTCTAGAAGAAAATATATCCTTTCTTGAGGATATTTCAAAATATCCTTTCTTGAGGATATTTCAAAACTGCAGAAAATATTTCTTTTTAGCTCTCTAATGTCAGAAGCTGAGGCTGCTGTGGCTGCAGCTGATAGGGTCCACTGCTGTTTGACTAGATAGGAATGTTAAGCTTTTTGTAAAGCACTGAACTGTTTGTATTAGCAAGTGGTGTTGGATCTGTGCAACCAAGCTCTGAAATAGATTTTTCTTTTGGTAACTTCTGTCAGGCTTGCAAGGAGAGCCTATTTCCCTTCTGAGCTATTACTTTCTCCTCTGGCAATGTTGCCTCTTCCAGCTCCATATTTCTTCCACTCTTTCTGTAAGTTTCAACTACATCAGAAAATGAAAAAGTTCATCACAATGGCTAAGGATAACCTAACAGAGCATTTGGCTCCTTGGGGAAGGAGAAAAGAGAGAAACTATTTGTTTCCCATTTTGTTTTTGCAAGGACTTTAGAACCAGAAGTCTGACCTTCTCCACAACACTGAAGACAGCCTTTGTTCCTTTCTTCTCATCTTTCTTTGAACTGTTAAAATACCCCAATTGCTGTGTTTAAAAAGGACCAGGGAGTGCGGGGGTGGGGAGGCAGTACCCTCCATAGAGCCGATCCTGTCCCCTTTCTAACTGCAAAACACTCCCTGTTGAGTTGCCAGTAACAGCTAGAACAGCCTGAGCCTTTGCCTGATGGATGTTAGAGACCTTCAGTTTGTGTGACCATGACTTGGGGAGAAGTTCATGGAACTCTGGTATCAGTGTGGGATCATGGCAGGAGTGATAACCTCCTGTTTCAGAAGATGACATGCACTGGTGACACACTTCTCCATGGAGAGTGGAGAAATTTTCTCCACTCACCCACAAGGTCTGCATCTGCCAAGTGCTCTTTCCTTATTTCTCATCTGGGTCAGTGTTGGTTGCCTTGGGAGTCTGTGACAGCTGAGCAGGGAAGGAGGAGGGGGTGTCCCACCAAATAATAAACAGAGTTTCTGTCTAATATCACAAGACTTGAGCCAGCCCTGGACAGAGTTTATTATGAAAACCTGTTGTATCCTTACGTGCTGCAGAGCTGTAAATTGGCATTGCTGGTTCAGAGTCCAGCTGTGTGCCTGCTATTAATCATGAATATGATATAGTCACACCTTGATACTTTTTGTAGAGGGAGCATTGCCATTTGCCTCTTATTACAAATTATTATTATCAATTAAATATTTGCTGAATTTTTCAAGTTAATCTTCAGCAAATATATCCAGTATATAACTGAGGACTTTTTCCAAAGCCCATTACCATCAGTGGAAGGATTCTTGCTGGATTTGGCAGGTTCTGAATAATACTGTGAAAAAGAATTAATGAAAAAGGTTTCCCTCTCAGAGACCTGACCTTCTGCAATAATTACTTCATGAAATAGAATTCAGTGTAGGGTATAAGCTTTTGTTAGACCTGCGCTAAAAACTTCACTCATTACCCACTGTATTTGCACTGTGTGATGCACAGTGACTACATCTCTAAACTTGGAAAGCAAAAAAATAGTCTGAAATATGGCTGCAGGCACTGCAGAAACAGCTTCCGAATATCTCATGACAGAACAGTGATGTTACATCTTTTGGACCCATGCAGCCTGGTGAAAACTGGGCCAAGGTCCCTTGCGTTCCTTGGTGAATCACCAGCTTTAGGATGTGATGTTTCCAATCTGCGTGTGACCTAGACTGGAGCGAGGAAAACACTTTCCACTTATCCAGCTGGGCTGAAGTTGGAAGTCAAAATGTCAGTGCGAGAACATGGTAAACATGAATAAGGCAGGAATGCAAGGCAGACACCAGCGTGAAGCCATGGCTGTGAGCACAGGAGCAGAACTCAGCAAGAAGGGTGGTTTCCCCAGCTTTTGACTAAGCTTAATGCAGAAGGCTTTTTGTTTGTTTGTTTTTTTGGTATAGAAATATCTAGGCTATTAAAGGCAAGTTTAGTATATTGACTGAGCAAAATCATCCCAAGAGCTCTTAGGGTGAAGGCTCATTTTGTGCCAAGCTGTTCCTGCTTGGAGCTCTTTCCTGTTCTGCGGATGCTGGTGTCACACTACATCAATAAGCACTTCTGGCACTTCTGTAGCTGCTCAGGAAACAAACATGTGGTGAGAGGCAGAGTTATGCTGGGGATTAGAAACTGGGATCAATACGAGGGTCAGTGGGGGATTTTAGTGGTGAGGTTTTTAAACTATTTAGCAACAGTCTGGAAAGGGACCAAGGGATGAAGTGACAACATCTGCAGAGTGTATAAAGAAACACTGCAAACTAAATCAGCTTTCCATCAGGGCAGCCAGAGCTACCCCAGACTAGCTGAGCTACGTGAACCAGCCAGCTCCAGGCTGGAATGTGTTCATAGCTGCCTTGGTGATGAGATGCTGCAGGACCAGGCAGCAAATAGGAATAACTGAAAGGGAATCAGGACTTTGTAAGAGGAAAAAAAGGTGAGGAGGCAGGAGGGAGACAGAGAGAGGGAAGAGTTTGAAGGAAGCTGTCCTGGCTTAAGCTAAATCCACTTAGGGTTTTGTTTTGTTTGTCATAACATCATGAAATACATCTTGGGGATCTCTATGTAAGAAAACAATTTACTGCAAATCCACTTGCAGGCCACTGTGGCTGTTTTTTCCCTCCACCCGCTGTTCCATATGGCTGTGATGAATAATGGTCACAGATTATTATACTGATTATCACAGGAATGGAATAAGGACCTTTAATGAAAGCAAATCAGCTTTTAACTGGGACTTGCTAAGATGGGGCAATACAGTTTATACAGATATGATCTGTAGCAAATGATTCCACAGACATTTGCTGAGAATTAATTTTGTAACAGATGCAAAGGCCAAAACTGTGGATGTAAACTGCAGACAAGTTGGCTCAGAGCATCTGGTACAGTTTTGCTTCCTGCTCTAGTCTGAATCTCACCTTTGCCTAACCTGCTCCTGTCTCCTCACCAGCAGCTGTCCACAGGCATATTTGCACAAGTGCAGCCTCCTGCCAGTGCATGTCATGGAGTTTTGACATCTGCCTGAAATCCTGGAGCTGGCTGCTTGGGGTGTTAGGATCTGAGTTAATTTCATGCTTGTGCTCAAGGATGAAATAACCATATTTCTGCTAAAGCTTTAAAACCAGGGTGTGACAGGCCAGTCTCCTGCAGATCCTGTTTTCCCCCCTGTGCCTACATCTGGAACGTGGTCGATGTGTTGTGGTGCCCTGGGTCTCACTCGGGTGGTTTTGCTTGCTGCTGGGACCAGCACAGATGGGTACAGAGCCCCTGGGGAGCTCCCTGCTCACCCAGCCCCACTTGTGCCTGCTGCTGAAGCATCCCCAGCTCCCACCAGCTCAGCAAGCAGGACTCTAATGAATTTCAGAAGTGGAAAACATATTTAACACAGGCTCATTCCCACTCCCTTACTTGCAGTGGAATGCAGTCTGTGTACTGTCAAAAATAAAAACTGTCAAAGACTTAAGGTTTGTATAAGCAGTGAAAACTTTCTTCACTACCTGATCAACTTGTGGAAAGTCTGACTCCTCTAGACAAGGCTTTCATTTTGCAGGCCAAAATATAGTGAGATTTGTACTATTTTTCAGGCACATTAGGAAGCCCCTTGCAGATCAGAGCTATCAGATTTCCACAGTATCTTTAATGTCATTTTCACAATGCTTCTTGGAAGCGTGTTGCTATTAGCTTCTTTTCACACATGAACTGAGGCAAATGGAGTGAAGACTAGAGAACTCTTCCTGCCCAGAGGTTTAACATCCCTTTCCCTCACCCCTGAAGGGCTGTTTCAATATGAAATTAGTCCTCTATGTAGGAGTTATATTGCAATGCGAGTATCCTCATACAAAGCGTTCCCTTCTTTTTTGGAGTGGAAGGGAACAGGCAATTTTACACCTTGAAAGATTTCCATTTGGGATTGAGTTTCGGTTAGATTTGGATTTGACAGTGGGGGGAAGAAGCACCTTATCCAATACTAATTTTCAGCAGTACTGTTGTGCCCTTACTCCATCCCTTGAGATGCTGAGCACATTTGAGTCTTTGTGCACAGCTGAGTGTGGAGAGCCCCAACCTGATGGTGTTGTTTACAATATTGAGTAGCCTTTGTGATCCAGTTTTGGTTTCTTAAACTTGCTGTTAAGTCCAGCAGGACATCTCAAGAGGAGTTGGATTTATGGGTTGCTGTCAAGGAGATCCAGGCCATGCAATGAGGCTGAGATTTTGTTACAGTCACAGCATCAGACAAGAATCCACCTGCTGCAGAATTGTTTCTGAATTCCAGGTTTCCTTTAAGGAAGAGCAGCAACACATTTCCTTGACTGTGAATGTGAAAGGGCTGTTAAAGTAAATATGAAAATGTCAATAGAGTGCAGAGATTAACATAGCATCATTTATTTTTGCCAGAATAAATAGCACCAAGAGATAAGACCTTTTATTTAATACAAAGCAATGTTGGTAAGTGCATCTAAACATTAAATCTGTTGCTTGATTGACGACAAATGTGCTTTTCACTGCACATCTTGCAGACTTGCTGCTGTGGGTATCAGGAGTTTTGTCCTTCTCCTCTACTGTCAAAATAGAACTTCCCCCAAACAACTGAGACTAAATGTGTACTATTGAAGTGCTTTGTTCTTGCAGAGAGTCGTTGCCTAAGAAAACAATTTATCTTTAGACCAGTGATTATAGCCCTATAAGATGTACAAGGTTTTGGCTCAACAAGCCACTTCATTTGTTCTGGTGCAGATAAAAATAAATTGAGTTGAGAAAAATGGCTGTAGGTATGACCCAATTATACTAATCAATTAGAAACATGGAGTGGGAAGGGCAGTCAGTGCTTCTGGAGCATCATGGATACAGGTCTTGTATGTTTGAAAGCCAGTTTATTTTTCCACCATATCACTTGGTTTATTCAAAGGTATCACTGCACCCCAGCAGTTTTCCCTCCCTCGTCCTTAGGCTGTAATAACAGCATACTTTCAACATTTATGTTACTAAAGAGGATTCAGCATGCAGAAAGCAGAAAATAAGATATCACAGAATAAATTGAATCAACGATCAGAAATAAGCCTGGGCTATTGATGGATTTTTAAGTATGTTCCATTTATTAAATGTTCCTATTTTTTAAATTTGTGTGAGAGACTACTGCAGATCTTCCCATCTGCTGTAACTGTCACAGAACATAGAGCTGGGAAGCAGTTCAGTGAATTTTGGTGTTTTGCTTCTCGTAATGGCATCTACCCGACACACTCGCTCTCGGCCCATTTCTGTTTAGGGGAGTTTATTGTCATCAACTGTTTCAAATGCAGGACAAAATGGTATCTGTCTCTAGGAATAAAAGAATTTTCTGCTCCACGCTGCAGAATTGACACTTATATTAGCTGCATTTAATGTATGTTGATGGGATTAAAATGTGTCTTTATTCATAAAGTTTCCTGCTTAGGCAGTGAAATGCTGTCTGTGTAGGTGACAACGTCACTCAGTGCAGAAGGCAAGGGACTGGGTTTGCTTGGTATGCATTTGGTTTAGCAGGAGAAACACACTGATTTAAGCTCTTTTCATAAGGAAGAAGATCCATTGTTTTAGTTTAGGTATTCCAGTTGTAGTGGCAATTTCTACAGCAGCACATGTGTCTGTGCAAGTGCATATTCTGGCTTTGTTATTTGGATATCTAACAATATTTTCTGTACATAAAGGCAAAAAAGAGTGCCTTCTTTCATACTCAAAAGATCTTTTCCGTATTCCTGAATTCATGTTAAAGAAAGCAATTTTCTGGCATGTAGTAAGTCATGGGGCTTACTGTGTCAAGGTGCAGGGTTTTTTGAGCAAATCTGCTAGGGAGAGTATTTAGGTGTCAGATGCAATGACAATTTATGATAATCAAGGCTGTCTGGGACCTCAGTGCTGAGGTCTGAGTTATGCATAAGTCAGAGGAGGAGCAAAGTTGTATGATTTTGTTCTTTGTGGTATTTCCCACACCTTGTAAGTGATATGATGCGAAAGGGAGGCCGTGCTGCCTGACTGGCTGGTGATTTATGCAAAGAGATTAAACGTGGTGATCGTGTCAGGAGTGCAACGCCATCACAACAACGACTTTTGCAATGTGCTCTAATTCCCTACCCATTATTACTTTTCTACACCTGCAGCACGCAGGGCACCTGTAAATATATCTGTTGTACCTTGTACCACGGAACTGTGAAAACAGGCTTTGCATTGAGATTCCACACTTCTGTTTTGACCACAGCAAGTATATTCAAACAAGCTTACCTCTTAAAACAAACAAACGAAAAACAAACCCCGAGGATTTTGAATAAGAGTTGAAAAAAATAAACCACCAAAGTCTCAGGTATTATTTGGATCAGCTTGGATAAGAATTTGAATAGGAGCTAAGTGCTTATGTTGCTTTTCAAATGTGTAAAAGCTTAGTCAGCAACACAATAAAAAGTAAGCTCTGTGACTTTTTTTTCCACTCCATCTGAAAAATACCTTTATTAAACAGCACGGAACAGAATTTTTTTGCAAACATAAGTGACTCTGTTTTGATTTTTAAAGTATTTTTCAATAATATAGCTGTGCCAGGTGAGCTTGGATCTGCTGCTTTAGCACCTTTCCTTGAGTAATTTATAGCCCTTGTCCCCATCCAGGTTACAACAATCCAGACTCAGTTTGTCACTATTTCTTTCACACGAAGCAAGTTGGCCCCCTCTGCCTGTCTCAGCCTGGTTAGACAAGGCACAAGTCATTTAAGGCCTCTGCAGGCTTGTGGAAGCAGATTAAAATTAGGTGTTTGAAATGGTTACCACCCTGATCCATCTGCCCCATTCCCCTCCAGATGCTGCTGCCCCAGTGATGTGCAGGCACCTCGGGAATCAGCTCCAGAACTGCTGCACTTCTCGGGCTGGGGCATTAAAATAAACACGGAAATGGCAGTTTTAACCTCACCCATCACAGTGTGACAATGTTGACTCTGACTGCAGGGGTGCAAGCCAGTATTTTACAAAGCTTCCAAATTCAATTGCAAACCAAAATTTTCAGGATTATTTAGAGAACCCCAAATGAGCCACAAAAATTTTTTATTCAGATTCATGACACATCACTCTCTGCTCTCTTTTTAAAAGCAGTGCACAAATATCTGTTTTTCTGTGAGTTCCCTTTCCCTGCTGTTCCAGACAGACTCTGAGCACTGATGCTGTGTTTATTCAGGACAACAAAATATGTTCTCTAGTGAATAACAAATTGACTTTTTTCCTTGTTCTTTTAGAGCACTATGAATTTTTTTGAAAGGGAAACAGTTTTCTCTTCAGTGTTCCTGCTGCAGTAATTTGCTGTCACTTCGTGGGACTGAAGGGTAGTGAAAATGTCTTTTTAACAGACAGTACAATAATTAACACCACCAAAAGAAAATTAACTAGCACAGCAAGGCAGCACAAAGTGAGCTGATGGGGGGAATTTTTTGAAGCTACCTAAAGAGCTGTAGTGCATCCATCCTGCTGTCAGACGTGACAGGAGCAGCCTTTAACAAATCTTATCAGTCAGCTGTTACCCTTCAAAAAAACCCCGACTAAGTGCTTATCAAAGCACTTAAGTTTTATGCAGCTCCCCAGATGCTTTCTTTGCAGGATTTGTGATGGGAGAATGAGCAGTGAATAGAGAAGTCTACAGTGTCCACCTCTCCTAACAGGAGAACTACCTCTTAATTCTCTGTCCTGAAAAGTAAAAATTCCCCAAACCCAGTCAGATTTTGAGGCTCCAGCCTCTGTAAGCCTGGTGTGGTCAGTCTGCTGCCAGCAGCTCAGGGACTGCCAGTCAGATCTGTCATTCTGGTTATTAACATGCCTCCGCAGCCTGGGCCAGCTGCTTCCCAGGCAGTGACAAGAAACTTGCTTTTTAATTAATGTCTTCACTTACTAAACCTTCTCAAACTTCCTACAGATGGATCAGCCAGAGGCAGCTTAAGTGTTCTTTAAAGCTTCTATTTTTGTTTAACAACTGGAGTCCCCCGAAATGAAGGGAATACTATGGGATTGCCTTTATTGGTTAATAAGGCTTCTCCTTTTAGCTCCAAACTCTCCCAAATCTGCCCCAGAGGTGCACTGACCTGCCTGCCAACTTTTTCTGTAGCAAAAGTGCTGCCTGTGCCAGATGTTCAGAGCTCCTGGGTCAGAATTCCAGAGACAGTGAGATTGCTTTAAACACAGATTAATAACACCTAATCTTTGGACTTCTGATCTCTAAAGTTCAACAGAGCCATGTCTTTTTGGCACCCCTCCCCAGTTTTAGGACTTAGAAACACAGTTTCGTTTTTATGAGCAGATGCTGAGATTCATTTGAGGTTCTGCATGAATTTTAAGATGGAACATTGAAGGAAAAGCTCAGCTATCATGAAGGTGGTGATGGGATTTAGATTTGACGTGCACAGAAGGCCAAACTGTAACAGGGCAAGGGAGAGCAGTGTCCAGGGTTTGGTAAATTAAAGCCTGTAGCAAGCACAGTGCGGGGAAATGGGCTTACGAGTCAGACATTTGCAACACTTGTGCCTGACATTAAGGATTACACAGACAGAAATAGGACAAGTATCAGCTCTCCAACTCTCAGCCTAGTCCAGCTGAATATCAGAGCCTTTAGGCTTCTCTTTGCTCAGACAGAAAAGCTGGACAGTTGCTGAAATGATCCCAGAACATTAATCCTGCCAAGATGCTTTCTGATCTAGAGATGAACATTTTGTATGTTTAAAACAACAACAAAAAACAAAGCCCTAAAACAAATTAGCGATTGTTGTCCTGCTTCTCCCCAGAGACTTGCAAGCTAAAAAGAAAGTATTATGAAAAGATGTGAGGACGTAGGTGAGGAAAGCACCACCTGTAAGATAAAGCAGCACGGCCTTTCCTGCTTCCCATAACATTCTGCCGTGAAAGGGCGGCTTCACAAACACACCCTACATTCCCTGGAAAGGAGTCTGTCTACTTCCCAGTCAAGTTATGCTGTTGGAGGTTGCCAATGTTCCCTCAAGGAGGATGGTGATGGCCTTCAGGGAGCCTTGCATCCTTTGGAACAGGTCCTGGAAAGTGCTACAGTGAAGGATAGCTTTTGCTCGGTTCCCCAGCATCATATTTTTCCCAGCAGGAGGAATGTGCAGTCATTTATAGAAAGCCACGCTTCTCTCTTTGCTGCTGCCTTCCAAAGGGCTGAGTGAGAGTATCCAAAAAGAGGGGTAAGATATTCTGAGCAGGCTCCCTCCACGTCACACCTGCCTGAACACTGCTGGTGCTGCTGTTACCACAAATGTGGATTGTTTTCAGCGTGTGGTCTGTTCTGCTCTCAGTGCCTCAGTGATGCATATAAATTTAGCTCCTGTGTCATGTCTGAAGTCATAAGAATAAAACCTCACCATCAATTATGGTTTGATTCTGGGAAGGGTTAGGCTTTTTGCCTTTAGCAGTGTTAGCACCAGTTCCCCCAGGCTGGAAGCAGAGATGCACCAGGGTATGATGGATGCAGCCTGGGGGAACTTATTCCAGGTTAGCAAAAAAGGGAGGTGAGTGTTCCATAGGTGAGTTATTTGGCCGAGTCTTGTGTATACTGATTTGGATAGGCACAGACGGAAAAGGCTCTGGCTGGGCCTGCCAGGTTCATTCCGGTCCAAAGGAGGAGGAAGAGAGGAGCTAGGTCATTCCTTTTAGGAGAAGCTGTAGAGGAGCATCCTGGAGGCTGTGGAGGCACAGTTTGCTTGTCCCGGCAGGGCATTGAAAGAAGGGAAGGGACCAAGGTGTGCTGGGTGCGATTTGAAGCTGGCAGAGGATATGGGAACAACTTGCTCACCATTCCTCATGTGAGTGTGGGAGATCAGGGCAGAGATTTTACTCCCCACTTCCAGCCCTCATTGCAGAATAAGCTGCCCCAGAAAAATCAGACTGTTTAGAGAACATCTTCCCCATGGCAAGGGAGTGATGAGGACAGACAAGCAGTGGCTCAGGCATTGTCCTGCTCTGAAGCCAAGCCCAAACCTGCAGTGGGTTTCCTGCTCCTGGCATAAAGCACATTTTCTCAACAGTTCATATACATTTTTAGCCTCTCCTGGTGTATCAGCACAGGCCAGTATTTAATGGCATGGTCCCCCACTGCATCTGTTTTGACAAAGATTTCCTTTCCACGGGGAAGGAGTGCGGAGGATACCCTGCACTGAATGGAATAAATCTGTAGATTTGTGGATGGGGCACATGAACAAGAAATTCTCAAAATTAAGTGTTTCTGCAGTCATGCTGGGAGCACAAGGCAAGATGCTTAGACCATAAGGAGTACACAGATTAATTTACTGGTTTGTAAATCACTCTTGTACTGCAGAGAAGCAGCTCTGAAAATTTGGTGTTTATACGAACAAATTTCCTTTGTGCAATGAAAAGATGCCCAAAGGACCAGGGCTAGAGATGGAGAGTACCAGGGCCAGACTCGGGTCCTGTTTAGATCCACATGGGGGGAGTAGGGAAGGTGCAAAGAGACTGTCGGCGCCTGGAACAGGCAGCTGCTGCAGCAACTCAGCTGATGTCTGTGGGGCAAGGGGTCTCTCTGTCTGTCACCCAGCCACTCTCCTCACATGTCTCCCAGCCCAGTGAAACCAGCTCCCAAAGACAGTGCTGTGGGCTGGGGATGGAGTGTGCAAGCAGGTGTGGAGTTGGGCAGCTGAGTGTCACTCTGAGTCAATCCCCGTCCTGCTTCCCAGCCTCCTCAAGTGCTTCTCCTGTACCCTGTGTCCTGAGTACCTTGTCTTGCACACTGTCTCTAATGTTTTGTTTCATCTGTGGGTAGCAAGAGACAAGTTCTCTGCAGCTCCCTTTTCTGTATTTGGAGACTATTTCCCATTAATCCTAACTGTTGATTAAGCAGCCTCAGATCCTTGAAGTTTCCTGCTCAGCTGTGTTTGCCGGGCTGTGTGCTAGGCAGCCAGCTGTCAGATGAGCCCTGTGTGTGTGTGTAAGAGCTCAGCTGTAGGAGCTGCTGTGTAAGCATCACACCCATGTGCCACCAAAGAAGTTTTGGGACACAAGTGGAGCTGCTGCATAGCAGAGGTATTTGGGCAGGTATTGAGGCAAGTCAGCACTGTCACTTCTGAGAGCTCTGTGCTTGGCACTGGTGATGGAGTTCTCACGCTCATGGCTAGAAAATGCAAGGTAGAAAGGTGATTTTGACTGTTTCGCTCAAATAATGTGAATTGCCTGGGAGAGCTGGCAATAAAGTATTTGAAATGGAGAAGGAAAGAGCTGAGGAAGAGAGTATAGCCAAAGCTGGGTATAATGCTGCCCTTCATTTGTGTTTTGAGGTGTCTCTTGCTGGAGAATAAGCTCAGAGCCCTAATTGGAGATCATGGTAATAGACAATATGGTAATATCCAAGTGGAAGTATCAGAATGGGAATAAATCACCCAGAACAGATGACTGAGCTCTTAATGTCCTTCTCTGATTTAGATTGATTCTAACTGCAAACATAAGTCAGTTGATTGTATTCAGTCTTATTTATGATCAATTCTGATTACCAAATTATGACAAATATGAATGAGGTTGTAACTAGCCCAGCAATAAGCTCCATGTTGCTAGGTAACAGGACAACATTATTTCAAACAACCACATCCAGGCGAAGCAACTGAGCTATTGTTGCTTTCTGTTCTTGCTCCTTGTTCTTTAGATTTGCTGTTAAGAGCCTTTTAAATCTCTTCTCCTTAGTATTTTGTTTTCTTGGAGGAAGAGTAAAATTTTACTGCATTTCAAGCAGGCACCTTTTGCATTCTGTGCCACTTGATGAAGGTTTTTGGAGCAGTGGCTGTGGGAGCAGCTGTCTCAGTGCTGTGAAGTGATGCACTCCTGGATGCTCTGAAATTGCTGCAGAGCTGCCCTGAACCAGGGAGCTCTGGTACCATCTAACTCTCTGCTCACACCCTCTGCCCTCACTGCTGCCCCTTGCTACTGGAATGGAATGGTGGGTCTTTGTCTGACCCAGTTTGGGTGGCTTCATGTGGATCCCAGGGGCTGCTGCTCATCCTGGACAGCACCATCCCAGTGCTGGGGAAGCTGGCTGAGACCAGGTGCAACTCAAAACCAGCTGCCAATTCTGTAAAGCTTCAGCAGAAACCAGCTTGGCATGAGGCTCCTGCTCGGTACCGAGCCACATCTTGTATGTGATGGGCAAGATAAAATGATGGAGGCCAGAGCGAGTAGATTGGCAGGGCAAATGGTAAGGTGAGTTTGGCACAGGGTTTCCCTACCTGGCAGCAGGCAACCTAATGAAAAAAAAAAGCTCCAGGCTTGCTCGGTGTCCTGGAGGTGACAAAGCCAACGGGCAAACCCCACATAGCCTGTTCCCTTCTGAGTTCTGGCAAAGGTAGACTTTAATCAACCTGAAAATAACCTGAACAGTGCACTGAAGCATCTTTACTTTGGAGATATGTCAGGAACACTTTCAATCTTTTATCTTCTCTGGAACAGCAGGAGAAATGCCACTGAAATAAGCCCTGTAATTTCTCCTCTGTAATTATACCTGTCACCACTTCCGATGGAGCTGATATAAATAGCCAGTTCTGCCTTCTGTTTGCATTGTGTTTTTTAATACAAAACAAAAAGGAGAGATGCAAACTGTCTACCCCTATTCCTGATGGTAAGACCAGCCTAAAATGTATAAAATAAATGAAGTATTCAAACACTGCTAATTTCCTCTGCGTTTCTAAGCTTGGCACTATGAAGCACATTACTTACTGTTGCAAGTAATCTTGTTTGCTAGGAGCAGTTTTCTGTAGGCTTTCTGCCACATGATAAGGTCAGATGATGAAACCAAAAGGCAAGGCATGTATTTTAATGTATGGTTTTTCGTGCCTTGTGTCTACTGTTAAATGCACATTTGTCTGGAAACAAAAGGCAGGCCTGTGCCAGTGTGACATGCAAATCTCCGTGCTTTAGTCAGCGTTCCCCTGAAATCCTCCTGTAAGCCAAGGGGAATTCACAGCCCTTCCCTGGAGTTGGGGAAGAGTAGGAGTTGATGCATTCTAGCAGAGACAAGAAATTCAGTGTATTTTAGCTTGTTCTGGTTTAAATATGTTGGGCCAAATTTGCCAGCAGTGTAAACTAATCCAGTTTAGGTGATGTCAGTGGAGTGGCACCAATCGTGTCAGGGGACGATCTTAAAAGTTGATCCTATGATCAACCACTTATGACTTAGCCTGGGACAGCAGAGCCCAGTGGACCTCTAACATGATGAAATTAAGAACGACTCCACAGTGGGATCCACAAACTACCTCCAGCCTTACCAGTTTCAGTGGCAAACACAGCATATAGTTCTCTGAGTTTACCTTTAATAAACAGTCATAAAATAGACAAATAAAGACATTAAAATACCTCATGTAATTTCAGTATTCTCTCTCTTCCCAAGAGAGAGCAAATATAATGAAAAAATTAATTATGGAGGGTGTTCATGTACTGCAATATTGAGTTATCACAACCAGAAATTTCTAGGAAGAAGAAACAAATGAGAAGGGGGAAAAGGTTTGTTTATTCTAATGACAGAAGTCTAATAGTTCCCAAAATCAAGGGGTTTTTTTTTAACTTCCCAGTCCATAAAGAGAGCTTTACCTGGCGCAGCTCCCTACCTAAGGAGGGGACAAAGTCAGCACAGCAGTCAAATCTGTGCAGAATGTGGCCCACAACTTAGACCACAGGTTCTACTGGGGTTCAATTTGTATCATTAAACACTGGGGGTTTTTTCTCTCTTCAGCGATCCCCAAATTAACTTTAAAAGCAGTGATAATCATTAAACCGTCAAACAGCAGAGACATTACACAATGCACCGTGAGGAAGTTCAAGTGTGTCCATCTCTTCACGACACCCACTTCTGTGCTCGAGCAAGTGGTGCTGTCTCACCCAGATGTTTTCTGCTCTTGGAAGCAAAAGCATCATTCTTCCATTTGTGACTGAGCTGCAGATTGCCAGAATTCAGCTAAGGGCTGTAGTTCAGTAGATGTTCCTCGATGTGTACTGGACTATTCAGAGCTCCATCACCAGTGTCTCCAGTGGGTGCCCATGAACAGGATCTCTCCCACCTGGGGATCCACAGGTCCCAGGTCTGATGCAATGGGCACCACAAACCTCTCAGCACTGCTGCCCAGTTTGGATATTCCCAGAAAAACCAGCACTAGGGGTCAAAGGTTGATTTGTCTGCACAGCTCCGTAGCCACAGGCTCATTGCAGGAATCAAGGCAGCACTGGTTACAGCAGGTACAGCAAGAGGCAAAGAAACCAGGGGCCCTTGTGCCAAGAGTCAATTAAGCCTCTTAGTGAGCCACAGAAGTAAAACTCCTCCAAACAAAATTGCATTTACAGTGTGGTGAATCAGGAAAATGCTGCTGGACTGGGTGTCAGGGGAAAAAGGTAAGAGAGGACGTTTTTTGTGTGCTTTGTGCTGCAGCAGTTGAGTGTTGTCACTTTGGAGTACTTGAACAGCCCCAGTGACCCTTCTGCAGTTTTGTCTGGCAAAACTGAGCATCCCAGGAGAAAATCGTTCTGCTGGTGATGTAATCTAAGGTGATAAACATGTGCTAATAAGCTTGAGCTCAATTTAAATTTGGAGAGGCTGCTTCAGGAATCCTGCTGGATTTATGGGAATGTGCATGTGCAGCTGAACCCTGCGGCCAGGAAGGGAAATTCCTTGATGCTGTGCAGTGTTAAAATGCCTATTATTTCACAGACAACTTATTACAGCGACTTAAATGTTGCATAACAAGCCATGCATCAAAGCTGTTGTGGTTCAGAGATTCCTTGTAACTTTTTTCATTCTTGCAAGACCCTTTAAGATTGTTTCTAACTGCCTCTGGCTTGCCTACATCTCAACACTTCTTTTTCTGAGATTCTCCCTGAAGATTTTTCCTTCTGTCTGGGAACAGGGGGATCTCGTTTGGGAGGAGGACTAATTTCTTTCTTCTACAGCTTATTTCCCCCAGTATGTGCCCTGGGAGCTCAGGGAATCCATCTCTCTTACTTCACTGCTCAAAGCTGGAGGGGTTTCTTCCAGGGCTCTGGCTTTTTCCAGTACAGGATTAACACTGACACATCCCAGCTCTGAATTTTTATTAAAATACAGGCATCTGCACAAGCAAGGTTTGTTCCTTCTGCCACCTTGTTTTGGCAAATGTCCTCACCATCTTGTCCTACTTGCTCCCAGCACTGGGTATGTCCCTCCGGCCTCTCCTCACTCCTAGGATGTGATTTAAATCGCGTGGTTTTGAGCCCTCAGCCTGCTTGGCGGGCCCGTATCGCTCAGTCAGAGATGCAGGGATCAGAAAGCTGCCTCTTCACCTCAGCAGTGAGCCATACCCTCCTTCACCCACCCTTGGTATTTCCCTCCCACTCCTCGGGATGGGATTCCTTCAGCTCTTGGCGATGAGCTCAGCAGGGCCCCAGGCACCAAGGAGGCAGGAAATCCGAGACATTTAAATGCCACCGGCTGTGAGGGAGGTATCGCCTGTTGATGCATCACCCCCTTCTCTGTGGGACCCTCCTTCCTTCCTTGGAGAGCAGGTGCCCTTCCAACACTGCTTCCCATGCAGCCCTGCTTGGCACTGCCTCCAAAGCTTTCTACTTTTTTCTTCTGGAGAGCAAAATAACCCAGTTCATGAATTTTTTTTAATTTTTTTTTTTAATCCCACAAACACTACAAGCATTTTCCCGAGTTTTCAAGGAATTGACCTTGCACAGGTTACTAAGCTTTGGAAAAAAAGCCTGAAGAAGCCCTGGTGGGTTGGTAGAGCAGAAGAGTCATTGTAAGTGATGAACAGTTAATGTGTGTGAATGTCAGCTCTTTTCTGCAAGAGTTAATTGATACAAATGCTCTGAGAGTGAACGTTCCTGCTGTTTCACTGTGTCTGAGAGCTCTCGGACCGTGAGGTGTGAGGCAAAAAGCTCCCCGGCACCGCAGCCTTTACCGAGTTGATTGAGAAATGTAATAAAATCCACTTACAGGAAAAACTCATGAAATTTGCAGGTTCAGGGAATGTTTTGCAAAAAGCTAACAGCCACTTAAATATGCATGAAAAAGGAGCACGGTGTGACCCTCACGAATAGCAGCAAATCAAATCGAAGCTGTGTTTCTCCAAGAACAGAGCTGAGAAAACCCTTTTTCATTTATTTACCAGTTACGATGTTTAGTGGCTCTGAAAAGAAGTCTGGGCAAGTCTCTTTTGTACAATATTGACTCGAAAGGCAGGGCCATGTTTATTTAATTTATTACATAGTAGGATTATGGCAAAGGCCTGAGTAGTTCTATAAAATTTTCTAGTTGCTATAAATTTTCTGAGCACCCTCTATAAGCACTGTGAGTAATTATGTCCAGAGAACAGCTCGTTCCACCCTTGTGAGGAAGGTGCTGTTACCTTGAAATTCCAATTGCAGTTAACTAACATAGATTAGGTATCTATTGTTATATGGGAAAAATCTTCTATGTCACTTGTCTGCCATACACGGTGGCGGTGTATGCGTTGTGCAAACGGGCTCTTACAGCCCAGTAGTCTGCCCGGTTTTCAAGCTATGAGCAATAATCAGTGTCTTTAATCCCTGGTTTGCAGCTGCTCTCAAAAAAAGGATACTGTGGTCACACAGAAGGCAGCAGCGTTCAACATTTACATCAACAACTTACAGTGAAAGAAGGCATCTTTGAGAAACTTGTGAACAACAAAAAAATGGGATTACAGGGATTGCCAAGTGGCATCATTTCAGAGGGAGCACAGGAAGCTTGAGGACTGAACCAAGAGAAACTGGAAGGGAGCAAAGGGTCAGCGTGGATTGCAGCTGAGGAGGGCATCAGGAAAAACTGATTTGCCAGAGGTTGTTGCAGCACCAGAACATTCTACTCAGGAGCTGTAAGTTCCTACTTGTAGTTTCTAAGGCCTCAGGCAGACACAGTCACAGTCAATCTGGTGTTGGTGATGGTCTTGCTTTAGAAGGCTGGGTCACCTCCAGACCTGCCTTCCTGCAGCATTTCCCCGATTCTCTGAACAGTCAGGGGCAGGCTGTGGGATGTCACACACTCTCGTGTCAGACCCAAGGCTTGTAATAGCTCTGTCCAACTACAAGATTGACAAGTCTATTAATTCAGAGAATTGCAGCTCTCAGTGACATGGACATGGGAGCTCCCAACAGGAACACAGAGATTCTTGATGGAGATGCTGTTAAAGAAATACCCTTACCAGTCAGGCATGAGAAAACTGATGTGAAATCTGTATAAGAAATTTTCCCTAAACAAGGAGAGTTTCAGGTATTTCTGTTGGGATTAAGCTGTCTTTCAGTTCATCGTTAATAACCACTTGGCACAATTAAAATTTCAAACTTTATGCTATGGTCAAGTGGCCAGACCCTTGTATTTCCATGATGGACAAAACTCTGGCTGTTTGTCTCTGAGAATGTTGTCTAGCCAAGGACTCAGCCGTGTCTATTGAGAGCTCTGAAGCTAAGACAGAAAATCCCTGTGCAATAATTAAGATATCAAGTTTGCTAATGACAAATCTCCTGGGGGCTTGGCAGAAAAAAACTTGCATATAAAAAAAGTACTTTGTTAGCAGCATTTATGAATAACAAACTAGTGAGGTACCTTTTGCCCCTTGGATGCCATGGAGACAGTTTTTACTCTCCATTATTCATCCCTTGTGTAATAACTGAATTTTGAAGAGCTGTGCTCTTACAGTTTCCCTGGACCCTCACAAACAGGCCGAAATAGTGGGCGTAGAAGCTCTGGAAAGGACAAAACATCTCCTGAAAAGACTTTGTTCTTCATTACAAAAGACAGTTTTTAATAGGAATATTGAAGAAAATAAAGGGAATGGAATACATCTGAAGAAAAATAATACTAAATAGGGAAGGATCTAAAGGTGTCAAGGGAACAAGAGTCATTTATTTTGTATCTTTTTTGGCTCAATATCAATTTCATTCGACCTGGCAGAGAAACATAACAAAACTGAGCATTTTCTGAGCTGAAAAGCTGTAAAATTAATTGACTTGTATAAGCCTTTCTCTATACTCTGAGATTCCAGTATTCCTGAATCTATTTTCCTTTATAAATCCTTTGGTTATTTCACTTTTTTCCACAAATGAGCCATACATTGCAACTCAATTATTTTTCAAAATACATATATACTTGCATGTGATTTGGGGAGTTATTTACCCCATCCTGTGATTCAGCCTTCTATCAAAACTTTGCAGCAGTGACCTAGGAGTTAACCAGAAGATGCAATATTCTGGGTGAGGTGACAATTCTGTAGTTATTAACTGAATTTTTATGTTTTGCTAAGATTACTGTTCCTCGTGGTGTGGTTGTTAGCTGAGTAAGGCCATGTTTGTTCCTCTTGTAGAAAGAGGCAATGAAGGAGATAAATAAGTTTCTATAAAGGTGCTGCAGATGTTAGGGGAGGAAAAAAAGGAAAATTGCAGAGAAAGGATGATCCATTGTTCTGGCATATTTTTAGCACTTCTAACCTTCCTCACAGTTTGCTTCTTGCTTTTCCTGCCAGCAGAACTGCATTCTGTTCATTTCTTCATTTCTTTATTTCATCCTGATGACCTTCTTTAACTGAAACTCAATATATTAATAAAGGTTGACAGTAAGAAAACAAATTGCTTTGTCTTCATGGAGCGTTGGGAAGGATTTGTACAGCACTTGTCTTCCATTAATGCAGCATTTGAGGAGTCCAGATGCCTTGCCATAAGTTTTCTCTCTGCTATTAAGGACCTTAAAAAACAGAAAATAACATGATGAGAGGGAGTTTCTTTTTGTCCAGAACACTGGGTGTTTCATTCCTGAGAGATTTATGTGCCAATGTTCTTTGAACCCATCTTTCAAAACAGGTCCACGTTTGAACACCCAGAGCAGGAGGTGTGACTAATGACACAATCAGTGTTACAAATGGTGGGCACTCCGAGAGGCACGTCCACTTTGCACAAAATCTCATCTGTTTTATTTACAGTTTTCCTTTCTGTAATCAGGGAGCGATTCTGTTGTGGCCTTTTGAGATCCTTCCTGGCGCCTCTTCTTTCATGCATCAAGCTTTCTGTGCACTTCTGGGTTAAGTTTCTGTTTTGTTGCTCTCTTTAAAGCCATATTTTATAGTTTCTGTGTTCACCTCAGTAGCAAGAACCGTCTCTGTAAGGATCTGGCTTGCCAGCTGTCTATGGTCCTAAAACTTCACCAGACTCACTCACAGTGCTCTGGCAAGGTGGTGAGGAGTAAAAGAAATTCAGCTGATTATCAGAGATGCTGTTTTTTTCCTCAGTGACTGAAAAATTAGGAAAACATCCAGGAGCCAATCCAAAAAACCTACTGTGAGTCCATTGGCATTCACAGGGAAAAGGATCTTCTGGCTGGAGCGAATCCACTGGAGGTGCCACTCTCTGAAGTACACACCTGTATCTCTTGTTATATGAAAAACTTTATAGTCCAAGCAGGTCACAGGACTGCCTAAAAATAACTGTGATGGAACTGGGTATTCGTGGTTGTGCCAGGAAGGGTTTCACAGGCACAGTTAAAGCCAGAGATGAAGTGGACATTTGCTCCTCACTTCTCTGGTGTGTTCTTCAGATCTGCTCTTGCAGGCTCCAGCTATTCTTTGGTGCAATGCAGGACAGCTCCCAAGAAGGTTTTGAAGGAGGACATTTAGTGTTCCCTTTGTAGTTTTCTTCTGGGGGATGAAAAAAATGATCTTATTTTTTTAAAACTCTCTCCAGTTCCTTCCACAGTTTTTCACAGAAGTGAGCTCCTCTGTTTGTTCCAGTCCTGCAGGAGAGCTGCTCTCGTGCTGCTTGCATCCTTCAAGCCTTTGTGAGACAGCGGTCTCCTCCCCCAGCAGCACTGCAGCAGCTCGCTCACACTGAACATCCTCATCCCCTGTTCCTTTGCCTTCGGCAGGACTGGATCAGGCTCAGGGGCACCTTCCAGCCCCAATAATCGATTACACTGCCACTTTGCTTGTTTGCTGCTTGGTGTAAATAAGGAAAAATTTCAGCCCCGAGTTCTCAAGCTCCACAAGAACAATAGCAGCTTACGGCAGCGGTGCTGCAGCTTCCAGATTTGCAGAATATAACAGAGTCCTTTTGCAAGCCAGCATGATTTGGGGACCCAGACTGGATGAACATGGCAAGCCTTTTCCCTGCTTGGTTGGTCTTTGTTGAACGTTTGAATTTGTGTGCCTCGAGAACATTCTATTTCTAGAGCAGCAGGTGAGGAACTCTTGGTTGATCATATTTATCACTGGCATCTCCAAATTATATTAAGGCACAGTTTCCCAAAACAGGGAAAAAAATCCTGAGATATTTAGCCTTTCACCTTCAGAAGCGTTATTGCAGTGACAGAACAGCTCCATTGAACTGGTAGTGCCGTTGCCTCTGGGCTGGGAGGTCAGGAGCTGGTCCTGCATCACAGCTGAGGCACAGATCGAGGGTGACACTGCAGCGCAGCAGCTGGGGAGGCTGCTCCTCTAATAAAGGTGACTTTCCATAGATGAGATGTTAAATATAGATCCCTTCAGCTCATCCCTCCTGACTGGGCAGGCAAAAGTTAAAAATCTCACAATGCTGTTGCCACAAGATAATCCCAATGTCTTGGCCAATATTTTCTCTTGTAGCAGGAACTTGTTGTGATGCACAAGACAGAGCTGCACCATCCTGGGTGTGTGCTGGCTGCCGAAATTGCCTCTGCAGCCTTTGCACTACAGGTGTTCTGTCCTTGGACTCTTTGGTCTTGAGTACAGCAGGGGATCCCTAAGCATAAGGAGTGCTAGAAAAAGCCAAATTCTATGATGTTTTTTCCTGCGAAGGACAAAATTAACTCTACCACTCACTGACTTTTGCAATGTTTTTGACTATTTATACTGCTTGGAAAGGGCAGTCTTTAGAGTCTGTCTCAGACTGCCATCGATATTTCAGGCAACTCTCAGTCTACTGTGGACATTAGTTCCTAGAGTGTAAAATGAAGATAATATTTTTCTGTCACTTAGGGATGTCGGGAGAATAAACTCTACTAATGCTTATGACACACAAGGAGACATTGAATATAAGGCTCTAAAAGCCTGTTTGTACTGTGATAGAAGTGCAGCATAGCAGAAGACAATACTTTTGCTTTCTTAGCGCACTGACAGACCAAATAACACTTTCTGAAAAACCCCACATACACTGAGCATACCAGGCAGATATTATTTGTCCTACCGACACTGAAAATAAAAACAACATGCAAACAAAACCAAAGCAAGCAGCAACTCCTTGGGATGCAGATTGCTTTTGGAGTAGGTGGTGTTAGCTTTATTCAAACTCCTTGGGAGTATGCTTCAAAAAGAACTTTAAAAAATTTTTTTTCTTTCAGTTTTAATGCTCTCATTAATTCAACACAGACAAGTGAATTGTTTCAGTTAGTCCAAGTGTGCCTTTTTACTGTTAAGTGATTTTACTGATTGTTTTGTCACAATCATAATATTATTCTTCCATTTTGAAATAAGAAGTGACTCAGGGAGTAAAGGGTGTTTTCATTTAGAACCTAAACATTTTTTTTCTTTTTATTTGGAACGTTATATTTTTGTGGAGGTTCTATTGTATCTTTCCAAGAAAAAGTCAGGTTAAAGAGCTACTTGGAATCTGCAGAAATAAAGATCACATCCTGCCACAGAGAGCTGCTGAATGGGAGCAGGAGACATCCTGGTGCTCCATCACATTTCAGCAGAAGGGTTCAAGCAGAGGACTCAGTGGTGAGTGCATAAAAAGGAAAAACCCACGTAGGTGGATGATTAGGTGCACAGGAACAAAAGGTGCCATGTGTTGCTCTTCAGAGCAATCACTTTATCACTCTGGATGCAGCACTCACTGTGTTCTTCCTTCCCATTTTCATTTAGGATGAGACACTGTGGGAAGCGTGCGTAGGTTCACGTGCAGGTTTCCAGAGAGTTGCACCCTGGAAAGAGAACGCTGGATTGAGATTTTTCATCCTGTACTATCACTCCCCTCCAGTATTTGTTTTTCTTGACTAACAAACAGTGTTTGTGCCACTCTGAGCTGCAGATCCCATCCAACATTCAGGCATGAGGAGGGAAGCGTGTGGTGAAGCACACGAAGGGTGTGTGCAGGTTTTTGGAAACAGCATGCAGGGAACTGCCAGGCTTTGAGTATTTCCAAAATTCAGCCCCACTCGTGGGTGCTGAGCACTGGAATGTCTGGCCAGGAATTCCATTGAAAATCTGTCCCAGATTTTGCTGCCTGGGAGGAGAGAGTGAGCACTGCATCTGTGGTTCCCAGCTGGGGGGGCAGAGGCCACGCCGGGGAGGTGAAGCAGAAGGTCAGAGAACGTGAGGTGTGACAGCCTGGAGTCCTGCAGGCACCAGCAGCCAGCCCATCTGAGGATGTGCTCCCAAAGCCCAGGGGCTGAGCATTTTGGAGCAGAGACAGATGAGTGGACAGGGCCATGTGTGCCCACACCTGGCCATGTAGACTCACAGTCAAGACAGGACTTTTCTTGGATGTTTTTTTCTCTCCTTGAGCAAGGAGAGCCTACACAGCACATTCCCTGTTGTGGGAATGAAAGTGCTGGCTGACAAAAAGAAGAGTGGTCTTTACATGAGGTTATACAAGGGTTAGGTGTGAGATTTGGAGCGTTTTTCTTGTTCCTTATGGTGGAAGTATTGGCAAGAGCTGCTAATCCCCCCAAAGCACTGTCATGGAACAACCTGCCCTCTGCAAGCTGGCAGTGACAGCACTGGACACCTGAATGATGTGAGTCACTGCACAGATGGGATTGTGCATTTTCACCATGGAAGTTTCAGGCTTTGATGCCGCCCTCTAATGAATGAGAAGGGGAATTTTTTTCTTTCTCAATAAATCTGTCAGAAAAGCACCGTGGGGGTTTTTACTGCGTGACACTCCACGTGATTGCTGGAATGACAAGTTGGAGTGTTGAGGGATCAGGAATGGTGAATAAGCAGGACCAGCTTCCACGGTGCTTTCATTGCCCTTATGCTACTCACAGAACACACTGAGTGACACTAATGCACCAGGTCACATTCGATGTGGGTCCCCTCAGCCCAGGAAGGAACAGAACAGGCACAGACGTGACAGAGGAGTTTGTTTCCCATCAAGACCAACCAACCATTACCCCCTTATTGCTGTATTGGATTTTTCTCATTTAAATGTGTGATGGCAGCCGTTTACACCGGAAAGCAAAGGGGATTATTATTTCTGTAGAATTGTCAAGCAGGGCATAAAGTCTCCTACTATTGTACTGACAAATGTATTTGTTACCCTCAAAATCACCAGTAAAATTCTGGAGTATATTTCCTTTCTGTAAACAAGAATAGCTTAACAAAAAGGAAAAGGCTTTTGGATCATTGTAGTATTTAGGTGATACCTCATGGGATAATGCTCTTGCAGGGATTCAGTTTGCCATTCGAGGTAGGTGCCATTTTGTGTCTGTACACGTACATTATGGTTATGCACATGTGACAACCATGTACCCCTGACCACACTGGTTTATTGGTGGCTGTGAGTGAAAAAAGCAAGAAGCTAATGCAAATACCCTGTTTTGTCACAGTAAAATCTACAATAAAGGCTGCATCCATTACATATAATGCCATGAAAAAGCCCCATGCTGTGACAGCTCCTAAGTGCTTCATTTTATCTAATTGCTCTGCTAATTTCCAGACTGTGAGGAAAGGCTGGGCTGGAGGTGAGCCTAGGGGTTGGACTGGAACAGGACTGGGAAATCCACAGCCCCTCAGCCAGATTCAGGCTGCAATTTCAGATCATACAGCCAGCAGCAACGTGGGGGTTGGATTCTTCCTGCAGGGTTTATTCCTCAGTACTTTGGAGTACATGTTGATAGAGGGGCCACCAGAGGTGAAATGAAGTCTTCTCCAGCCCCACCACAAGAAAACACTCTGCTCCCATCCAGGGCTGAGATGGGGAAGAAATCTTACCAGGGTCCTTGCATGAAAGTTCAGCCTGGAGGGGGAGAGTAGGAAAGAGCAGCTGCTTGTCCAGCCTGGTGGTGCAGCTGCGGAGTGCTCAGCCTCGCTGAGGTGAACGGATTTCAGTTCTGCAGTGCAGCCATGTGTCCCCTCTCCAGAAACCTGCCTGACCACACAGGCAAAGAGGATTTTACTCCAAACCTCAGGAGAAGGACAGAAGCCCATGAAAAAAAATATTTGAAAGAAAAAGAACAAACTTTCTGGGACTGCACACCTTGTGCCTAGGTGATCCATACACGTATGTCCATTCAGCAGATTTGTAGATGAGTAGCACCTTGCATCACTTCAGATTTGCCCTAAGCAGGAGCATGACTCCAAGGACCTGAATTTGTTGCCATCTGATTTAAACATTAAACCAAAACATCAGGGATGGGAGTTGTACCCTTGAACTTTATAGGCAACAGTGATAAACCTTGCTTTCTGAAGTTGGTTCTTATATTCACAGGGGTTAATTACCTTCTGGAGATGTTTGTTTTGGGTTTTTTTGTGATGGAGAATGTAAAACTGTCTCTTTGTGCTCAAAGGCAGGAGGACTGATGCCAAGCCCAGTAAATCAGACAAGGGGCAGCAGAACTAGGTACCTACCTAGGATGCCGCAAGTACACTTGCCAAATACTGCTCAGTGCAAGGAGAAGGCACTCGTAGGAGTGAGCAATTCTTTGAGGTCCTGCATAACTCCCAGAGCTACTTATCTGTCTCAGTGGCCCACAGATTAATCTGGGATAAGCACGTGCCTAACACCTAAGGCAAGGCAGTTCCCACCCCTTCACCTGGCAGTTGCCCTGTCTCTGCATCATGCAAGGTCTCAGGGAGGATTTTCTGCCTTGCAAATGAAAGTTTTTTAAGGCCAGGGAAAAAAAAGGAAATGAATTATAATCCTGCCCCAATGTGTTCTTACTCATGGTTACTAAAGTCTGCCAGTGCCTGTCCCACCATCTGCACTCTGCAGTTAACATTGGTGCTTTTTTAACAATTTGCTGGCAGCTGTGAAGAACAAAAAACTTCATGAATATAGCAAATTTATGGTTTTATTTTTGTTATTGGACAGGGAACAATAAGGCAATGCCAAAGGCTTGGGCAGTGTTTGTGTCAGCTGCACTCACCCCTTCAGTTAGGCATGGGGATTTTTACCTCAAGCACTCAGAGAGCCAGTCCATTAAAACTCGGGGTGGACAAGGACACATCATTTGCTTAGTGCTGCAGTGAAGACTCTGGCTTTGGTGATGAATGTTTCATGACCTGATCTCTGGAGGATGGGATACTGACCACGTAGCAAGTGGCTGAAAAGAAAATTGTCCAGCTTTTCCTCATTTGCCCTGAGCCATATGTTGCAGAGCACTGACAAGTGCAGCTCTGAGTTACAGGACTTCTCTCTGATAAAAAGAAGTGGCTTCTCTGACAAGGCTGTTCTTTCTACCAGAAATGTGTATGGTACAGTCAAATTCCTCTCTGCAGCCCAAGAATCACAGTGCAAGTCCTTGTAAAAAAAGTGCTAATAGGAACTCCTGCTTCTACAGATTGCTGACCATTTGAGGAGGTCGTACAGGAGCTTGTGTTTCAGATTATCCCCAAATGCCAGCAAAGATGGAGATCCTTTAGTGAGCCTGGAAGCTCTCAGGGAGCTCTCAGTGTAGGGGCAGAGAGAGCTGGCTGAATGTACATCTTAGTTTCATCACACAGGACGTGAATGTGAATGACAGGATGTGAATGGTAAAGGTGGAGTTCCTTGCCAGGAAGGGTGGAAACAAAACCAGTGTAGGCCCCACGATCCAGCTGAGGTATTTTCTGCCAGCAAAACCGTGAAGAAACTCTATCCACATAGCTCAAAGCAGTTGCAGGGGAAACCCAGGCTGGCTCTGAACCCCCAGAAGTGACATCGCAGGGCTAGTGGTGGCACTGCTGAGGCTCTCAGTCTATTTTTAAGCAGAGGCAACGAGCCCATGCACAGAAACCTCTGACAGACCAGGAGCAAGCGTTTTAGCACCTAGCAGGGGTTGTCCTCCCTGTACTTTATTGTGCCACGTAAGCAGAACTCAAGTTCTAGCTTTTCTCCCATCTCTGTGTGTTTTTGCCTCCTCAGAGAGACTTTGCCTTCTCCCACTCCATCTGCATGAGTAGTCTGAAGCACTCTAAAACCTCCTGAGAGATGTCTGTGAGAGGAATTGCTGTGGAGCTCAGGGTGCAGTATGGGGTGAATGTGTCACCAGCTCCATTTCACGGAGGGAAATTTGGGGGTTCAGTCGGAGCAGTTATTTATTAAGGTCAGGCTGAGACCCAGTGTCCTCATTTCTTGGGCTGTCCTACCTTCTGCTAAGCAGCTGGTGGCGAGGCAAGCTGTGGGGGACCCAGCAGATGGTATTGAGGAATGGTGTGTAAGGAAGTGTGGGAAGGAAGTGCAGTGGAGAACGTGGCCAGATACCACTGTGATACTCCCCCAAGCACTCGTACCCAACACGTGGCAGAACGGCTCCACGCGTTTCTCCTCTGCCTCAGATCCTTTGCTCCTCAGGAAACACTCAGTTCCCTTCTCCAGTCTATCCTTTTGCAGCTTACACTGGAATGATTTAATTGATTTTAATTAGCCCTAATGCAGGGCACGTCTGCTGCTTGCCTGAGACATCATAATCAAAGAAAGGTCCGCGCTGAGGAATATCAGAGCTGCTCCTGTCCTCACTAAAACAGGAGAAATAACAACCAAACCTCAGGGGAGAATTCGGCATCTACCACACCACTGAGCACAGCTGTACCAGGTCTCTCTTGTCACTGCCTGCATGATTAGTGACATATCATTTGTTTGCTGCAAAAGGCACATAAGTTGCAGGAACAAAGCTGGTAATTAGAGCAACACAGCTCAGACGTGACACGTTCTGCCTGAGCTTCCAAACCAAACACTTGGCTCTGCTTCTTTGGGTGGCATTTCTCTTACGCCCACCCCAGAACAGCAACCAAGCTGATTTCAGGCCAAGGAAGGAGAGTAAAAGGGCTACCAAAGGGCCGTCCTTCTGCTTCACACTGCCACTCAGTGCTTTGTACCTACGCCCAGACAATAAGCTTGCAGGTATTTTGTGAAAAGCAAATGTGCAGCTATTTCAACCATGCAGCCTTAGCACCTAGTGTGTACCAAGATGTAAAAGCTCCTCGTGAAGGCATCCCTAACCCAAAAGTACTGTGTGCACACAGAGTTTTGAAATTACTGTAAGCCCTGCAGCACGCTCTGAGAAATACCAGCTCTGGGCTTGCTTGAGCCAGTGGAGAAATGAACTGTAAAGCTCAGAGGACTAGTGCAAAATTTCTGGCAGCAGCCTTCTCCTCTTCAAACCAGATACCCTTTATTCTGATTTTCTCAGACAGCACCAAAGTGCCCTGATATCAGAGTAAGAGCCTCTGCTCCATCTATGCAGATATTTATCAGTAATAGTCAAAATCTGAACTTTTTTCAGAAGTCATATGGCCACCAGAACTGTGATCTCTAAGCAGCAGCTACTGCTTTTCTCTGGTTTTAAGCATTAATCTCATCTTCCTTGCTGGTCTATCTGGCATCTCTGTGCATTAGACAACTATTTGGAAAAGATATTTCAGCTTCTATGGCATATCCCTGAAAAAATGTTCTCTCTGTTGCTGCTTTTAAGCAAGTCTCCTGCTCATGGATAAGAGAATGTTTAAATTTAGATGAAAACAAAAATATCAGCTGTATTTAAAGACATGGATGAGAAAATCAGAAAGTACCAGGCAGTACGTGTTCCTTAAGCAATCAGCTGCCTCTGATCCTCTCAAAATTCTTAAAGAACGTGGTGGATGTGGCTCTTTAATGTATAATTGCCATTTAATGTCACTGAAAGGTTCACCAGGGGACCTGAATGACAATATGAGAGGCAGCATGGACTCACAGAAGTTCCCTCATAGCCCCCTGAAGTGTTGCCATAGCAAGGTCTGCACTGATCTCTGCTGATTCACAGGAGCTGCGTGGTGCTGGCTGTGCTGGGGCAGGGCAGGCTGAAATAGGTACATTTTTGCATGACTCTGAGAAGCAATTTGTGTTGCAGAAATACAAGGATATATAGGTGGAAGTACCAACAAAGCAACCCAAAACTCTCAAACACGGCTCTGTTGCAAGCTGGGAGTATCTGCAGCATTTGTCAGGGGAAAGACAGGAAAATAAAATCAGATTCAGAGTATGAATAATGACTAGGGGTAGGGAATACAGATTATTAGCAAAAGTAAGGGTAATTTAAATGGAGTTTGAGCTAAAATCTTAGTTAGCAAAGTTAGCTTTGATTGTAGTTGTGTCTGCACTTGTTTTGTAGCTGAAAGCACAGAGGTGTGCTGGAATCTAAATCCACAGGATTTGTGTCTACTGCTTTGTGGCACTGTGGTGGATGCAAGGTCTCACTTTAGCCAGAGCCTGGACATTTGCAGAAATGTAACTGAAAGATTACTTGGGTCTATTTTAGTCTCTCCAAACATGCTTTGCTTTAGGCTGATAACTGTACTTCTCTTTCTTCCGTCCAGTATCCAGAAGAAAAATAAATGAAATCAGAAAAAATGTCTAAAAATCTCCAGATAGCAGCATATCTAAATGAGATTCCCAGAAACATGCCTTAACCTTCAGCCACTCTCAGTGACTGAAAGCACTGGGTTCCAGCACTTCTTGTTCGTGCTGGGTGAACGAGAACATTCGCTCTAAAAGTTCTCAGTCTTCACTGGACTTTTCAGCTGAGTCACCAGTGCAGACCCGTTCTCAGCCAAAGTGCTGCCTTTTGCCACCCAAGAAATGACAACCAGCTGAAGGAGAGCACTTCCTTTGCTGACTGTGAGCCAGCTCTTTCAGAGGCAAGGGCAGTAGCGTGGGAAATGGATGAGGAATCCATTTTATTTCCTTGTGCATCTTTGAGCACAGGAGCTGGCGCTGCTGTAGTTATCATCGTTTTCTCCACTGGCCACAATGAGCTGCATCAAAACCTGTTGTAACTCTCTGTGGTGCTTCATCGTTCCATATTTACTGTTCTGCTCTGGGGTTTGGCTGATCTGCAGTAAAAGAGCAACCTCCAGAGTTACAGCCCTGCTTGCTCCCTCCTAAATCCAATCATAAGGGATTTTCTGAACTCTGAATGACTGATTGACTGATTACACAGCTTTTCAATAATTTTAGTCACGTGAAAAGCTGGTGCAAAGAGCTGGGGACCTTTTCTATTCCCTGAATGAAGTATCAGATCAGATCCACAGGCAGTGATGTAGCTCCATAAACTGAGAAAAAACCATCAAACTTGTGGCATTGCTCTGTGGCTCTGATGCAAAGGAACTGAGTAAAATATGATTTTATCCTCAGAGAAGATACACAGCCCTTCCGACTGTGCTGGAGCTGGCCCCAGGAGATCAGTGAGGTTAGCCAGGAAATGCCTAGATAGCTAATTGGTTCTAATTTTTTCCAAGTAGAAAAGAATCTAGAAAGTAACTGCAATGATTACTTTTCAATGTATTCTTTTTTTTTTTTAAATGAATTAGCTGGATTATTAGTTATACTATCCATCTCAGGCTGGCATCTTGACCTCAGCAATTTCAATTTTCCCTGCAGGATGGAGAGACCAAGGTTTTACACAAAGATTTTTTAAAATGCCTGAGGAGCTGGCGGTGTTTGCTGCTGGTTGTAAGACTCCTCTCTGAGCCTAGTGGACCTCCATCAAACATGATTCATTTGACTAGTGACAAATAGGATCTGAACTCAACAAAATTTAATCAAAATGGGATAATGTCTGCAATTTCAGTTCAGGCTCTTTCATGGATTTAGGGTGAGCTTTTGCTTTCATAAGCTCTCAAGTGTCACTTTCTTTCTGTTTTTTTCTTTCTGAAATTCCTTCTGGGCCTGCATTATTGCTGCAATTTGTTTCACCTTTCACATAGGGTTTTTTTAATCTATAAGAGCCCACTGTGAGTGACTGTAGCTGAGATGCTTTGTAAAGCAAGTGTTGAAAAAGAATAGGTATTTAATTACCTTTCCCTTCCCATCTAATTTCTTCTGTAAATTTAAAAAATAATCCCCAAATCATAATAACTTTGAGATTATGTTTTCTTTCTAAATTTAAACGTAGGAAAAAAAGAAAAGAGTTTTTTTCAGGCAGTGATTTCTTTGACATTTCCTTTCCTGTGACTCCCATCTCCCTTCCTGCTTTTTTTACCTTGTTCCAAAGATGAGGAGGAAGTCGCCTGCATGGATCACACTCGAGGTTTTGTGCAGATTCATTTCAACAAACCCTTAACCTTCACTTCTGAAAATCCTCAGTTTCCCATCCCTGAAGAGAAGTGACAGACATCTCAAGTTCTGGAACTGGTTATTGAGAGGAAGAAGCTGGACCAAGGATACTGTGAGCCAGTGACAGAACTGTGCTGGGGATTGCATCACCCAGGGTTGATCCTGTGTGCTCCCCTTCCTGCTTGGAAGCCTGTGGATGTCTTGTCCTCCTGGTTGGTTATCTTTTGGTTTGGTTTGAGCTTAGGCTGGAGAGCTTCTCACAGGGCTCTTGTTTCCTGGTAAATCTTTTTTCTTGGGGTTAAAAAAGGAAAGGAAAGTAGAAAAGCACACATCTCTGCCAGGGCTCTATGCTCCCATGTCCACACTGTGCCAGTCAGGAGCAGACAAGCCAATAGCAAATTCTTAGCTGATGTGTTTTCCCAACCTTTTCCCACTCCATTTCTCTTCTTCAGTCCTCTAATTTTCTACTCTTTTGTTGTGAACACCGGACAGGCTTCTATAGCCCATTTCAAAAATGAGATGTTAGGTTATATAGCCCTTCAATGAGGCAATCCATTATGTGTTTGAAAGTAAAGTGGCAACTTGTGTCCATCAGCCTCATGTAAAGCTACTCAGCATCATTAAATGGCTGCTGTGTGAAGAACTAGTGACCATTAGTTGTGCTTTAAGTAATCACGTTTCTCTAATGCCCACATTATTTTGTAGAAAGTCTTAGCCTATTTTAGATGAACGATAGTGTGAATGTATCCTCATGAACAGTGCAATAACAGGTTAGAGGATAATCTGGGATTTCAGATCAGAGCCCCTGTGATAGCCCAAATCTAGGGCTGCACGTTACAGCTCCTCTCCAGGAATTTACGCCACAGCTGCTATGTGATCATGCAAATAGCTGTAGGCTGAGTTCAGACGGATGGTGCTCAGCATTTAATCTTCCTCTAGAAGCTCTGGGATATGGTAAAGCTCAGATATGGTAAAATTTCACTTCTCAGCTTACAAGGCAAAGTAGGGTTTTACTAAGAGATCAGAGAAGTGCAGTAACCACAAAGGAGGAAGGTCTGTTTGGATTAGAGACCAAATTTGACTTTATCTTGGGTTTGCCATTGTTGTGACCACTGTGGATGGCACCAATTTCATGAACAGCCTCTGATAGTACCTGAGAAATAATTTCCAGCAGCACCCAGCACTAATTGTCACCGAACCAAAGACAAGCCAATTTTGAGGTGAGATTCTTTGTGTGATGCTCAGTGCAGCCATCCCAATATGTGCTATGCAATAACCAGTACAGAAGTTGTCATTAAGAGAAGTTGTCTAGAAAAAGCTGATGTCCTTTTGCCATGTATTGTGTATAAACACTGCCCTGCTCAGTGTCAGGCCCTGAGAGGAGCATTTGCTGCATTTTTTCCTGTAACTATTTGGTCCAAAATCCTCTGAGCACAAAGAAGGTGCAATGGGGCAGAGCCTGTGAATCCCTGTGTACGTGCTGGCCTGATGCTGGAATCAGATGGCTGTTGCAATTCCCCACCCATTTCTCCTAAAATTTTACTGCCAGCAGGTTGTTAAAATGAAGTTTTGCGTGGGGCGAGGCCTTTTATAAACGTGAGGCAAATCAGAACCAGCCACTGCTGGAAGATCAAAGATCTGGGTGAGGATGTACCCATCTGGTCTCCTGTCCCCCCTGCAGTGGGAGAGGGACTGTTGGCAGCCAGGCTGGCAAAGGGCTCCTGAGGGGTGGACAGAAGGTCCAGCCCAGCTCTCCTGTATATCACCACCTAAAGCCAATCCAAGGAAAACACCAGGAAAAGCAATAAACCCAAAAACACTCCCAGAAAAGCAGGACAGCGGAAGCGGCTAATCCAGTAAAATAAAGGGTTTTGGTTTACTGGTTGACAAAGTCTGAGAAATGCATCAAAGGCCTGTCCAAATAAATCCCTGATAAAGGAATCACTGACCTGTTCAAGAAGAAAGTCTGATAAATGAATGCATTTCAAATGCATGGATCCAACACCTATTGCCCAGTAGCAGAGCACCTTCTTTGCTCCCCACATTTTCAGGGTTATCTATTATAGAAATAGATACATGTGCAGGGAAAATCAGTCCTTGACAGGTTTCTGCTGTACAGCTTTGCATTCTGGAAGCACTAAAAGACAAATCTTAAACCCTGTGGGTATCCAACTTCATTTTAACTTCTCAAAGTCCAAAGAAGTTGTAAGTCAGCCTTTTTCTTCCCTCCAGATCTGAAATTGGTTTTGGGGAAATGGTGAAGTGTGTCAGGTTAGGTTGGTGTGACAAATCCTTGATAAATCCACATTACATATCAACCCATTTTCCAATTAAGCCTGTGACTGTAAGAAGAATTTCCCCTGGAGTTTGTTTTGGAGCCTGGAATGTTGCTGAGATTACAGTAACAGGCCTGTTGATGACAAAATGTGCTTTCATCCTTTGTTTCTGTATAGGCAAGATATAGAAGCAAATTTCCTTGATAGGCTTCTTGGATGCCCATGCTCCAAGGCCTGTGAATTTACAAAACAGTTGTATCAATCTTCTGGCATAAGAAGTTCTCATCTGCTGCTCTCAGAGACATTTACTTGCATCTTAAGTTCAAGGCTTTGTCTCCACATTCAGCTTTTCTTACTCATCATGAGACTATTTCGATTCACACTGTGTGTTATCTTTACTTAAATCTCATGCTTTTCATGCAATGTCCTTGACTTGTCTATTTTTGTCCCCTGTTTACTCCCATGTCAGGGAGATTTCTACTCTTTGGTTTCCCCCGTGTGACAGATCTCAGCCTCACCGTGTCAGCTCTGACCTTGGCTCCACGCAGCAGGGCACAGTTGGCTTTTTGCTGCTGTTCTTCAGCAGAACTAGCCCCATTTACCCTCTTAACTCCCTTTTAGCCAAATATTGTTGTGGAAGAGGTTTGTCTCTTTCCCTCTGCTCATTCAGCTCTCTCCCTCTCTGGCTGCAGAGGAAGCCAAAGTGAATTGAAGGGACTTGAGAGCCTGAGTAGCAACAGCAAGGGTGGGATTGTTAATGATTTCTATCCAGGACCTGACAAGAGCACCTGCAGTCAGCAGCCTTTCCACTGCAGTGGGTTTTGTCTGAAAATTTTTGTGAGTTATAACATGGGAGAAAGGATCTGCAGTTCCCAATCAACCTCTACAGCAACCTATTCCCTCACCAAAACAACAAACCAGCAAAATCCTGCAACTCCGTGCAAAGGATTCATGCTTATAATAACAAGTTTTCCATGGTTTAAATGACAGCACTCTGAATTAACAGTTCTGGAGTTGTTGTATTCAGGTATTAACAACTGAAAAGTAATAATTGATTATTCAAAAATATTTGTGACATAGCAGCTGTGCAACAATTTTCCATTAATTGCATTGTTGTTTATTTGCTCGTAAGTCCTCATTTAATATGCTTTTTAAATCAAGTACTATTTTATCAGCAATAGCTGCCTTATGAAGTCCAAGGGAATCCTCATGAAGCGTTATTGCAAACACTGGTACATGCAGTGTTACTGTCTCTAATCTAGGAATTCAAGCCTTCCTACTTCCCAGTACCAAGCTACACAAAATTGTGGTCTTAAAAATAAAGAACATTTAGTTGATGGTTTTAAAAAATAATAAAATTCCTTTCCTTCTGACAAACAAGTATTAAACTTCTGGTGTCTTTGGGATGCCGTTGACTAACCTGGGTCATAGAAAAAGCTGCTTTCTCCTTGGAGAATCCCTGTAAAATCACTTAGACTCGATCAGTGCAGTTTTTTGCCTGCTTGGTGCCCTGATGTGCAGTCTATAAAGCAGGCTTGGCTGCCAGACACAGAGCAGGAGCTCCAGGGCCGGGCTGGGTGGTGTGAACGCCGTGGGCAGCACACGCTGCTGCCTGGTGCTGAGTGCACCAGAAATGGGGCAGAGTGCCCAGACTCCTCCTCAGTGCTAAAACACAAAAGATGAGGCTGCTTTACTCCTCAAAAGACTTGTCAGTACCACGCAAGTTCTTGCGAAATTTCCAGCTTCAGCAAAGTGCACTCTAATCCTCTACAATTTCCTGAATGAAAGTAGGATAATTTGAAGAGCAACGTGAGATTTCAAAGCAAACATCTGGTTTGAAAGCTTTTCTCTTCCTTTCTTTGTCCTCTGTGTTTCAGCTAGGTCTTTCAGACCTCAGTTTGAAGATGATGCCTAATGCAGTCCTTTCCTGTGACAGTGACTCCATTCTTAAGTCACAAATAATTTTTCCATGTAACAGTAGGTAACTTACAGAAAAAAAATACGTAGAAAGGCTTTGGGTATTTTTAGGTTATTCCTTCAGAGCTTATGAGAAAGAATATATTAAATGGCATTGTAAATTCTATTTCCAAGTATTCATAAATCTCCTGGAAGAGTTGTGGGGGTTTTTTAAGTCTCTTTAGCATTATACTTTAAAATTGCATAGTCAGAGAAGCCCACCTTCCATCACTCCATATTTTCCACTTGAAAAATCTGAATTTTCTCATTTTTGAGGGTCTTTTGCTTGTAAGGCATGTGGATTAAGAGTGCTCCACTCGTTTTAGTCCTGTGGATTTAAACCAGTGTCACAAATGTGCTTGGACTCAGCAGGAGTGTTTAAAGTCCTGAAACATTGCTTGTGTTCAATAGTAATACAGATGGGGCTGTATGAGAAGGGAGGGGAAGAGTTTGTATAATACTGAGAGTGGAAACAAAAATAAACAAAAAAAAAATTAGTCTATTTTAATATCAAGTCCTAGAAGTGTTCTCTGGGCTGAAGTAGGTGCAATGTTTTAGTAGCAACTCTCAACCCAGAAGAATTTAGGTGGTACCACGCCCCCTCCGCTCTGAAGGAATGAAGCTTCCCATACAGGGCAAGAGCTGCACTTCAGGAACGTGTCAGGAACCTTCCTCCCAGAAACCTCTGGATCATCCACTTCCAGCATTGCTCATCCATAGCATGAAGAAGGGAAAAAAACCAAGATGCTGAGATGGGAATTGATGTTGCAGGGTGATATTTGTACCAGCTGTAAGATTTTCTTGGAATCTAATGGGTAACAAGCTGGCATAAATGATTGTTAGCTAATGCAGCATTATACCAAATGGACCCATTATGCTGCAAGGAGTGCAAAATAAATTCTGGATGATGGGACATATTCTTAGGCAAAGGGGGAATTTCAGGGAAGAAAAAGCCTTTGTTGGCTGTGTTTGTTTAACAGGGGATTATAAAAAATTATGACCCCAGGCTAAGTTATGTCATCACACACCCTAAAATTACACAATTAACGAATTTATTAGTCAAAATCAACATTATATCCAGTAGTTGTAGCTCGTCTTAATACACTTCCAAGCCTCACAGTGGATTTCCCAAAGGCAAACATAGCAGTAAGAAGGAGAGAATCAGATGACAAGCCAAGAAGTTTTTATTCCACGTGGACCAAGTTTGTGAGTTTTGACCCAGTGCCCCAATTAACGCGATGGCTGATGGCAGACAAGGAGCCCTGGCAGAGGAATCTGCCTCCTACAACAACACCCAGTGAGGCTGGCTTTGTGTCAAGAACACCTGCAGGAAAGGGCAGGAACAAGTGCAGCTCAGCAGGGAGGGCCAGGCTGTGAGACGTCTCTGTTCCTGTGTCTCACTGTGCACTGGACAGGGCAGGGAACAACCGCTAAGTCCAGCACAGAGCCCAGGCAGCAACAACCTGAGACTCCAGCACAGTCTCTGCTCTCTGTTCCCTTAAGAAATCCATAGATTTCAAAATCAACCTTTTTAATCTTTAATAGCAACAGACTCATGAGAGATTATAATTGTTGATTCCAGTGGCAGACAGAGAGCCTGGAGCCCAGAGCCAAGTTTTTAAAACACGCCTGACCAAAAGCATTAGGAAAGCAGTGTGTCAAAGTCTTTTTCAGTCATTTGTGCTCTGGCTTTCTGAAAACAAGCTCCTGTGTGCCAGTATCCCCATGTCGCTTGCAGGTGGGCTGAGGTGGAAGAGCCTGTCACTTAATTCTTGTCTTCACTGCCAGAGTTGGCTCCTGAAGCTCATGTGGCTGAATATTGATTTCCATATGCCTGGTGTAAGCACAGACATACAGCAAATCAGTTTGCATCACCAGTAATCTCTTGGTAAATACTGGGTGCCTTTCCAAAGATCAGTCCTAGTGCCAGGCGTTGTGGTGTAATGCAGGAGCTGCTGGGTGAGAATGTGTTCCTTGCTGGTGCCTGGGATGTGGTTTGGTCTGCAGGGCACAGCCTCCAAGGCTCTGAGGCACTGTGGAAGGCACTTCAGGCAGCAAAACTGCCCCGAGGACTCTCCCATCTCACTCCAAAGGAGAAAGGCCATGTCCTGGAGGCAGCTTGAGATGGAGTCATGGCTTGGGGATGATGTTTCCTTATGGTTTCCTTTAGAAATAATAGGTCAGATCCTCCAGTTCTTTAGGTTCTGCTGCTTGTCCCCAGCATCAGCCCTTTGTCCCATGACACCTGAGCCTCTTCTGAGCCCATCTAAGGTGAGAAGAGACAATGCAGGAGCAAGCAGACACTGCCGTTTCCAAATGAGGCTCCCGATGCTCACTGTGTCTCTGGGCAGGGGACATTAATGTCACACTCATCAGGTGGCACTTCAGCTGAAGGAGGCCCTGGGAGAGCACAGCCTGTCAGGGGGATGCTGCTTCTCAGTGGGCAGAGTGCTGTGGCTTAGGGTTGGCAACTCTTTTCATTATTATATTTTTTAAGCAATTCTGCTTTCCATTTCACATGCAAACTATACCTGCCAGGAAAGAAATAAAGTAACCTGTTGAGAGGAGCAGAAAATGAAGGGCTATTTTAAATCACATTTTAAAATGTGATTATGATAAATTTTTCTTAATCCTTGAGCCATAGGTAACTACAGAGGTGGAGTTTCCCCTAAGCCTGAAAATAGGCTAAGACTGTTAATAGTAAAATAATTTTTTATGCTTTTCTTCACATTTCGTTCTGCACGAAGTGGGTATCTAGAGGTTATTTTATTGGGGGAGTGCCCCCAACTCAAAATAGCACTTGGTGGTAGCAGGTTGTCCCTTCTGTGGCCTATGTTTGTCCCAGCAGAGCAGGAGTGTGCTTGAGGCTGCTCCATATCCAAGCTGCTCTGCATTCCTCACCACCCTTGGACACTGCAGGGGCACAGGGAGGAGAATTTTTTATTACCCTTTTGTTCCTCTTGGATGCAGAAAGGAGCCAGGGCTGCTGCCTGCAGCCAAAGCCCTGCCTTTAGAAATACTCAAGGGATTGGGTCTGCCTCTAATTTTCTCCTCTGCAGGGAAAGACATATTTGCATTTCCTGTACTGTGCATCACACTTCAGCTACGGCAGTCTGGACCACAGCTTTGATTTGCTCTTTGCTTTTTCTGGGCAGTGGAAAGGGATTGATTCCCTGATTCAGCCACCTTAGTGGTCTGCCTATGGTGGTACAGAAGCCTCTCCTCCTTCCTGGATACAACTGGGGGAGATGGAGGAGCAACCACACGTTAAGGCAGTGCTTGAGCTCAGGAATTTCCTATTCAGGAGCCAAATCTCAGGTTTGCTGCTCTGCTCCTGTGTTCAGTGTTCCTCCACGGTCAGCAGTCTCTCTCTGGGGTTCACCAAGGCAAGAACCAGCAGTTCAAAAGTCCAGCACAAATCCCACTCCACAATGACCTGCACAGCTCCAGGCGAGTGTGTAGGAGGACCGAAGAGGCCAAAGGTTCCTGTCAGACCTGAGCTGCATCTTGAAGGCGTCATGATTTCTACAGATTCATAGCTTGGGACACTGGATTTTTGATCATTTCTCTTGATGCTTGCCAGCTGCAGCAGAACACATCTTGCTGCTCACTCATGGGTGGGACAGGTCTTGCCTGGCTGGCTTCTCCCCCTGCCTGGGAGTGCACTGGAAAGCTGCTGGAGATAGAGGACAGAGCCATACTTCAAGCAATACATTTCTATAATGGGAGAAATTAGGCTGAACTCACTTTTTCAAGCTTCTGTGTCACCAAGAAACTCAGGTCCTTTATTTATTATTTGTATTACAGTAGCACCTAGAGGCCCCAAGTTGCTAGGGTTTGTGGAGCACTTTGTAGGAGATGGCTACTACTCCTATGTCAGTATAAAATGATGAAAAGACTGGGAAAGGCTTTTCTTCCTTCTTTGAAGGAAGAAAAGTGACCTGACTGAGGTGCTATGGAGCAGCTTAAGTAAAGAAAAGGTAAAGTTCCAGCTCTCTTAGCAGATGCTTGTGCTGCCACGCACTGAGGTGCCAGCACTTCAAGAAGCTGCAGTGCCTTCAGCTCAGCTACAAAAAGTGACTGACTGCTCACTCCTAGCACTTCTTCAGCAGTGGTGTGAGTGAATCCATTTTATTTCACGTTGCTGCAGATTAAGTCTATGACCATGATCTGGCTGAGGGCTGGTGGCACCTTCAGGTGTGTTTCCTTGACTGGCTGTGATCAGCTGTTCTCTCATGCCTGAGCCCTATTCAGTGGCTGCACTGCAAATTTTATTTGTAATTTTAGTTTGGAAATGAGCTCGTTAATTTCTGCCTGAACTATGGAGTAGCCATCTCTCTTCACTCCAGTTTGAGCGTGCTGGAACTCTCTCATGGTAGTTTCTCTCTTTGGTCAGAAAAGATGAATTTATTGAACACAGTGTAGAAGAAGCACTTCAGACACAGCACCTCTGTACTGTAGCACGGACCAAACCACCTTGCTGCTTCTCCCATCAGGTGCAAACCTGGCATGCACCTTGTTGCAAGGTAGAATGGGACTAAAATGTATATTTTGATGCATTTGCTACCACTCCTCTGAAATTCTGCTGGCACTTATAGCAATAATAGCTCTGCTTGTGAAGCAAGAGGTTCTGTTATAAAACAGCAATCTCTGCCTTTCAAAAGAAACACTTAAAAACTATATATTTTCTTCTTCTTACCTAAAGTTTCAGTACGTTTATAGGAATCATGAGCTGTAATTTCACTGTTTTCCTTCTTTAAAATATGTTTTAAAAGGAAACCAGGCCTCAGCACATTCTGTACTTTTTCAAAAGAGCAAGCAGAACTGGCAGTACTACAATTTGAATCTTGTCTAAAAGCCTGACAAGAATAGGAGTAATAGGTGCAAAGTCTCTATTTATTTACGTCCAGCCACCACCAGTTCTGAATTTATCTTTTGCAGCATCCTTATGCACTTCTGACACAAACTCTTAATGTTTTGTGACTTGGCAACGTGAGCACCAGGTCCTGCCCGTGGTCATGCCATGGTCCTGCACAAAGCTGGAGGCACAGGGCTGTCTTGGCAAAGCCCAGCAGATGGATCAGACCTGCAGAGACCTGCAGAACATATTGGCTGGTCAAACATTTTTTCTCAATCTTTTCACTTTGTGTCAGCCTTGATCAGGACAAGTTCGTTAAAGGAATCTTTAGAGTGATTAGCTCTTTGTTCCCGATACATTTCTCCCTTGTCTGCTCTCCTGATCCTGACTAATGCAGAGCCAGCAGTGATGATGAGAGGCCCTGATAACTCTGCCATCTCCTCGAGTGTGATGTGATGCTCCTGCTGTTGTTAAAGACAGAGCAGGAGCACTCGACAAGACCCTCTAACAAAGCTCTTTGAAAGCCCCTCCCAAGCCCTCCCACCTGACAGGCATTTGAGTGAAGTCCTGTGCTTTTTTTCCCCCTCTTACAAGTACTTTCCCTGTGGAGTTGCTCAGTGAGGAACCTTTTCACTGTTATGAGAATGGGTAGCAGGAGAAAAAGGATGTTTTCATTCCGGAGTGATTTGTAGACCTTTCAGATGAAGCTGATGCTGGGCATCCCAGAGCTATTGGCTGTGCTGTGGCTCTGCTCAGAAAACTGAGCTGGAATCTCCTCCCAGGCTGCAGAGCTCTCTGGTGGCACTCTTGCATGGTTCTCCAAACCAGCCGGAGTCCATGCAAGCACATTTGGTGTAAACACAAAAGATGCAGGTCCTATTTTGCAAGGAGCAGCAGCTGACCCTTCTCTTTCATATTTTCCCTTAAAGCAGGAAGTTCAGAGCCCTTTAACCCTTTAACCATCTTGCTGCAGCCTAGACTAGGGAAATTTGAAAGGATCAACCCCAACATTAGCCCATTTCCAATTAGCCTCGTTGCCATAGCGACTTGGAGGGGTTTATTAGCATCAGCATGGCAAACCGATGGAACTGCACAACTTCTTTTGCAGCTGGGGAATGTAAAAAGTGAATCCCCGCATGGAGTCACGCTTGCAGGGCTGACGTTCAAATCACAGGCATTGTGTGCTCAGGAAAATCACTGTCACTCCTCACACAGAGTGTTTCACTTTAGCAGGAAGCAGGGGGTGCAAAAAAGGTTGTTTTTTCCACTTTCCTTTTTTTATCTGAGGCTTTAAGATGAACATTAAAATGCAAAGGAGCCAAAGAAATTCAGATACTTTACTGAAACTAGAAAAAGAGTAGGGGAATAGAATAGAGGAATAACCAACCCTGAAGCAGTCAGTACTGGATGTGGACTCTGCCTCCTTTATTTTCATATACCAAAGAGCCAGGATATTCCCAGAGACTTTCTTGTGAGGAACACGGAAATGTGCAGAAAGTGGCTTCCATCCTTTATTGATATTTCCTTTTTACTACAAGGAGTTGAAATGTGTGTATTTTTGATCCTGAATGTTGTCATGGTTACAGGACTACTTGGATGCTGTTTCTTGCACCCCACGAAGGCTGCTGTGCTCCATGTGTGTGGTGGGGATGGTGGGGAGCAGCCTGACCACCCAGCTCACCACGGAGTGGGAATTCCTTGGGATGGATTTCAGTCACGGGAGGAGGGATGCAAATTGTGCGATCACACTCCTACCACTCTTATAAATGCCTACAAGGTAATGCTCACTCCCTAAGTGTATCTAGCCTTGCACATTTCTGCCTAAGCCACTCTTTCCCTTTGGGGTTTGATTAAAAGCCTTGTTCCTGTGGATTTTGGGACCGGGATTTTTTTTTCCCAGCATAGGCTTCATTTTCAGCTGTAATCCACAACACTGTACAAAGAAAAACCTCGTGAAGGAGGAAACACTGGTGCCGACCTCCATAATGTCAGTTCTGTTTGTGCATCTCGTGGAGAACCTCAAATCTGCCTGCAAGATCATGTGGCAGACGTGCTGTAGAAGCTGTTGACTTTTCACTCAAAAATGGCAAATGAGATATTTTTGTCTGAACCCCTCCCCACCAATCTTTTTTTTAAGATTTTCAGCCAGAGGGTTTTAAGATTTCCAAACCTATAGAAAGAAAATACTAGGAATAAAATTATTTTCTGTGAAATGCAGACAGGCAGAAAACACCAATTTTCTGAGAGGATTTTTCAGTGAAAGGTTGCAATTTGCTGTCAAAGGCATCTTTGTTCTTTTACCAACTACATAAAATGCCGTGTCTTAGGTCTTGCAGCACTTTACCCCCACTCACAGTGCAAATGGAGACTCATAAGATATTACACATCGTGTTTGTTTATTGTACCCTGAAGTGGTTTTAAAGGACCCTTGTGAGCAAAAGATAGCGCTGTAGGTTGGAGACAAGCAGGTTTGTGCCTTTGCACACTAAGCTGGTACATGGTCTTGTGCAAAAGCCTGTCTGAAGTGCTTTCTCTCCTTTTACTGTGGACTGCCAAGCTGTTTGGATGCAGATGTCTGTACCAAACCCAGGACCCCGTGTGCTCTGCGGACATGTTCCTGTTCGTGATGATCTGAGGGGGGGAATCATAAATGAACAGGGGGGGAAATAATGTACAAAATAGTAATTTCTGGAAGCTGGAACAGTGAGGTTAGCTAGTGAATACATGCTAATACCATATCTTGACTCAACTCTTGAAGTAGGAAAACCGTGGGTGGAAGTGGGGGGCCCTGTTTTGATGGACAGGCTTAGGTAAGTGTGTGTAAAATCAGGAGATGGCAGCAGTGCCATAGCTGAGCCTCCCACTCCTAACTCACCTTTCCTAAGGTTACAGGCTTGTCTGAATGCCACATAATTAACTGGTGCCCAGGTATGAACGGGCCAGATTCCCTCATCACCTACACTGCTTTGATACTGAATGAGAATGGTCTAGAAACAGGGGGACAGTGATTTGTCATAGTTAAAGAAAAAAACTGAATCTAATCAGGCTTAAAATAGCAGATGTCCTAAATTCCTCTCCAAAAGGGGCACCGGACACGTGAAAAATGTTGTGTGGGGAAATGTCTTTGCCCTACTGGGTAACTTTTCAGGGACTGTAGCAGCAGGTGAGAGGGTGAGCATTCTTCACTGCCAGGAACCTTTGCACTCTGGCTCTTCCCATCACAGCTGCAGCCCCAGGCTCAGAAGGGCCCAAGAGGAAGGACACGAGTGGTTTTCTCCACCTGCACACGCTGGGGTGCCCCTGTGGTGGCAGCAGGTTGGCATGTGGCCCTGGATGTTGGGGCTTCATTCCCACCCCTGTTGCTGTCAAAGCTTTGAGCACAGCTGGATCTTGGGCCGGCTGCTGCTCTCCTGGAGCTGCCTTCATGCACCTCCCCGTGCGAAAGGTGTTCTGCTGCAGAGGGCTGTTACCAGCACAGAGGAGGGCGAGGGGATGTGAGGGATCCGGTTACTTTCGCAGGTAATTGAAAGCGCGTCAGAAATAGAAGCAGTCTTAAAATCGAGAGTCTGTGTGATTCTTCCCCACCTGGTGAGCCCGGGAGTTACGGGAGGCTGTCGCACGGTGGAGAATTAACAATTCTGATGAGAGACGCGGCCAATTTGAATTGCTGATTTGGAGACCAGGGTAGGAAGGGTGTCCATTAGCTCGTCTCAGGGATTTCCTTTGCCCGCTCCTGGATCGTCATTAAAGGAGCAAAGCAGCTGAAGAAATGTGTGCAGATTGCAGATACGGGTATAGACCACCCGAAAGACCTATTTTTTTTCCCTTGAGCTAATCTTATGGTGAAGCACTATCAGAGCAGCTTGCTCGGCTCTGAGCGTGGGGCTGCTGGTCAGACAGCACTGGGGACAACAGGCACTTCATGGGAAGGCTGTGGCTTGCATGAGGACCAGGAAACACCTGCTTTGTGACCACAGGGTGCATCCCCATCTCCGTGCTGCGGACAAATCAGCTGCCACGGGCGGGGAAATAGAAGCTGTGTGTTGTACTGACAAGCATCAGCCTCGGAGAACTCTTGGGACTCCCACGGCCAACGGGAATCTTTTACAGTTACCTGTAGGGCCCTGAAGGAGGTAAGGAAGTCATAAACTCCAGCTGGTCAAGCCAGCAAGGCATGTCCCTTGCCTTCCTTCAGGGCTAGCGAAGGCAGCAGTGAAAACAGCTCCTGCCTGGCTTTCCATCTCTCCCAAGCCAGAAGCCACTTTTTGTGTCCCCTTCCCCCCTGACAGTATCACCTGGCTGCCAGTGCAAGCAGGGCTGCGAAGCTCCTGGGGAAACGATGTGTTCATGAACACCACAGTGGAAGTTCAAAGCTTCTCCTGAATTAGAAAAATTATTAATTTTCCCCCATTGTCTTGTTGTAAACGTACACCTGACTGTGGAGAGTATCTTTGGACCATTTCTAGTGACTGGTGCCTGGGAAATGGTCCCTCCAAGTGAGTCCATCTCTGCAGTCCTCAAAGCCCTGTTGCCTTAAGTTATCAAAACTGCCTGGGGGATTTTTATGTGCAATTCCCATTAATTAAAATTAAGAAATACCAGTGGGCATCTAAATAAAAATTAACAAACACCAATGGGTATCTAAATCCCCAATGTGATTTTTGAGAACCAAAGCAGCATTCTCTGCCAGAGAGAGAGGTCTGCTCAGTACCACTCTCTTGAGTTCATATTTTCCCTTGGGATTGCTTGCACATTCCTTACAAGAGACTGAAGATTTCTCTGGAACAGCCCCTGCTCTTTTAGGTTGCTTCAGTCGCACAAAATAAATATGAAGTGAGCTGATTATATTCCGGGAGCTACGAGATACCACGTGTCAGATCCAAAGTGAAGTGACCTTTCCACTCCCAGGTGGGACAGCTCTGACCTTTTGCGATGCTGATGAGAATCGTGGAAGAAATCATGATTAGGGGGAAATCGTGCTTTATTAACATAGGCAGAGCACACAGGACTCATCATCTAAAGACCTGCCTCTAGGTGGTGGGACACAGGAAAGAAAACCAAGATCTGTGTCCGTGTTATACGCTCGCTGTAGCACTAATGGGAACAGGACGGCGGCGCAGAGGGGACAGCAGAGGTGTGTGATGGGGAACTGTGCTTTGCTGTAGGGGCTTGCTTGCACTGACAGCTATAGCAACAGCAGACCAGGATCCTACTGGCTCAAAGACTGTTTGTAATGCCATTTTGCAGAAGTTACTATTTGACAGAGGAAGGTAGGAAGTCCTGATAGCTGCAGTAACAGCCAGTTGAGTTTGGTAGGCTTTGCCTTGCTACAAGGTACCGAGGAGCTGCTAATGAACAGGGATATTTTTGGGGGTGACTGCAAGGTGCACACACTCCCCTTTGCAGGTTTGGGAGGGGAGGAGGGGAGCAAGAAGGGTTTTTCTTGCACAGC